>BSBM01000292.1:325000-675000 GCA_027924585.1 Larix kaempferi
TGAAGAAAAAAGTATATTAATCTTATTACAATCAGAAATGGATCATGATAATCTCTCCCAAAGAGTACAAGAGCTCACCAAAAATGCCCTCCCTCAAGGAACAAGAATATGCCATCAAAACTGGAAATGGTTGAGGGAAAGTGCTGCACTAGACAAAATCAAGAGTTTCCCTATAGTTTACACCTGCAAATACAAACTCCATTAAAGCTCCATGAAATACCTAAGTGGCCTCTCCAAACACCAACTTGGATGGGAATCTTTCACCCTCGAAATTGGCTAAGGCAAGAAACTAGTCATCCACTAGCTCTCTCTCCACAAATGCAATTTTTCTCAAATCATCAAAATCCATTCTCATGCTTTATTTCTTCATTTTATAACAAACATTAGTCTCCTATGGTTCGAATTCCTCCCATTAGCTTCTAGAGATTTCCACTTAGGAAATATTCCACATTTGCCACTTGTCTCCCTAGTTCCCATCCTTCCATTTTCTCCCAATTCGAGTAGGGACCTCTTTGGCTTCTCCAACTCCCATGAGTGCCTTCTTGGAGCCTATTTTTTGGGGCTGACATGCCATAATGGTCATATGTCAGAAGTCAGATCTGAAATTTGTCATATATGTCATAGATGCTTCATCATTGTTGTCATAAGGGCTAGGGAATCTAGCCCAAGTGTCCACAAGCTTCCAATTTGACTCTTCCTCTTCCATGGGGGCTACCATTCCATCCCAATTAGACCTAATATTCTCAATGCCATGTGTATGACTTACCAACTCACCCAATAATGTTTTCCTTCTCATGGATTCGAAATGGCAAGAGAGATATGCTATGTGGCAGTGAGAAATCAAGCTAGTGTGGGTCCCACATCCTCCATATGTCTTTAAAACCATTTTCCACCTAGAGTTTCTCTTGAATTTATTTATTCAACCTCTTTATTAAATACTTGAACTATTATAATGTATAAACATTATTCATTTGCTCCCTTATTATAATTCCAAATGTACCCATTCAACCTAGGGAACTAGTAGGATTGATGGGATTGTCCTGCTATGCAATTATTTGAATGGGGACATTACAATCCTCCCAACCAAAGGTTGCTTGTCCTCAATCAATTTGAGATTTATATGTTTCAAAATATTCTCCTCTTTCCATGTGGAATCTTCATTTTCTAAGTCCTTCCATTGCACTAAATATTCTTTGATAATTCTACTCCTCAACCTCCTTTCCCATGCCTTCAAAATATTTTCTGGAATAAGTGTGAGCTGACCTTCATCATCCAAAGGAGGAAGTATTTATTAAGTGATAATTTTCTGACCAAGAGCCTTCTTGAGACAAGAAACATGAAATACATTATGGATTTTACTCCCTTCCATAAGTTCTAATTCATATGCTACTTCTCCAACCTTCTGAACTACCTTGTATGGCCCATAGTACCTTGGTTTTAGTTTTTCTGCTCCATTCTTTTTTAGAGATGTTTGTTTATATGGTTGCAACCTCAAATATACTAAATCATTAACCTCAAAAGTCCTTTCTTCTCTATTTCTATCAACATATTATTTTTGTTGTTTTGGAGCAACCTGCAAATTGTCTTTCAAAAGCTTTAAAATTTATTGGCTCTCTTCCACCCAATCTTTAGCCTTTGGGGATCTACTATCACCAAAGATAATTTCAGAAAATGTAATTGCATTATAACCATATAATTCTTTGAAAGGAGACATCCCTATTGACATATGATAAGTGGTGTTGTAGCAAAACTGACCCAAGTGTAGCCATTTTGCCCATGCTTTTTGCTACTCCCCCACATAGTTTCTTAGGTACCCTTCCAACCATTGATTCACCCTCTCTGTTTGTCCATTAGTTTGTGGATTATAGCTGGTACTTGGAGTCAATTGAGTGCCCACCAATATAAAAAAAAAAAATTCAAAAAGCACCCATGAATCTACTATCTCTATCACTAACAATGCTCTTGGGGAGCCCATGCAATCTGAAGATTTCTTTGAAAAAAATATCAGCCACTTATGCAACACTAAAATATGATGTAACAGCAAATAAATGAGCAATTTTTTTCAACCTATCCACTACCACATATATGAAATCCTTACCCAAATATTCGGGCAAACCGGTGATGAAGTCCAACGAGATACTGTCCCATTTTTGCTCCAGAATGGACAATGGTTGCAATAGGCCAGCTAGGCATGTAAATTCTGATTTGTTTTGCTGACATACTTTACATTCATTCACATATTTCTGAACATCTTCCTTCATCCCCTTCCAAAAAAATCTTTTCCTCAATTGCCTATAAGTTTTGAAGATCCCTGGATGGCCAGCTAGTGGGGAATCATGTGCTTCTTGTAAAATTTTGTACTTGAGTTTTGAATCTTGAACCAAATAAATTATTCCCTTATAATATATCAGCCCATTCAAAATCCTATAGTTATCATCCCCTTTAATTCCATCCAACACATCACAAGCAAATTTGTCTTTGGCATATTCAACTAGTAGCATGTTTTTCCAATCCTTGGCAATGTCCATGAGAGAAAAAGAAGGTCTTCTAGATAAAGCATCTGCTAATATATTATTCTTTACTTTGACATATTCAATATCAAAATCATAAGCTTGAATATTGGTTACCCAATTTTGTTGCCTTTCATTTAGATCTTTTTGGGTGAGAAAGTGTCTTAGACTATTGTGGTCAGTTTTCACCACAAACTTGCTGCCCACCCAGTATTGTCTGAATTTGGGCAATGCATGCATAAAGGCCAGCATTTCTTTGTCATAGATGGAGTAAATTTTTTCATGAAGCTGTAACTTTCTTCTCTCGAAGGCTATGGGGCATTGGCCTTGCTTTAGGACAACCCCTATTCCTCCACCTGAAGCATCACATTCCACAACAAAAGGTTTAGTAAATCAGGAAGTGCAAGTACGGGACAACTACTCATTACCTATTTCATTTTTTGGAATTCCTTTTCAGCCTCTTCATCCCACTTGAAAGCATCCTTCTTAGTCAAATCAGTGAGTGGAGAAGTCAACTTGGAGAACCCTTTCACAAATTTTCTGTAATAGGTGCATATCCCAATGAAGCCTCTCAATTCTGTAATATTTTTTGGTGATGGCCATTCTAAGATAGCCCTGATTTTTTCCATGTGTACCTTTACTCCTTCTTGCCCAATAATGTTCCCAAGATACAGTAGTTCTTTCATCCCAAATTCACATTTTGATAACTTAGCAAATAAGGACTCTTCTTGCAAAAATTTTAACACAGTCTCTAATTGCTGCAAATGCTCTTCCCATGTTTTACTGTAAATGAGAATGTCATCAAAGAAAACCAAAACTAACCTTCTTAGTTGCTTTCAAAAGATCCTATTCATGCATGCTTGAAATTTGGCTGGAGCATTAGTTAACTCAAAAGGCATGACAAGAAATTCAAAGTGGCCATAATGACATTGAAAAGCAGTATTTTTCACATCTTCATCTTTCATTTGAATTTGATGATATCTTGATCTAAGGTCAATTTTGGAGAAGTATTTGTCCCCATGTAGCTCATCCATGAGCTCATCAATCCTAGGAATAGGATACCTATTCTTGATAGTCTTTTTTTTCAAGGCTCTAAAGTCTATACACATTCTCAATGTTCCATCTTTTTTCTTGACTAGTACTACTGAAGAAGCATAAGGGCTAAAGCTTGGTCTAATGAGACCCAACTCTAGGAGTTATTGGATAAATTTGTCAATCTCATCTTTGAAATTTTTAGGTTGTCTATAAGGTGGTATTTGAATGGGTAAAGTACCATCCTCCAAAACAATGTTGTGCTCAACCCCCCTATCTGGTGGTCTACCATGTGGAAGATCTCTAAAACTTTTTCATATTTTTGCAAGAGTCTCTCTATCTCCTTTGGGTGTTCAACAACCTTTACGTTTGGCTTGGGATATGTAATATGACATTCAACATCCCATTCTATGTCCCGATGCCTCAATATATATCTCATACTATTGCAAGTCACTACTTGATTTGGATAAGTGTGCTGCCCTCTCACAACCCTTAGTACTCCTTTTGAATCTTGGAATTTCATTTCAGGAATTTGATAATTTACTGTATGCTATCCTATAGAATACAAACATTGCACTCCCAAAACCACATTAGTATCAGCAACATTAACCACATAAAAACTATCAACAAAATTATAGTTACCTATGGCGACTTGCAGCTCTGGCACCCATGTTTTGCACTGCATTGTGTTGTGACCGGGAATGACAACTGTGAAGCCATCGAATGGCTCAATAGGTATCTTCCTTTTCTCCACCATATTTGCATCAATGAAGTTGTGTGTGGCTCCTCCATCTACCAAAACTAAATCTCTTTGTCCTAGTACCACACCCTTGTATCGGATAATAAGATAGTGAGGTACTGCTGCAAGTACTGCCATTCTTGCTTTGTCCGGTGAAGGCTGATTTTCTTCTTGTCTTTCCTCTTCTACTGTTGTCTCATATGCCTCCTCTTGATCTGAAATATGTCCATATTCATCCATTCCCCCATCATATTCATCATTATCAGAAAATACTTCTATGTATTGAGCCTTTCCTTTAGTACATTTATGCCTCGGTGTCCATGGTTGAAAGCATGTGAAGCACAATTTATTTTTTCGAATTTCATCCCTGTTTAGTCCTTCTTTTTTATTTTTTTGAAATGAATATATTTTCCAAGGTTTCTTATCATATTCATCTCTTTTCCAAGGTTTCTTTTCAAATTTGAAGTTAGGCTTGGGAGGAAATCTTGTTCTAGGAAGCACATTTTGGAGATCCCTAGTCAAGCTCATTGCATCTTTTAATGTAGTTGGATTGTGTGCTTTGACCAAACCTTTTAAGGGTTCAACCAAAACTTCAGTGAACAGCAATACCAACCTTCCCATAGACACATCAGCCACCTTCACTGATAATTTTTGAAATTCCATCATATAATCAGTAGGGGTCCCAGTTTGCTTCAATTGAGCTAGTTCCTTGAAAGGCAATTCTGGATCTTTTTGTTCAAATCTCTCTAGTACCCTGTCAACAAATTCCCCATATGTTTTAAACTGATCATGACCCAAGGTTTTCAGGCCATGAAACCACCATTCATTGGCATCTCCTTCCAAGTGCAAAATGGCCATTTTAATGCATCCTCCTCCACCATAGGATTCAGCTGAAAATATATATCTAGTTTTTGCACCCAAGTGTTAGCATAATTTTGAGAGGAACCATCAAAAGTAGGAAGTTACATTTTACCAATAGCACAATTTAATTTTTTTTTTGGGTTAGATCCTTATTGTTATCCTTCCTTTTTAATTTATTTGCAACAGTAAAGTACTGATCAAATGGCATACTTCTCTTACAATCTTCACTCAAATCATTCCATTCATTTGTTATGGTAGTAAGATCCACTTGAATTTCAGGCTCTTCTTTGGGAATAACAAATGTACGTGCAGTAGACCTTGTTGTGCTCTGAAATTCATTTGCTCTATTATGGGGTCCTATGCTTGAGAAAATATGCTCTCCCATGGGCTTCTTTTCCTCACCATGAGAACTGTTGCTGCCTCCTATTACTCCTTTAAGGCTTGCTATTTGACTAGTCATTTGACTAGCCATTAATTTGAATCCCTTCATCATATTTTTGTTCATGTATTCAAAGAAAGGTATTAGGTTTGAAATAAATTCCCCCTTACGTTCTTCTGATTCATCCTCCTCTCTACCCATGGTTTTTACAAAAGACCCTTCTTCTCCTAATGTTTCTTATTCAACAACAACACCTTCAACTTCTGGTTCTAAGGGTGGTGGTCTATTTTTTTGACTTCTTGTTAAGACCATCAGGTGCCAAGACCATGCTCTGATACCACTTGTAATGTCCCTTTTTAATTTTTTTATTAAAATGCCCAATTTTTCACCTTTTCCCCAATTTCGACCTTTGACTAGTTTTGATGTCTAGGCCTCCAAATTGATCCAAATGATCCCAAATATTTTGTGAGGGTGTATGAATGATATTAAGACTTGAATATGAGTTTCAGGGATGATTTATGACCCTTCAAATACTTATTTAAACTTTTTTAATATTCTGGACAAAGTATGGAATTTAACTAGCAATTTGGGGATCAAATCCCCTAGGGTAAGTACTGAAAATGGATCTCCAAATGCCTCCAAACCCATTAGAAATTCAGAAAATAGGTAGGTGATTTCTGAGGGACATTAATAAGGTCTCATTTGCACCATTAATCAGTTATTAAATCTATTCTAACCTTCTCCCAAACAACAGCAAAAATCCCTAATTCGACCCTTGGGGAAATGGCACCAAATCTCTTCCAAATGCAAATAAATTGAGCAAAATGACTTCAAATACTTAAGTGTTGAACATGAAACTTGTAAAAATCATCAATTTATGTCCATTCATAATAAATATATCATATAAAAATTCTTTCATTCGAAACCATCAACATTACACTGGCATACATCAATGTAGTGGGGAAATGGTCATGGTTTGCTCATTAATCATCATTTTTACATACAACAACTTAGTATTTAGACCTGATACTTTCTGAAGTTGAAGAAAAAAGTATATTAATCTTATTACAATCATAAATGGATCATGATAAGCTCTCCCAAAGAGTACAAGAGCTCACCAAAAACGCCCTCCCTCAAGGAGCAAGAATATGCCATCAAACCTTGAAATGGTTGAGGGAAAGTGCTGCACTAGAAAAAATCACGAGCTTCCCTGTATATTACACCTGCAAATAAAAAATCCATTAAATATCCATTAAAGACCTAAGTGGCCTCTCCAAACACCAACTTGGATGGGAATCTTTCACCCTCGAAATTGGCTAACGCAAGAAACTAGTCATCCACTAGCTCTCTCTTCACAAATGCAAATTTTTCTCAAATCATCAAAAGCCATTCTCATGCTTTATTTCTGCATTTTATAACCAACATTAGTCTCCTATGGTTCGAATTCCTCCCATTAGCTTCTAGAGATTTCCACTTAGCAAATATTCCACATTTGTCACTTGTCTCCCTAGTTCCCATCCTTCCATCTTCTCCCAATTCGAGTAGGGACCTCTTTGGATTCTTGTTAACAATCAAATTAACACCCTTAACCAGGTGAAGGTGGAAGCATACTTTTAACATTCGCCCGCAACATGAAGACAAAAACAAGTACTAGAGAGAACAATCCTCTCTGATCTGATCATTACTTCTATAACTGGAAAGATTGAGTAAAGAATGAAGGAGCTTAACAGAGACAAAGTTCAGTGATTGAACTGCTCACCAAAAGCTCAAATCAAAGCTCTAACAATCAGATAGTGAGAATAAATGCACAAAAATGCATTAAAAGGTACTTAAATATGCTAAATTGTGAAAAAAGCCTAATAAACTATGGAAAGCGGGTTTTCTAATAAAAAATAATAAAAAATGATTATCCCATATTGAAAAGAGTAACTTGAAATCCCATTTCCCAATGCTATAAAAGAAAGGCATGTGGGGCATGGTAAAGGGGGGGGGAAGAGGAGCAAAGGCATGCTGGAGAGATAATGAAGAAAGGAGAGCTCATCTTCATCAAAAGCAAGGGTGGAGAAAGGATAGTTCGTGGCAATGGAGAGATGATGCACACCAAGATCCATGGTAAATATGTATCTTCTTATGCTTGAGTTGAATCCTCAAATGGAATTAGATCTTAATGAATGTTTAATGGCTGAATCTAGATCTTAAGAAATGTGTATTAATCATTTAATTTCTGACATAGAAACTCACCATTTCTTAGTAAGATAGCATATTTAGAGTAGACACGTCCCTGCTCTATTTGCTATTATCACTTCTCCAACTCCCATGAGCACTTTCTTGGAGCCTATTTTTTGGGCTGACATGTCATAATGGTCAGATGTCAAAAGTCAGGTCTGAAATTTGTCATAGCTGTCATAGATGCTTCATCATTGTTGTCATAGGGGCTAGGGAATCTAGCCCAAGTGTCCACAAGCTTCCAATTTGACTCTTCCTCTTCCATGGAGGTTACCATTCCATCCCAATTAGACCTAAGATGCTCAATTCCATGTGTATGACTTACCAACTCACCCAATAATGTTTTCCTTCTCATGGATTCTAAATGGAAAGAGAGATATTCCATGTGGTAGTCAGAAATCAAGCTAGTGTGGGTCCCACATCCTCCATATGTCTTCAAAACCATTTGCCACCTAGAGTTTCTCTTGAATTTATTTATTCAACCTCTTTATTAAATACTTGAACTATTATAATGTATAAACATTATTCATTTGCTCCCTTATTATAATTCCAAATGTACCCATTCAACCTAGGGAAGTGGTAGGATTGATGGGATTGTCCTACTATGCAATTATTTGAATGGGGAAATTATAGATGATGATGATGTTTGATTCTAGAAATCCTCCCACACCGTCAATGCATGCGTCTAGTCTAACCATGCCAAATTTCAATCCAAGCCAGCACATATTTAAAAAAAATTCAATGCTGGCCCCATGTGGCACATTAATTAATATATAGGTGTGGTTTTTTATGCTCCAATGGTTAGTGTCAGTCATGTTTGAGTCTGAAAACCCTCCCACACCGTCAATGCGTGCGTCTAGTCTAACCATGCCAAATTTCAATCCAAGCCAACACATATTTAAAAAAAATCAACGTTGGCCCCATGTAGCACATTAATTAATCTATAGGTATGGTTTTTGATGCTCCAATGGTTAGTGTTAGTCATGTTTGAGTCTGGAAACCCCCCCACATCGTCAATGCATGCATCTCGTATAACCATGCCAAATTTCAGTCCAATCCAACACATATTTAAAAAATTTCAACGTTGGCCCCATGTAGCACATTAATTAATCTATAGGTATGGTTTTTGATGCTCCAATGGTTAGTGTCAGTCATGTTTGATTCTGGAAACCCTCTCACACCGTCAATGCATGCGTCTAGTCTAACCATGCCAAATTTCAGTCCAATCCAACACATATTTAAAAAAATTCAACGTTGGCCCCATGTAGCACATTAATTAATCTATAGGTATTGTTTTTTATGCTCCAATGGTTAGTTTCAGTCATGTTTGAGTCTGGAAACCCTCCCACATCATCAATGCATGCATATAGTCTAACCATGCCAAATTTCAGTCCAAGCCAACACATATTTAAAAGATTTCAATGTTGGCTCCATGTAGCAGATTAATTAATCTATAGGTATGGTTTTTTATACTCCAATGGTTAGTGTCAGTCATGTTTGAGTCTGGAAACCCTCCCAAACTGTCAATGCATGCATCTAGTCTAACCATGATAAATTTCAATCCAAGCTAGCACATATTTAAAAAATTTCAACGTTGGCCCCATGTAGCACATTAATTAATCCATAGGTATGGTTTTTGATGCTCCAATGGTTAGTGTCAGTCATGTTTGAGTCTAGAAACCCTCCCACACCATTAATGCATGCATCTAGTCTAACCATGCCAAATTTCAATCCAAGCTAACACATATTTAAAAAATTTCAACATTGGCCCCATGTAGCACATTAATTAATCTATAAGTATGGTTTTTGATGCTCCAATGGTTAGTGCCAGTCATGTTTGAGTCTAGAAACCCTCCCACACTGTCAATGCATGCGTCTAGTCTAACCATGCCAAATTTCAGTCTAAGCCAGCACAATTTTAAACAATTTCAATGTTGGACCTATGCAGTACATGATCAAGCATGCCATTTGGGTTAGCATGATAATTGTGCATTTCCTTACTGAAATTCTCTTTGTTTCGAGAATAATTTAATATTCTCTACTAAACAAGGCCAACCACGTGAAGGTGGAAGATCTTATGGCCCCTCCCCCCCCTTCACATCACTCTCAATTCCCCATAACCCGACAAAAATATCTATGTAGAAAAAAATTAAATGTGTTTTTTATCATACTCTATAATAAGCAATGTTTCTAATTATAACATACAGGAAAATGGAAAAAACACTAAGGAACAGTTAATTTATTGTACATACCAATAAAATTCAATATTTCTATCGCAATATTAAATCAAAATATATAGAGTAAATATATTACTGCATACCTCATACACTTCAATGGACTTCATCATCGTCTTCATCCAAGTCATCATCTGTATCATCTGATCCAGATTCAACATTGTAAGGATTGGCCATATCATCATTGTCATCGATGTCAGTTACGATCATCATGTCTTCATCGATATCATCTTCATGGACATTGTATGATACATCATCTGATTCAACTAATTCTTTGACATATTCTTCTGGAACATGATCATCTAACTCATGTTAATCATGATCATCTTCAATGTCGTCGTCTTCTTCGAGAACGTCTTCATTACCTTCATCTATGTTATACTTTATCGACCTTCCCCTTGGATCGTGTCTCACAGTAAATGACCAACCCGCTCTACCTAGAACCTCATAGTAAAATACCTGTTCACATTGGGTTGGAAGAACATAGGGATCCGTTCCTGGCTGAAACAACTTTGTATTTACCATGGTAAATCCATTATCATGTTCAATAATTGTTTTATCGGGATCACGTTGATTCAATCGACACCTGTACCATTTTACAACGAACAGAAATACCTTGAAGGAGTTAAAGTCACACTAAAGAATGTCTTCCAGATACCCATAGTATCGATTTTCGGAGAGTTCTATATGTCTGTCACTTCTAGAGGAAACATTGGTCACCTCAAAGACTGCAGATATCCCACAATCTGTGTTTTCTTCATTTCATCCAACTTTTTGATCCAATATCTACAGCCATTGCACCACATAGCCTTATGGTGTTTTACCTACAATAATCCATACAAGAAAAGATTACATAATGATCCAATATTTATCATTAAGTGCATGTTTATAATGCCATACAGGGAAAAAATATGCGTGTACATCGACAATATGTTTGCAAAAAATGTAAATAGTGTGGTTGATTAATATGTTTGCTTGCTTATCTTTTAAACCATATGCTAAATCGATTTCCCTTTATGTTAGATTGGTATCTACATTGCGATGTGCAGCTTTAACCAATGAAGCCACACCTTCCCGTGATATTCCATGACCAGATTGTTCACATCGCTCAATCCATACCTTCATCCAGTCAATATTGTTTGCGATGTATAAATGAATTGCATCCCACTCCCGACCAACTATTTGATGAAAATAAAATTAAAATTCAATACAAAATGTATATTCACTTAACAAAGTATATTACACTCTAAATTGATGCAATATATTGAATATAAAAAAAGAATATGTATGATATATATACATAAAAATCAACAGACAATGTGTTATATTACCTTTCACCTTCCTCGATCTACCTTTCCCCTTCAGGTACTCCCCTTCAAAATATTTATTGGAGTCTAGATCACAAATGCGACGTAAATTGAGCTTTGACGCTAATATAGGAAGATATTCACTAATATACAACATGTTTTGGTATACCATATATCCCTCCATAGAACCCTCAGCATGTGCTCATTGTCTAACCAAACTCTTCAAAAATTTCAAGTGCCTCTCAACCATCCACATAGACCTTGAGTGCGTAGGTCCACACAGTTCAATCTCCTCAACTTGGTGTATGAGGTAGTGTTCATGTGCATTGAAAAATGTCGAAGGTAGATGCTTCTGCATTTCACACATGAGATGAGGAATTTCTCTCCTCCAATACTTTATATCTTCTTTATGGAATTCTTTAGATGACAACCATCTACAAGTGACACAACCCAATCAAGAGATTTAAGAAAAAAACATTATATTACATAACATGAATTAGAGAAAAAAATCAAATATAAGCTCTACGATGAATTAAACAAACACTAAGCACATGCAAAAAATCACTACTTACCTCATGTATTTCCTGAGATTATATATTACTTGTTTGACATTGTTGTCGAAGTTGTCCGGGAGAGAGATAGGTAGAACATACTGTAACAATATACAAATCGTTTCATTTTTTAAACAAAGAGTAGACAAACAAAAATACCAACCATATTCACTGGAATAGAAAAAAAAAAAATTAAATGCATACCATAATAATTACCTTCATGAAGACATGCCAATCATGCGTTTTCACCCCCGCAAAATCACCTTTCTTTGTTAATATATTCTTCATGTTCGCACAAAATCTGGTTGGAAATTTAATTTTTCGCATGACTTCTTTTACAACATTACTTTGTTGGTTTGTTAACATCCATGGAAGTGAATTTATATTAATTTGCTCTCCGTTGCTATGAAATTGAATGACGTCTTTCATTGCATGGTTGACTTCTTGAATGTCTTTGCAAATTTTGACAATTTTTTCTTTCTCACTCCTTCCATCCAATATTCACCATAATTTTTCAATCACATTCTTTCCGATATGCATTGTATCAAACAGATGAGCAATTTGTAGGTGCTCATAGTAGGGAAACCTACTAAATTGTCTAGGATAACTTTTCATTCCTCGTAGAATCCCATTAATGCCTTCATGATCACATGAATGACCATCATGAATCATAGTTTATAAAGAAATTACAGAAATCAATGTCAACTACAGTAAACAACACACAATAAAAAAAGACATAACATTTCATATACAATGATTCATATGTACCTTGACGATTTCTATTATACTGCAACTTCAGGTGAGGTGTCATTCTGTGCAGTTTCAATGCAGTCTCTTGCTTGCCATTGAACATATGTTTTTCGGTAGTTCAATACATGTGATTCTTACAGAGGAAGTGCCTATACTCATCAAACACCTCCTTTCCTAAACTTTTTGAACGACGAGATTTGATCTTAGGACCACAAACTGGACATGCAAATTTCCCCTGCGTATGAAGACCTACATAAAGAGATGGAATATCTATTTCAATTATAATTATATACAAAATGAATGGATTATTTAGAAAAACATGTGTGCGTAGTATATTAACTAGTTCATAAAATTAAATGCAAATAAAGTGGAACTCATAATTACAAACCGCAAAAATGGGTTAACCCTGGGGCATCATGTATTGTCCATACAAGCATTGCATGGAATTGAAATTGCCTTTGTCGTATTGGTCTAGATACGTCATACATAGTGATTCCATTCCATAAGTTTAGTAGTTTGTCAATAAGAGGTTCGATATATACATTGATATCTTTGACTTGGTACTTACCTGATTGATTTGAACATATAAAAAATATAATTATGAGACATACCATCTAGATATATAAACCATATTGCACAAGAGAAAAATAAAATATATATATATGACATTATGCGAAAAAATACGACAAATGAGATGCCACTACATTAAAAACAAAAGTTGTAGTACCACAATATACCTGGAACAATCATCGACAACATTATGTGCTCCCTTTTTATTAACAACCATGGAGGAATGTTATTGTAGATAACAAAAATGGGCCACACTGAGTAAACATATCTCATCTCTGCAAATGGATTGACACCATCTGCTACCAAAGAAATCGTAAGATTACGAGGTTCTTCTTTAAAGTGAGGCCATTTTTCCTCCATATCTCTAAATGAAGACCCACTTGCAGGCATTCGAATAATGTTGTCTTGACTTCTATTCCATGCATGGTAATCCATAAACTATGCTATGTTTTTGCACCTGAACAGTCGTTGCAAACGTGGAATAATGAGAATATAACGAAGAACCTTGTGAGGCACCTTTTTTGTTACTTGATTTGTTCAATATCTACTGATATGACATTCCGGACATTCTGTTGCAAATTCATGTTGATTATAATATATAACATGGTCATTAGGGCATGCATGAATTGCTTCATACTGCATTCCAATTTCTTTCATGATGGCAGATAAATCTCGATATGTGCAAGGTAAAATATTTGACGATGGTATCAAAAATTCAGCTATCATGCTACAACAAATTAAAATAAAAATCTAGTTAATATAATATAGAGATAATATTAATGAAACACATTTCATCCATATTAATTTGACTTATGAATTAACAATTAAATTATTAGACGAACGGTGATAACCTTTAGCGCGATCATATATATTATGTGATGGAATATATTACATACCTTAACATCCGTGTGACTAATATGTTTGAAAGACCATTCATAACCTTCAAGTTCATCATCAACAATATAGCAGAGAGAAGATTTGTGTTGGAGCCCTCATAAATGGGTTCGTATGCCTTCTCAAGAAGAGGTAAATCATGAATATCATTAAAATGATCATCATCATCATCATCCATTCTAACATTAAATGAATCATTGATCAAAGTATTTGTACCATCATCTTTAACTATGTTATCAGTATGATCATCTTCTTTAATATGATCATTAACGTGTTCTCCATTATTCATAGCTCCATGTTCCTCTGGTACTTGTTCTGAAAGCACTTCGTCTGTACGATATGCCGTAGGATGTCTTTCGTTTATAATTACATGAAACCATCAATAGATAAAAGTTAATATAAGAAATATTAAAATAATACATACATTTACAAAAGCAATCAAAATAAAAACATATATAATGCAAAACTTACAAATGGACGATATTCATGTCCCCCCTCAACGTGTCCATGTTACCTACAATGTTTTCTGGTTGTTTTGATCTTTATTCTTCTCCTCTTAAAGTCCCTGCATTGACTACATGGACAATAACATTTCCCATCACCCTTTCTTTTCACTCCATCCCACAATCTAGCGAGAAATTGTCGATTTTGTTCGTCTGGATTAGGAATATTGCTATTTGACATTTTCTTGTAAAGAGCTTGAATGAAGATTATCGATCTTAGAAAAACAAGCTCCACACTTCGCTCACTTTAATAAAAAAAAAATAGAAATAATGACGTATTCTTTTACGAAAAACAGTCTGCCGAATAAAAAAACTTCCGCAAACCGTCGCTTGTATAGAAAACATGTCGGAATGTTTCAAAATTTATAGATTTTAAAATATAAATGGTCATCAGATATCTGATGAATTAAGCATAGTTACCGTTGGAGAATAGATGTCGGATATCTGACATCCACGAGCATGATATAATGTTGGATATCTGACATTCTCGGGCATAATATGGCGTCGGATATCCGACATCCATGGGCATAATATATGCTCGGATATCCGACATCCACGGGCATAATATTATGTCGGATAACCGACGACACTGGTCACTATTCGATAGATGTCATTGGATATCCGACAGCCACTTCTATGAATTTAAAAAAAAATCATCAAATTTCATAATTTTGAAGGTGAAATCCGACAACACAGTCCTTTTCATCAGATGTTGTCGGATTTTGGGTTCAAATTTTGTAGTGTACGCACTTCAGAATTACAAAGAAATGTGTCAGTGTTATTATGAATGAATGGGATGCAGAGTGGAAAGTACCAATACCGGAAGAGGAATAGACATGGATGCAACAAACATAGCAACAAGGAGAGCAAGAAGAAAAAAGGAATGGTGCAGGTGGCATCATGGAGCAAACAAAACCAAGTACGGGAGAAAAGAGAAAGGAGCATGACAAGGTAGGCTCATCACAACAATGAAAGAAAAGGAAAGCAACAGAGGAAACAACGACACAAGCATTGACTAAGTATGACTTAGAGAATATTGGTAATCAGGTGAAGGAAGTCGTAGAAGAAGCATGGCATCAAGTTGTGGAGAAGCAAGAAAAAATGCATGCGAGGATACAGGAGCATTTAGCTTCATTATGCCAAATTTTGTAAGTAACAAGAATCACTCTAGGACGGATAGAAGAAGAATAGATAGAGAGCACGACACAAATACAAACGGATTCTCACCCATCATCAACATCAACATCGCACTGAATTTTAAATATATCAGCAAGAGCTTTAAAGTTCCCCATGGCTGAGATGCAGAAGCGCGCATAGGTGGTAAGTTCCATTGATTTAGTTTTATCGCAGTTACCCATAGATTTGTTTCATAGTTTGCAGACAAGTGTTGCATAGGATATTCAGTCGCACGTAGATTCGACTTCCATGGAGTGGTCCAAAGCAGTTGCACATAAGGAAGCACTGCAAGAATAATATAGTAAGTTGAATCAAGAAAGAGAAGAGGTTGCACAGAGAAATGAGATATTGCAAAAGGAAGTAGAGGAGGTATACGTTAACCTCCCGAAAGTATAAGTAGAATCAGAAACCCCCATAGAAGAAAAAGTGATGAATATAAGTGAATCCATTTAGGGATTCCATGCAAAGATAGTGGATTTAGAAGCACTCACCTTGCCAAGCACTCCACCAGAAGAAAGGGAACAAAGGAAGAATACAACCATGACATCAAGGGAAAGTATAAGGAATTTGGATGAGGAATGTGCCCAGATGTATGAAGAAAGTAAACAATATGGACTCAGTTGATGGAAGACGCAGATTTAAAAGCAATAGAACAAATGTCATGATCTGCACAGGAGAAGGCGCAAAAGCTCATAGAAACGATGAGTACACTACCAGAAACGGAATGAATGGTTGCAATGGTTGAGAATAGACATCAATATTTAGAGATAAATCAAGACAGAGCCAAACAACAAGATATCACGCAGAAGCTTGAGCCACTACAAGAGGAAGCCTTTCGAGTGACATAACAACTTGCCATTGTAAGGAGTAGTAAATAAAGTAGTACAAGACAATGCAAAAAAGTTGAAGACCATAATTACAGTGAAAATGACAGAAGAAATTTTGGAACATGAAGCACATGCAAAGGAGAAGGTTGCAACCATAAAGAAAACTCTTTAGAAGTTTGTTGCAACATTGTAGAAAGCACAACAGAAGACTTGAGTGGCTTGAGATGAGCCATAGGTGAGTGTTGGGGACCTGTTTGTCCATAATTTTCTAGACCAATTTTTGGAACTGCACACAATGTGAAAACCACGTGACAGGTCAGCCAAGGGACAATGCACACAAAAGAAGGAAGCTAGTTAGAAGCCGGTAAGCAGTTTGGTCCATTTGTTACGGGCTAATCCCCATCGTAAAATGTATAAATATGTAAAGGGGGGGTGAGAAGTAGTTCAAAGGGTTCTTTTGGAGTCAATATATTGTAAAATTCTAAGAGGAATGAGAACATAGATGGGGTATTTCGAGGATTAGAGACAGATATTTGATGTAAGAGCGCAGTGCACCTATTTTGTAAGAAATTGTTTGGGTGATAATAGAGTGAGCTTGTTGTGGATGAAATGGCTATAAGCTATGATATGATAAATGCTCATTTTACATATCAAAACCTCAACTGAGACATCATCTACTTGTAGGTGATGTCGAAAGGGATGGTATCTAAGGGTTTTGTTGGTAAATTAATGTTGAACCTTCGGTCTACCCACTACACACCAACATGCACAAATATGAAAATCCAACTAATTACATAATTCCCTGCATGACAGGGAATAATATTAGATGCCAAGTGTCTTAAATGTACTTTTTAAGTATCTATCATGCATATGTATGTAACACGCATCTTACATGACTGCAAGATGAAGTTGTTTCAATGTATTCTTGGTCTCCATAAATGTCAACCATAGTTGTTTGACTCATGGTAAACTCTCGAATCCCTTTGATTATGCCTGAGTCTCCATTGAGATGAGAACTCGGCTCAAAATTACCTAGAGAGTTGGGACTTGGATGACTTAGCCCAACACGCAAGTCTCTCCCTTAAAATAATAAGCACAATCCAAAACACAAAAGTGGAACCCGAGGCAAAAATGTGATAGTTAAACGATGTTTACAAATGGCACTTATGCACATGTAAGATGGATTCATTGCACATTATGGAGTGTGCCTCTGTCATTCATATGTTTGATAATTTAAGGAAAAAAGTTTTAGATGGTAGATGCAGTCAAGGAATATACAAAGGAAAAGGTTGGCATTGTAGCCGATGTCCACTAGTCCATTCAAAGTGAGTAAATTGGAAAAGGCTCAAGAACTAGGCAATGTGAGGTACCTATGTTTACAAACAAAAATGCATGAAGTTGTAACAATTGAAGTGAGACCGAAACTATAAATTACAGTGAGATATATTATTATCCCTTCATGTCATTATCATCATATATGAGTCGAGGTCAGCTCTCTAAGCGCAACAAAGAATGGTAAATTGCAAGAAAAAAAGTCGCTAACACCTCACAGAATTCAAATGTTATAAGGAATCATGCATATAAGGGTGCGTTTGTATACAACAATATCGAATCCTTAACAAAAACTATATAGCTCATAACTAGACCTAAAAGGAAATGTAAAGGATAGACTGTCATTGTTATGATCTGTATTTTCCTAATGACGACGCATTTCCTTTCACACTCATATTGTCTACCAGGCACTAAACATTTCTGGGAACGCTTGAGCTTCGTGGAGCAGATGAAATGCTTTAGCTACCTCATTGACCTCTTTAAATATGAGGCGAAGGTGAACGCCAAAAGATGGAAGGTAAGGAGCACGTATAGTAGTGTTCCATAGTCCTTTCATTGCTTTCCTCTCATACTTAGTAGTCCAATAGCCTAATAGTCTGGCAATGGCAGGTAAGACTACCTCTTGGTCAATCCATTAGGGTGAAATCATCGCACCTTTCCATCGGAGGTACTTTGTGTTTATCTGCATTTTATTGTGTTTTTTTATGTATTTCAAGGCTAACGCCTTCATATGTGCACGTTACTTCGAGAAAATTTGATCATGAGCACATTCGCATTGTTTGGATTTCAGTCAGCTAAGTTGTGGAATGTTGAGAGAAAAATAGGGTCCTATTCCAGGGGTCTAAAACCAATTGTGGTTGTTTTGTACTAGATAACTGTCAAATTCCAATTTATCAATAAAAAAATATTGGTTTTGGTTTTGAAGTTAATTAAGTATTTTGGTTTTGGTTTTAATTAAGTATTTTAATTTTAATTAATTGTAAGACACGTTTCTTTGGTTTTGAAGTTGCTTAAAACCAACATTGTATATTTTTTATTTATTTAATATTTTATTACTTTATTATAGTATTACATGTGAAAGTTGACCGCAAATTATTTTTGCAATTAACATCCAATTTATTTATATTTTTACATTTTTTTTCCTTTTCTTATCATAAATTTGTGATTTACAAGAAATTATCAACCCAATACTTTTAAACGTTATAATTATAGACAAGCAAATAAATTATTGAAATATAATTAAGTGGCATATTTAAGTAATTAACATTGAATTCACTTATTTTTTATAATTTTTTTCAAAGTCTTGGAAAAATATCAACTTGTCTAAGTAAATTATAAATCATAAATATAGAAAAAAAATATTCATGTCACCTAATCCTTCTTTTTTTTCCAGAGAAAAAAGAAGTAAATCTATTAAAAAACAAAGTTACATTAATGCCCATTATATGAGCAAATTTGTAGTTAAGCTTACAATCCATCTCGTAGATACATCTACATTCTCCATAACAACATCATAAAAAATCCTATAGGTTCATTCTAAAAGTATTGGAGTTCGAGAACTTCCATACTGTAATGCTTTCCCAAGAGATCAGAACTCGCAAAAATTCAGCTATTATAGCATGAATTGATTGGGTTCCACCATATGACCATGATAGTATTCAGTAGTATGTGTATTTTTTGTTTCGGAAATACACCATATGCCCTCCTCCATCAATAGAGTTGCTTTTGCTAATAAATCAGCTTCTCCATTCCCTTCACAGTAAATATTGTTGATTCTAGTTTGACCCAAAAAAAACATCCTTAAGACTTCATCCAGGAGAGATGCCAGGTGTATGTTCATGAGTCTAAAGGTCCCTGTTATCCAATTTACTGTAAGCATCGAATCTCCAAAAACTTGCAGATTATTTATCTGATATTCTATGGCCAGCCACATCAAAAGTTTTAGAGCACTCAATTCTGCAAAATTGTTAGTTCCATACCCAAGTCCAGCTTTAAAACTGATCTTATGCTCTTTGGAGAGGTATAGAATACCCCCTGCACCACATCTATTTTTCTCCCCTGATGCTACACCATCAAAAAAGGCCCAAGGAATAGTAGCCTCTATTTCCTCCACTACCACCTTCCTTATTTTTAAATCCACTTTTTTCTGAGGGAAAAAGCTAAGAATCCCCAAACTTTGTAGTGTAACTTGAATAGGCATGATGGTTATGTCTTCAAAGAAGCTTGCATTCCTGGCAAGCCATATACCCCAGGAACTATCAAGGGAAAATAGTTTGCTTGACTACCTTTCCATTTTTGTTCCAGTTCATTAGGCATAATTCAATTGTCTCCCCAGTCCATAGGTCGACTAATTATAAGCTAGATTCTATCTCTTTCCAAACTTCCTAAGTATAGGTGCATGCCTTCGCGATATGATAGTTTGTCTCCTCCTCCCTATTGCACAGATAGAATATGATCAATCCTTCTCTATGTTTCCTTTGAAGGATGTCCCATGTTAAAGCTTTGTTAGAGAATAGAAACCACATATAAATTCTGGATTTTAAAGGACAATTATACTTCCAAACAATGTTCCACCACCATACTGGCTCTTATTCATAACTCTGTATCAGAAAATTGTAACCAGATTTTGGAGTATATAAACATTTATCTGGGAGAGCAAATTTGTGACTACAGCCCTCCCAAGGGTCATCTCCAACTCCAACTGAAGTTCCATCCCCACCCTTCCAGGAAAGTCCCTTTCCAATAATGTCGAATGCTTCTAGGACTTCCTTCCAGCATATGGAGGCCTTCCTTGAGGACTTTAAGGGTTTGTGAATCCAGTCGATGAGAGTGATAGGATAAATATACTTATGCATTACCACCCTATTCCAAAGTCTAGTGCTAGTTATAAGTTTCCAATCAGTTTTTGCAACCAGTGCAGTAGAGAAAAGAGCAGGGATATTAAAACCCCATCCTCCAGTTTTCTTAGGAAGTGCCAATACTTGCCATTTAATCCAGATCATGCCATGCTCTAATTTTGCAGACCGTAAAAATTTGTAGCAGAGTTTCCTGATTTTTTCCAAAACTCCAAATGGGATCCAGAAAGACATCTGATACACTGGTATGGACTCTAAAACCGACTTAATCAAAATGAGTTTCCCACCTTTGGAGAGCCACTGATTACTCCAGTTATTAATTCACGCTTCACATTTAGCTGTCATCCAATCCCAATCTTTAATAAGATAAGTTGTTAGTTTTAGTCAAAAGCCTAGATATTTTAAACCTACCTCCATTTGGGATATAGAATAAGAAAAATATGTTGTTGATAGAAAAGATCTCTTATGTGCCATTCCAAGTATGAGTAAGGATGATTTCCCGATATTTACCATCATTCCAGTTTCTAAGCATAAACTACAAATAACTTCACTAATTTTATTCAAATCCAATAAGGTTCCATTAGAGAATAAAAGGATGTCTTCTACAAAAAGGATATGGGATAAAGAGATACAACCGCCAAAGGACATATCTTGCAAATCACCTTTAGTTTTAGCATCAAGCACAGCCTTGTTAATCCCTTCAAAGACGATAAGAAATAAGAGAGGTGCTAGTGGGAGCCCTGCCGAAGTCCACAGGATGGTCTAAAATAAAATGAATCCGAGCCATTTATAAGTAAAGAAAAAGAAACATACGAGAGGCATCCCATTATCCAAGAGATAAATGGAACATCAAACCCCATCTGAGACACTACCACTCTTAAATAAGTCCAATTTGTTCGGTCATAGGCTTTAGATAAGTCCAACTGTAATACAACAACCTTATGATTTTTGCTTATGATAGTATGTAAACCCTCCTAGCAAACACCTATTGCCTCATGAATATGTCTCCCAGGTAGAAAACCGAACTGTTTAACACTGATATAGTTGCTTAAAATTTTCTTAATTCTAACCGAATTTACCTTGGAAATGATCTTGTAGACACTGTTACAGAGAGCTATTGGTCTAAACTCATCAAAGAAACTCGGATTATCCATCTTAGGAATTAACTCTAGAAAGGTTGACTTAAAAACAACTAAAACTTTCCCACTACGCGTGGACTCAACAATCACCTTGAGAATATTAGGAGCCAAAGTGTCAAAAAGGCCAATATAAAAATCTATGGGAAACCCATCCGGACCAGGGATAGGGTCCTTTTTAAACAGATTCAGAATGTCTTTCAGTTCATCTAGAGTAACTTCCTCCATTAACATAATATTATCATTCTAAAAAACATATTGTTGTTAGGAAAAGTGTTCTTATAGTAGGGGAGAGACTGCCAACATACTGGGGTAAACAAAAAACATGCAAGGTTCTGCAAGCACAATTATTAAGAAAATATATTAGAGTAAGGAGAATGTGTACCTTATTCATAAGGTTGATCCAAGCTTCTCCTCTTGTTCTCCAATGCAACAACCTACAAAAGAACTACGAACCTTCCTCAAACCAATTTGACTACAAATAAAAGATTGACCTTTATATGATACTAAAACATCAAATTGTAATCAGATCTGAAACATACATGAACAAATCATATTTGGGAAAGGAAGAATGTCTGATCTTTATTAATGAATGAATCAAGTACATCAAATTATACTTGTCCTTCAAGAATGGCACCGTCGTAACCAAATCCTGGGCTCCTGCTCCTCTCTCTTGAGTAATTATTCCTCCATCATTTAATTACAAAATTTGGATCCCCTTTCACATGCCTCTCCCCTTGTATTTATGGCAAGGCTAGGAGGGAAGGTTTGAAAGGCACTTGGCTTGGGAAGTTAAGGTACTTTGAATAACTGCCCTAACTAATCCAAATTCGTGTTTTTGAGAATATTAGAAGCCAAAGTGTCAAAAAGACCCATATAAAACTCTATGGGAAACCCATCCGGCCTGAGGCTATGGTCCTTTTTAAACAGATTCAGAATTCCTTTCAGTTCATCCACAATAACCTCCTCCATTAACATAAGATTATCATTCTCAGAAACAGATGTAGGGAATAAAAGAGCAATTTTCATTGTATCAGATAAATTTACCTTATCATCATCTCTGAACATATTTTGAAAGTACTTGATGCCCTCCTGTGCTATATTTGAGAATCCTTCAACCTACTTACTCGTATCCAAGGATATCTTCCAGATATAATTTATATTTTTCCTGTAGTTGACATATTGTTGGAAAAATTTAGAGTTATCATCACCGCATTCTAGCCATACTGCCCTACTTTTCATTATGAGATCAGACTCCTTTGAGAGTAAGATGTTCCTTCTGCTTTGTTCCATATTTGAAATGTCCTTTGTAATATCCGACACGAAACCGAATCCCGAACTATTATATTTCTCCAACAGACCAGTTTCGATTTGGATCAAGATTTTATGTTCATAATCTTTTTCCTAATCGACCAATCAATAGCATAGTCTTTCGCAGTTTTCAATTTTTTTGCAAAGTGTGAAGTGGCCGGTCCCTCAGAATTATCATCTTGGGCTATCCATCCAGCTTCAAGTCCCTTGACAAAATATTTATCATTTAACCAAGAAGGGTTAAATTTGAAGGACGGGAAGGCTTCAAGGCCCCCCCCATACAATTCAAGAAAAACAGGAAAATGATCAGAATCGCCACCACAACCAACCCATTGTTTAAATCTAATATGTTTCTCTAAAAGAACTTAGAGATTAAAAACTGATAAAGTCTCTTAGCTATCCGGTCTTCACCTATACGTTTGTTTGTCCAAGTCGAGGCCACCTTTACCATTCCAAAATCAATGAGTTTGGAATCTTCAAGAAAAATCTGAAAGTAGACCGAAAAGGGATCTGGGAGAGCAGACGGACTCCATATCTAAGAATAGCCAAGTGAGAAATTTATATCCCCTCCCATAATCATATTCTGAGAGGCTATGCATGACTTAGAGAAAAACCAATCCCAAAAAAATTTCCTGTCAGAAAACAAACCATAGAGATTTACTAGTAAGAAATCTTGTCCAAAATCAGGAGAGTAAAGGGAAATCCCAAGCCTTGACTCCAGTTCCCATGAATTAGTTAAAACCAAATTCCTACTACGCCAACCAGTCATTACACCTCCCGACTTTCCTTTTGAATCAATAAATTCAAATTGCCAACCAACAAGCAAATTTTGAAACTTAGCAACGATCCCTGATCCATCTATCATTAACTCTTGAAAGAAAACTACATCTACTCTATTAGCAGCAATTAGCCTCTTTACAGCTAGCTTTTTGGGATAGCTAGCAATACCCCTATAGTTTAGGGTCATGATTAAATGAAGGAATCAAATCCATGAATCTCGCTGCTCTAAGCGCCCATGAAAAATATTTATGTCAAGAAACAGAACCCAAAACATCCACTTCCACCTTTGAATCAAGATTCCCTTCAGTTTGACCTTTTAACTTCCTTTTTTCCATGCAAAAGTATTGATACTGTGGATTGAAGGGTTCGAAGAAGTCACACACTGTTTGGACCACATAAAATTCCCATGAGAGGTATCCAAACTGAGGGGAAGGGAAAGCAACAGGCCAGGGCAAGCAATAGGAGAGACCACCAAAGAAACACTAGGAGAGGCCAAGGAGCCCATATCAGAAGAGGAGGGAGGGTCAAGCGGTAAGCACGAAGGAAGCGAAACAGGGATAACATCAAGATTCAAGGACTGTCTCAAAGAAATATCATCCAAGATTTCCAAAATTGGATGAGGAATAGTAAAAACATCAAGAGAAAAAGGCCCTATAACAGGTCTCGACCCTTCAACATAAGGCGATCTCACAAGAGCAGAATCAGAAGAAAACACAGGTATCCTGGTAGAAAGGGTTTTCGAAACAGGCCCTAGAGCAACAACCACCGGAGAAGCCTCCTTTAAAGGTGAGGAAACGGGACTGGCTAGAGCTTCCTTTTTCTTCCAAACTTGCCTAGTAAAGTATAATGCACAATCCTTAACAATATGGCCATAATTATGACACCAAATACACTTAAACAATATTCCTTAATAGTCTAGGAGCTGGGTAAAACTGAAATCCTCTCTGGATATAGTAATAGATTATGCAAGTCCCTCACGCAAATCTAGATTAGTCAAAACTTTCCCCACACAATAAACTCCAGTAGCTTCATAGGTGAGATCAGTTTCCACAAAGGAACCAAGAGAATTTCCCACTTCTTCAAAAAAATCTCTTGACCAGAATTAGAAAGGAAAGTTTGGGAGTTTAACCCATATTGGCATAGTATCATACCTTTCAGTGCGAGGGTCTAAAAGAGGCATCCATCGTTTGAGGAAAAGGGAAACAGAGTCCCATCTCCAAGCTCCAACCAAAACTATAGATAAGTCGAGAGCAGTGAAGAGCTAAAAAGCAATCCATCCACGTGGAAGAACCAGGACCAAAGGAGTTGTAATCGCTAGATATTTCCAGACACCCTCTGCCCAAATCCTTAAGCCATGAGTATTAACCCTTCTACCCATGAATTTTCCAATGAGGATAATTTCATGAGTTAGAAGAACCTCATTCATGGGGATGACATCCTCGCCTAGGACCAAGTTAATAGGTTTGGGTTTCTTAGATACCACCTTCTTAAATATGCAACCTGTTAGAGTCTGAGCCATTGAGACAGGTTCAGAGACCAGACCCTCACCAAAAGAAGAAAACACAGAGCTCTGAAAGACAGAGGTCAGTACCAGAGAATTACATATCAAAATGCCAGTAGAGAATGGTAAATCACAAAGTAAGTCCAGTTGTGTGACCTAACAAGGTGTGTCAGAGCATAGAGATCTAGAAAGCCCTCCATCTTTTGTTGGGGGTATGGGAAAGGGTCTTTGATTTTCTCAGATCCATAGGAAAGTAAACCACACGTATAGAGGGTACCAAAAACCTAAAAGGATAGGAAGGTAATAAAATCAAAGGACACTCACACGAACCCCAGAGACCATAAACGAAGGAGCATCGCCCATCTCCAACCAGCTTCACTATTTCCCGATAAATTATAGATGGCGGTCAGATACAACAACCCACCTCCTCCTCTTGTTACTGGTTTTTGTATGACCATTTGTACAGATAACTATATATTTGTAATCATGTATCATTTTTTTCTAGATGTTTGTGTTTATTCCATGCACTGAAGATTAAACGCATAACTCTAAATTATATTTACTTTTATTTTGTACTAATTTTCAATCCCTTTTTTTAATAATGCATATAAAACCAATGTTGTATATTGTATTATTTACAAAGATGCAACATATAATTTTTTTTTTAAATAAATAAAAAGAGTATTTCTAAAACTAGCATATCTACTCCTAAGTGTAAGAAAGAAGGAGACATAATCCTTTTGAAAATAAAGTATCACAAAACCAAAATATTAAAGTAATAAAAAAGAAAATTTCTACTATCAACATTTAACAAAAAAACATAAAGTTCAATGTCTTTGAGCCAAGTGCAAAACAAATATATCATAATGACTTGATAAGAAACAATAACACCATAACTCCATACTGACAAGAACCAACAACATTTAACATTGGATTATCTTCATGTGGCTTGCACAAATTAAATTTAAGTAGAGAATCCTCCACAACCATAATATCGCAACCATCTCACTCTTACTCTTCTTAGGCATATTGCCCCTTTAAGATGAACAAAGGTGCATAAAGCACCTTACAAAAGTGATTAGGAGTGGGGAAGAGCTCATCATGCCTCCAACATGGTCAAGTTTTTCATCACTACCTTTACTCACATACCCTATTAATTTTTATTTAATATGAATCTATTTCATTAAATAATCACACATTAAGAATATTTGATTTAATTACGCCGTAGGCATTCACCATGGAGAAGCATTACTTCCACATCAGCAAGATTCCTCGCTCATAGAGCCAATGGAATCGTACCACGTAGAAGGCTATGCTTCTCCCGACCTGCTCCTGGCAATGCGTCGCTGCATTCTAGCGAGTTTCCAACGATATGTTTTTAGGCTGTGACAGCGATCCCGCAGCTGTACTAAAAAAAAAACAGTCTTTGATTTCTAACATCCCATCGCGTTCCTTATTATATGTAATTTCATTCTCCCCAAGTTTGAAGGTTTCCAGCTTGGGCTACTGGGTAATTTTTTTAACCATGGATAAAACAGTTTTTTTGTTCTCTCTCTAACCCCGTCGCTTATGAACTCAGCTAATTTGGGTCGGCGCAGGTAGTCATACTACAATTAACCAATCTGTGTATGGTCTTTGTTAAATTCGCCACCTTAATCTCTCTGGTAACCTCTGTTTGTAATGTTTATGTTTGTTACCTCTCGTTTGGGAATCTAAGATTTTATGTACAACAATCTGTATACCAAATATTCTCAGTTTTGAATGATGCGATATTTTACTGTTTGGTTGCTTTTGATTATAAAAGTAAATTCTGGTTATTCATTGGCGAAGTAGCAGTGATAAAGGCATGTGCACTATGTATTAATCAATTTTCCAGTCCAATTCTGTGGATTGAGAAATGTAAATCAAGTTTCGTATACACATATTAAATTAGGATTTTCCAATGCCAAAACGATGTCATAATGTTATGAAATCCATACCTTCATATATCGTTCTGCTCGGAATTGAAAACCCAGTGTTTGAATGCTTTCATCTGCAACTGTCTCCAAGAAAAAGCCTTCCAATTTTCACCGTAGATGTATATCCATTGGCGCCTTTGCGACCATGGCTTCGCCGTCGCTGTTGGGAGTGAGCGAAGAATGTTATCCGTTAATATATTTTGATGGAAATAAAATATTCTTCACAAAAATAATGTTATTTACTAACTCTAATAAATCTAGCAATAATTTTTTTATTATTTTAAATTTAAAAACTAGGGAAGGAGGAACGATGCCACTCTTCTCTAGAATTGGAAACTATTAGCATTTCTAAATCAATGAAAACCATATGTTTTCTATGGATATTCAAAGGAATTTCGATATGGATAGGGTTCTCAATAATGCCCAGTCATTCTACCGATAGTACACAGTATTACAGTGTCACCAACTCAGCATGGTCGTCCTCTTAAAATAAATTCAAAGTTGTTATCTTTTTGAGATGTCCACAAAGTCGTGAATTCAATTCAGATTCCTTATGCTTTCAATATGTCTACAAAGTCCTGATAGAATTTGTCATTATTTTGTATGTTTTTATCATTTGAAAGCTGAAAAAAAAAATAGAAGATCCTAATTATACATTTAATTCACATCTAAATGTTGGATAGCCTGAAATTCTCATTATTTCGTATGTTAGATCACTTAAAAAATTGAAAAACAAAAGGTACCGACTTACATATTTCACATGCATCCATGAGTCAATCTGTAACCTCTAACGGTTGAACCAACTTGCCCCTTAAAATCCATCATTATTCCATTTCTTTATTTTTGTTGTTTTAGCTTCATTAAAAGTTTTACCATTTAATTTTTTTCTTTTAATAATATTGACATTATGAATTTGTAGAAAGCTTATATATATAATGTTTCAATAAAGTCCGTTCCTATTTTGTTTGTAATAATATTGATATTTTGAATTTGCACAAAATTTACAATGCTTTATCTTATGAATATGATGAAAACTCATTCATTATTATTTGAAATTCATTTATTGTTTAATTTTTAAAGCCACCGTTCATTGGAAAAACAAATTTGTTAAAAGTTTTTAAATAGTTTTTTTCATGGAAATGGTTAAATACTCTCTTCACTGATGAAAAAATAGTCTATTAAATTAATTTTTAATATATATTTATAAAATATAAATGGTTACTTTTTTCATACATTATTTTCTACCAATAATAACTATGTATTAAAATTTGGGATGTCTGAATACTCTAACCTTCAGATCGCTCAATACTCAATCGCTTATGATATTATTTTTTAGAAAATATAAATAATAATTATAATTAATAGTTCAACATTAATGAAATTAATAATATAAAATTTATGTTCTTATTAATGTTTAATATTTATATTTATATTAATATCATTATGAATATAATCATTAATATAATTATTAATAAACTTAACAATATTAAAAACATGAATAATGTTGTTAAATATTTTTTAAAATCAAATTTTAATCTTCAAAAATAATGTTTAATGTTTAATATTTAATATCTAAGGATAAATAGTAATGATGTTGAATATTAATTTTAATATTTAAAATTAACAATAAGGTTTAATTTTAATATTTAATGTTTAACATTAATATTTATTTAATATTTATATTTAATGTGTAATAACAAAAACAATGCATTATTTAACCTAATAAATAACTTTTGGAAATGGTCTTTTCGCACGTGCAAAGGGTGGGTGGTTCCGCATTGCCCTTTGAGCTGTTTGCAATACCGTTTTTCCACATGCGGACGTATCAAGAATGGACACATGTGATGGTGGTTTGTATTCCGCAACCACCTTCCCTTTTATCGAGTGCGCACTTTTTCGACGCGGAGATGATCTCGTCTTTGATCTCTTATATCACATCTCGACCATCCATCATTGTTAAATAAACGGACCCACTCCTTCATTTAGAAACTAGAGAAGCTATTTCAAGCTTTTTTTTCCATAGAATTTGGTCGAAGTATTCCTTTCGCATAATTTAAACGAAATTGTTCAAAATTCTTTCGACATTTTCCATCGTCCCGGAGCATCTTTAAAGCAGGGTTTGCATTTGCATCAATCTTGCCCAACAGCATGAAAAATGAAGACTTCTGCATTAAATTGGACTCTGCAATTTCCCTACACACACTGGTGAAAATCATTGAACGAAGCCCCCTTCAACCCCACCGCAGAAAACAACCTGAAGTGGAGTTCGTAACAGCAATGCTTCCATTGCCGGCCCGGCGATTGTCTCGTCAAAAGTCGCTCACTCTAATAAGTCATGATTTTCTCGAATCTCATTAATCTTAAAATAAATAAATAAATAAAAATTCATTGTTTCCACTTGTCAGTGTTGTTTCAAACTTTGCTTTTCGTATTTTGGCCGTGAAATATTCTATTTCCGAACTATACGTTTGTGTTGTAATGTGCTATTCTATTTTGGTCGTGAACGGACCATTTAGTTTTATGTTTTTTTAATAATGGATTTGCATAGCCCTTCTCAGAACATTCCCCATAAGCTTCCTATGCAATTAAATTTAACTGGTCTTGTCTTTGACCCTCCCGCTATGGTTTCCATCGTTCCCATATATATCTCTTTGTTTTTTCCTGCATTTTGCAGGGTGCAGATGCTACCAGGGGCTGCCAACAACATCGCAGCAACATGTAGAGGAATCGTTTGGCCGTTCCCAGAGGCACAAGCTTCTTCCATGGCATGATTCAAGATGCTCGCGGCCTCCGGAGTTAGTGTCTGCGCTACTCACAGTACATAGCCCTACTCGTAACATTCCCCATAAGCTTCATGTGCAAGTTGAAGCGAATTGCTCAATTGGAAAGATGGCCGAATGACGGCAATGGGAAATTGAAGGGTCTTAGGAGAATATTGCATCCATTTATCTATGGAAATATAAATACACTAAATTCTCTAAAAACCAGAATTCTTTGCATTTGAACACCTGGAAGATATAATAATAATAATAATAATAAAAGAGAAGTGTGACCACAAGGAAATAAAAAAATAAAAAAAATAACTAAAAATTCATAAGCTAAAATAATGAGTGCGTCCTCCCATCAATTCGATGATTCATAAGATAAAATAGTGAGTGCGTCCTCCCATCAATTCGAAAGGCATCGAGATGTGCCCCAACTGAAAGAGGAGATGTTGGATTTTAAAAAGATGGGTCTTGCATTGAAGCACTTTGTTCATAACCTTACCTTTTTTATTTGTATGCCTTTATAGCAACTCATTTTAACTGATCGGGAAGAGGGAAAACTACTTATTGAAACCCCAGAATCGTGAGGAGCTATAACTTGAACAAACATAGGGGAATTACGGATGGCTATGACTGGGACTCGGTCCGCTTAGCTTATATAAAAGGTATAATTTTCAATCTTCAATTTGGGCAGTTAGTACCAAACAAAGGCTCAAAAGAGAAGAAAAAAAAGTTACTACGCATTTTGGGTGACCATCAGAATAGAATTATGGACCCACGCATGCATCATATGATTGACTTCGACTGCATCCATGACCACCCTGAGTCTCGCGAAACTTGGTCCTCCTCCCGCTCAGCCAAGTCGAACCATTCCTCAATCTGTGAGTAAACTGTGAAAACTTTTGCATAAGAAACTCCACGAACTCTGGAACGGTGTATTGCTTCAGAAGCTCAGGACTTATATAATAGTTCTATATGAAATCACTGGCACCAGCACTAACAATGTACAGGGATTGAGACACAATGGAAGAGACATTGGCCCTCCCCACATATCTCTCCACTTTCGATTGGTACTGTTGAAAATATTGTAGTTGTTGCATCAAAGATATTGCATTCTAGTGTTGTGCGGTATTAATATCATAAATGTTGGATGCCCCTGGAGCAAAGTTCACCCCCATTTCCACCAGAAGCTTGTGGGCTCAGATATGCCGATGAAAAAGACATAAACCCTAGTGTTTGAGCAACATAATCAGTAGCAAGTCTTCCATCACAGAAGCAGCCTATGGGATTGTGGGTATCAAGTCTTCCTCCAAGCCTCTTAGCTCCACCAACAGTTTGGGTGATCTCCCGCGCGCTTGAAGGATGGCAGTGCATTTAAAGGAGACTGCCCTTAGCCTGGACTCTCTCGAATCGACAGCATGGCCACATGCTTTCCCACGCATGGCATGCATGCAAGCCGGGCTCACGTGGGCACCCTATGGGAAGTTGCGTGGGAAAACCACGTGGAGAAGTTGGTGAGGCCGTGGTGGATGTGGTGGTGGGATGCCACGAGGAAGAAAGAAGAAGTAGCAGCTTGGTAAGAGATGAGGAACAACCCCATGGAGGAGGAGATAATGTGGGATTCCTTCATGTAAGCGCTAGATGGCCATAGGCTAATTTGAATTGTATTTAGAGAATAAGAGTGAGTGGAAAATATGGAGATTGTTTCTTAACGCAATTTGCAAATTAATTGATTTATATCCTTATAATTATTTTCTTTAAAATTAGTAAAATCACAACTATAAATAGGTTATAATTGGTTTATATCATTATCATAATATGAGATTCTAAGGAAAGTTAAACTTTATTTTCTTTTTATTTTTAATTTTGATTAACAATCATATATAAATTAAGGTAATATGTTACACTTTTAACTTATATAATATATAATAGGAGAGTTTAAAAAAAAAAGGTTATTAGGATTATTTAAATATGATGAAGAGTTATTATTTTAATATTTAATTTGTAGTATAAATTTTAATTAATGTATTAATATCATAATAAAAGAGTACAAAATCCAAAATATTTGATATGCTTAATAGGTTAAGAATGGAACGGAATAGATTAAAATACCTTACAACCATATTTCGATATTTTATACATATATTTCTAAAAAGATATGAATCATATATATAGAGAGAGAGAGAGATTTATATACTGAAGGTACGAACCCAAATTTAAATATTACTAAATAAATCTCATTTTTACCTTACACACCTTGGCTAATTAAAACAAAACACTGAGCCACTTTATTCAACAATCTACTTGGATTGTATGGATTCAATTTAACATGCTAAGTTATTATGTTCATAATGTTTAGGAATCCTATGGGATTTTCAATGGAAGAAGCAATGCGATATTTTTTGTATGAGCTTTTCCACTATGCCTTTCTATTGCTATCAAAGTTACATTTACAACCATGTTCTATCTTAGAGGGTTTTAACTTTACAATCAATCCAAGTTGAGAAAGCACTTATCAACTCAATAATCCAACCTATGGTGGACCACCATGTGGAACACCTACTTTAGATGGCCAACACATGGAGGACCTACTTTAGGCTTCTTGGTAAGACACAGCATGCAGTCCACATGGAGGACATACTATAAACCTCTTGACAATACAAAGCTTCCCATTGATGGGGGCTCACTATTTAAATGTTTGTTCAAACTTGAAAAAAAATTGACAGCAGGTGCTGCGTCTCAACACAAGTTTTGGTGTGAATAGTTTCATCCTCGCTTGAAACCCTCATCCATGGCCATTACATGCTTTACAATTGGTTTCCATTCGCACAAATTCAAAACATGTAATTTGTTCAATAGAGGTGAATTTTGATTTATTGTTGACATATAGGTTTTCATTCTTTTTCTTGCACTATAGTTTAAAAGTTATTTTACCTTTATTAATTAGAATACAAAACTCTGGGGAGCCAACTCAATGCATTCAATGGAATTCCAAAAAAAACAGATCTCATTAGACATACGAAGCTGATAGAGAATAGTAAAATAAAATCAACAAATTAGTTTTTCCTTTCGACACCCGCAACTACCTGCTTCAATCGCCATTAGTGTTGTTATTGTACTCACTCCAGACACACACATAACTGAATTTGACATTGTTCTTTTTATAGAATATGCAACAACTAAAGTTTCTACAGCCTATAAATAAGTCACCAAGAAATATAGAAATGTCATCAATCACCCAAAGCTTAGAGTCCTATAAAAAAAGGGAAAAAACCATCATGTTGATGAACATGTGAGACATGAAGCTAGCTATTAGACTACTACTAAATACTCTAGCAACCACATCATACATTGGTTATTCTATCTTGAAATCTATATTTTAGGCTTTTCTAACAGTTAAGATTTGAACAAAAAGTTACAACAATATCACTTTGTTTTCTTGTTTCATAAAGAGAACAGAAGGTGATTGTCTTAAAAAAAAAACCAGTTCTTTGAATGACGCCACCATTCTCAATACACGTTACAGTTGAGAAAATGAAGTTGGAGACTTAGGCCAATGTTTTAAAACTTAGACTTGGACATGCACTCGATCAAGTGTAAATCCAACTTTGACTCAACCTCAACAATGAATTGATTCGCTTTAATTTCCATGACTCACTTTTTAAACAAATACATACACATTTTTAGTTATCAAGGGATTTCCATGACTCCCTTTACTTCCCACAAAATAATCCAGTTCTGACCATACTATTAGCTTCTTGCAAAACTTTTCTAGCATTGCCACTTCCCTCCCTCATTTACTTTCAGACATTGACATCCTTATTGTTCGCAAATGTAGCCCTACAAACAAGCCTTATGAATTCTTTGTTAGTCAAACACGTGTTCTTGCTGCTCTTGAATACAAACTATCAAATGACCCATACTACAAAGATGTTCAAGTTAACCCAATTGCGTTATCTTCTTTGCCTCTTGAACCAACAGACATTTCATCCCTCCTTCATCATGTCACACCCGATGAAACCCCATTTGCTGACCATACCTCATCTTCTACTATTCAACCACCCAGCTTCCTTGAACCCCATGAAGTACAGTCCTCCTCCTTTATATCTGCACAAACAAATTGTGGAACTAAGGTTGATGAAATCAAACGCTTCTTAGCCACAAGCAATGCACCAACTCCACCTTGCACTGACTGGTTGCCAATGGATGCTTCCCCTATCAATGAGTACAACACAATAGGCCTCCTCTCCATGGCCTTCCCAACCTTGTTACCCACTGGAGTTTCCATGCTTAAACAACCACACATTCAAGAGGTTGGGATGGACAATTATGCACTGCACCTTCTTCGATACCAAGACAATAGATTTGGCCAACATCCTCGGTTTCATTATTATATATAACCTCATGATGCACCACCGTAGCCATTCTAGTGCTTTCGTATTTGTCAAACGAAACATTGAAGATACATTGCCTCCAACCATCTCAAAACTTGTACATCAATTACAAGACATGCCCGATGCTAAGATCGCTGAACGATTCATGCGCTTTGGCTCCACCCTTCGTGGGACATGTTCCTATTGGAATAAAATCCGGGGTGAACTAGCTAACATGATCAATGAACAAGGGACACCAACATTCTTCTTCACACTCAGTGCAACTGATACCAAGTGGCCGGAATTGCATTCTCTGATGCCTGGACAAGCTCCAACCACTTCAAATCAACAACACCAATGGAGGATTCGCAACCTAATTGCCAATCCACATGTTGCATCTCAATACATGCACAATAGATTCCAAATATTACTTAAAGAGGTTCTTCAAAAAGGGATTTCTACAAAAGACTACTGGTGCAGGTTGGTAACAAATCATATTCTCATCAAAGTTTCCTATATTCAGAACCTCAAATGTACCTTCCTAATATTTATAATTTCCATGTAGGTATGAATGGCAACATAGGGGCTCTGCGCATATACATGGATTCTTATGGCTTGAAAATGCACCCAATATGGACACGTTAGATTGGGTGGATGCTACCAAGGTCGAGGATCTGCAAAAAAATAATTTGACAAATATGTTACTGCATGGAATCCTGAACCCAACCATTCTACAACCCCATGCTTCCAACCCTCTACTACAAATGATCCATGCACCATTGGATCACATTCCATACTTGCAGCTAACCACTTGGCTGATTATGAAGACCTTGTTAATTGTTTTCAAAGGCACACAAAATGTTCAGAATATTCTTGCCTCCGGAAAAAAAAGGATCATCTCTTCAATGTCGCTACGACTTCCCCTTTGATCTACAATGTCCTACTTCTTCTTTGTTCATTGATGCAAATGGCCACAAAACATATAAACCTGCAAGGAACGATGCCCTCATAAACATTCACAACCCCACCATGCTCGCAATTTGGAGAGCTAATGTTGATTGCCAACCTGTTCTCTCTAGACATGTTGTCCTCAAATACATTTAAAAATATGCAGCAAAGGCAGAGCCCAAATGAGAAAGCTACCATGCAATTCTTTCTCGTCTTGCACATGCAACTCCAAATGATATCCCCATCCTTCAACCAATTAGACGATTCATGTCAGAAACTGTTGCAGATCGTGACATTGGTGCACAAGAAACTTGCCACATGCTCCAAAAACGCCCTCTTTCCCTTTTCAGTCGCTCCTTTGTATCCTTGAATGTTAGCCAAAGGATTTTTCGACATGTTTCCAATGACTCTCCTAGCAAATCCATAAAGCACAATGGATGACCCTGCAAAATGCAACCATAGATATTGGCAACATTGACCGACAAGGCCTTACATTCACTACAATATCCACAGTTAAATCTTTGTCAGGTCTTCACATATCTCCACCTTTTTCATTTTCTAGATATTCTCAAATGCAAGACAGCCCCTATGTGCAACGCAGGATACAAGAGGAGACCTTACTTGCTTCAAAATATTTGCAGGCACCTCTTCCATATACTTACATTCCTGCTCCTTAGCACCTATACTTGCCATAGCTATTACTTTACTACCTTCTCCTTTAAATCAATACAACTTGTATATTTTTCTTTAGATCTTGTATTCCTATTGCTATCCTCATTGAATATTTTCCTACAATATACAAGCAAATACAAAGAAACATTGCCTTCTTGGATATTTAATTTCATATATTCATTTTTGTTGTACTACTTTACTTTATTTACTTCAATGTGTTGTCATACCATTTTTCAAAAGCAAACACAACACAACATTTCATCACGTGTTAGTCTTTTTTCCAACAAATATAAAATGTCCCAATATATATACTTCAATATGCTACCATTCATTGTTTCATTATGTAATCTTTAGTTTCATTGCGTTCAGCAGATATGCTGTAATGTAATGTTGTAATTGGAAAAGACTCAATCTTGCCCATTGCTTTAAGTGAGCTATTTTTATTTATGATACATTATTCATTTGATCCAAATGTGTTCGAGATGCATTGGTGTAATGTGTGGTCTAACTCAATCAAGTCATTTCCCAGTGTGTGGTGCAAACCATTGTGAATCTTGACCATTTTAATAATTAATTTATGTACATTTCACTCACTTTAATTTATGTAACTTTCAATTGTTGTTTAACCACTTCTTAGTTGCTCAATATTCAATATTATATCCCTTATACACATGTCAAGTTTCTCACTATTCACCCTTTATGTTTTCACATCAGGTATGATTAAAAAAGCCAACAAGAAGAAGGGCAAGTAGATTGAGCCTAACGTAGAAACAACTCCAATTATACCAATTGAAACAATGTTTGAAGACACCAAACCCATCACAAGGGACACTCTAGAATTCAAATGGGGTGACCTGTACACAGCTATCAAAGATGGAAAAATACCAGATGCAAACCTCAAGGAATCAAGGGTTTACCAAAACATCAAGAGGTCTGCCCTTTACAAGACAGTAACCCGACTAGAATTGTTTCCTTGCTCAGAGGTGATTGGGTGGATTCTGCCCCATGTAGATACAACCACTAGGATCATTTCAAACGCCAATGGAGAAGGACTCGCCTCCTTTCAACCAGTACACCTTTCAGCCGCATACAAGTTGCCTTCCTCCAAAGTTATGCTTATTGATGATTGGGTAAGGCATGCCAATATATATAATTTTGAATGTGCAAAGAAGATGATGGTACCAGAAAAACAACTAAGACCCAAAGGTAGTGGGGAATATGATAGCCATCACTTAAGGACCCCCTATCGATTCATAGTCCTAATGTTGAACATAATCTATGATGCACGGGCTAAGCTCATAATGGATTATCCCAAGTAGTAGTGATATAAAAATTAATCTCAGCTGATTTGTAAACTGTGTACTCTCTTTTACATTCATAAAAACAAAGTAGCCAAGCAAAGCGACCTCTCCTCATCTACCTCCACGTTGAATAAATACAACCTTTATATTGAGAGCTACGACCACTCCTATTATATTGCAATTCTGAATTTTATTGTGCTTTGTTGTGAACTATCTATATTGTCAGAAGACGTGTGAATCCTTGATGCGGTGAGAGTCATTGATAACCAATTACTTTCCTTGGTTTATTAGTGATTTTCAAAAGATTAATTCATATAGTGACAGGTCTGTTCACCTTTACATGGTTGAGAAGCATGTAAAGTTTTTATTGTGGACTTCAAATCCTCAATGAGAAGAAAGAAACATATCTGGATTTCCCATTGTATCTTCCATTCTTGAAGCAATCATAACGAAGATTCAACACTCCAATTGTGTTGTAAGTCTGCATTTTTATTGTGCTTTGTTGTGAAATATCTATATTGTCATAATACTTGTGAATCCTTGATGCAGTGAGAGTCATTGATAACCAGTTACTTTCCTTGGTTTATTAGTAATTTTCAGAAGATTAGTTCATGTAGTGACAGGTCTGTTCTCCTTTACCTGGTTGAGAAGGATGTAAAGTTTTTATTGTGGACTTGAAATCCTCAATGAGAAGAAAGAAACATATTTGGGTTTCCCACTGTATGTTCCATTCTTGAAGCAAGCATAACGAAGTTTCATTTACAACTTAGATTGTTTCACTATCAATAAATAGTCCATGAAAGAGTTCTATACATATACTTGTATATGGAGATTCCTAAATTTATTGCTACAACACATGGCATGAAAGCAAACTTTTGTTCTCAAGTAGTTTGTGTAGTTTAGGAGCTATTATAATCATTGTTTTCATTGATATTATTGCAGAAATATTTTTTTCAAATTGCTTATATATTCCAGATATAGTAGTAATCTACAGCGTTGAGATTACTACTACAGAGATTGTGAGAAAATCAATTGTAGTGGGCTCACTGTGTCGATGAACTTAACATTATTTTTTGTTATGGGTCGAGTGCCTATGTCTTTGTAATCTGAGATTGTTACAAACTTTGCTCTTTTCCTACAAGTATCCTTCACTGCCTGTGCCTATGATTTTGTTCCTTCTAACTTTCCTCTTTTCCTACCAGCGTTCATTTTTGCCCCTCAAGGGGCAAATGCTAGTATAAATCTATTTCATCAAATAATCCTACATTAAAAATATATTTGCTACATCATGTGCTATACACCATAGCTCTATCATAGAAACATGTGTTACATAAGAAAAAAATCTAGAAGAGTTAAACTTAAGAAAATTTCTAGTCGATCTAATAGTTTGTTTTTTCATCTTTCCTCTTTACCGTGAAATATTCTTGAAAAACATAAACGAACATGCATGAACCATCCAGAATCAAGGTGAAAGAAAAGCTTCGAGTATAAAAATTTTAAACATTTGGTTTAATGAAATAAGTTTCCCTTGGTCGTTACTCGTTGGTTAAGGTCAAGTAAATCCATCTATCTTCTTTCCTCACACGATTCTATTTTTGAAGAGAATGTTAAAGAAAAATTGTTGGGGGTTCACATTTGATTTGTAATCGTTCATTAAAGTCAAGTCCTTCATAAACTTGCATCCCAACTTTTTAGCAAATGGCACATCTTAAAATCTTCAGACATATTCCCCGAGATTTGCGCCTCTTAAAATCCTTGGACAGTCAAGGAGAAATTGACTTTGGCCTACGAGTACGAATCTTTCGGCTTTGGGTATTTACTTCATGGGTCCTCTAGTTGTAATGTCAAATCCCGAGGCCACCTACATTCCGAATTCTTAGCAAATGGTAATAATGCCACCTACCTCCTGAATTCTTAGCAAATGTCAAATCCTATGGCCAGGGTTAAATTTGACGGGCACCCTTGAGTAAATTTTTTTTTACGGTTTTGTTTTTAAAAGTATCTTGAATATATTTGCGAGGCACCCTTGAGGACATTTTTTTTGACAGTTTTTTTTTTTTAAACTACCTTGACTATATTTTTAATAATTTTTTTTACCTTTCTATTAAAATTTATTTCTACCCACTAAAAAGTTGTGATATTGGATAAGTAGAAATCGAAGCCTTTATTGAACATGGTTTCGTTTTGGCCAAACACACTTAATGATCAAGCCTTAGAAGTTACCCAAATGTTTGGTTTCCCTTATTTTTCTAAGCATTCTAAACATGAATGCAATCTTTTTTTTTATAAAGAGATCCTTGCACAATTTTCTGCATAAAGAATGAATTTCCATGTATTTTCTCAAGTGAACATTCATCACAAGAAGCTAGTTGGATCAATAGTTCAAAGGATCTATGAATGCTTCTCTTAAAAAGTAAAAGAAGTAACAATAACAATCTTACTCTCCATTATATAATTTAGAAAAAGTAGCCAAATGACTAATCACTAGTCCCTAAAACTTTACTTGCTTAAAAATCCTAGTTTTAAAAGAAAATTTAAGCATTAAATTTAATGGATATGAAGTTAAGATAGAAATGTTTTGTTCTTGCAAGACCAGAATGAAATGAATCAATATGAAGGAACCTTTCATTAAAAAAAATCAATTTACAAAATATTAACTTGTCACAATGAAGCAAAGTCACATAGTCTTACTACTAATGGAATCTATTATATAACATGGAATTTGAAAGCTTAAATACTGAATAGCAAAAAAGTAAAACAGGTCAAAGTCCAGCTAGAAGTAGTCAATTTTGTTCACTGAATATTCAAACCAACATGTAAAAGACCAATCCAAAGAAAAAACTAACCTTGTAACCAACAAGAAACACACGACGTCCTCCATGGGTCTACACAAAACAGGTATCAAAACTGAGAATATAGCTCCACTTTGATGAGGAGACACGTAAAAGCAATAATAATGCCGAAAAAAAGGATCCTCTCCATCTAACTCCATCTGAGTAAGCTTTAACAATTCTCCCATTTACTCCATACTTAAATGGATAAATAATATCCAGTTTACGCCAAAGCTCAGTAGATTTCTAAATAGCTAAACCATTCTGCCCCCAGCACATGAAAAAATATACCACCATTAATCATGGAGTCTCTATCCACGGAACCAACAATGTCTTACTCTGCGTATCCAATTTCTGGTAAAAAAACATTTTCCTCTATATAATATACTAAAAAAATATTTGCAATTCTATAGATGGTTCCCTCCATAAAAAAACATTGGTAGTATGAATTCTTGGATGTCGTAATCTCCAAAATTTCAAGAGCATGTTTCTCATGCATTGAACTGCTCCAGTAATGACGTATATAGGGAGTGACTTGACTTTCCTCTCCATCCTCACCAGTTATAGAAACCCAGAACCAATAACAACAATAGATCGAGATGCAGTGTCTATGTTAGAAGTGCTTGGCCTTCTAGGATCCGTATCCAGATGCAATTTCTGGTAAAAAGGAAAAAATATCCCATGGAAGCTCAGTCTAAATCCCTAACATCCTTAAAATCCACGAAGATTATCAAAATCTATCAATTTTGTTTGCAGTAATTGAACCCTCGCCCCAAATCCTTCTTTGGAAGAAAATATCGAAGTTGTCCATCAGTGTGTAGATTTTGAAGATCCCCTCGGTGCTACTCCCAATTCCAAACCCTCGTTGCACTACACAGTGAAAATAACTGCAAATGAACATCCCGTTACCCAATATTTAAGAGAAAAGGAATGCATGATGCGCAAGCTACTAGATTTGATTTGATGTGAACTGGAATTTAATAAGAGATCACATAATGGATATGACGGACGACTGCTTTTAATATAGTAGCTATAGTTTTGAAAAATGTGCATGGTTTTACGGGTTATACCTAATATAAATTAAAAAAATATAAATTTTAAATACTGTTGAATTTTAATGCTACTCGTCAATTTGACGATCCCTCAAATAAATCAAACTTCATAGTTGACGTGTTTAATCCAAGTCCAACTATATTTACGAGTAAAAAGTGTAAATACGGGAAAACAGGTGTCAATTTTAACCCCTGCCCACGGCCACCTACGTTCTGAATTCTTAGCAAATGGTAGTAATGCCACCTACCTCCCCCGAATTCTTAGCAACTGGTAATAATGCCACCTAGCTTCGGAATGCTTAGGAAATGGAAATCATTTTTCTTATAATAATTTGAGTTTTTAGTAAATGAAACTCGTGAGATGGTAATGACAAGATTGTAGGTGATGTCTTACTTTGCATGTCAAGAAATTTTTGCATGACGTTTTAATTTTAACATTGCCTTTCATTTAATGTTTAAATATTAACGTCCTCGAATCCGAGTGACATGGAGACAAGCACGTGTCACCAACCCACTAGAACCATGCACAGGGATGCACGGGGGCTTCACTCAATAAACCGCTATCATAGCATGTTCGTTCGTGGCATATGAAACAATACCCCTAGTTTCACTGTTGGCTGCTTTCTTGGGCAGACCCGGGTTTTAATGAAGCGCAGCAACAAACCCCTAGGCGCACTGGCCCTCTCGGCAACGAGCTGCGCAGCAGCTCGAGGTCTCACCTGAAGTGGCTATGGGGGGGTTAAGGAATCAGATTTCCTTAACCTTGGTGATGCGGAGATGGTTCTTCCTTTTTCCGGTTCCTCAGATGTCGGTGGTCTGACTTTCCCGCAGGCCCCTCGGCTCAACTGCGCGGATTCCTTCCTCAGCAGGCCCGCTGCGCAGTCTCTCCGCTCTGGCGCAGAAGGCAACTATTCCTTGCGTCAACGCGTTAAGTACCTCCTCGCCCTGCGCGCCCAGCGCAGTAACGCCTTCCTCGATCGCTGCCGCGACAGTGTTCCACCACTTCTTCAATACTTAACACTTATAGCTATCAAGGGACCTTCCCAAACTCCCTTAAACGGTCGCAAAGATAATGCAAGAGTCTTGTATACACAGGTAATGAACTTAAACAGTTAATCATTCACGCAAACATTATAACAAGAAGAAATATGCGAAGTTCACCTCCTCGAGGGAAACCATGTCCACGGGAGTGTTATATTAACCAGAAAACGATAGAGTTATACAATATGATGCACACACAGCTGCAGCCTTAGATCTTTCCAGGAAACTCCACGCACAGAGCTGGGAGCCCTTCTCTCAATATAGTCTCTTCTCTACAGAGATTACAAAGGCACAGACGTCAACTCAGACTGTCTGGCAACTCAGGGATTAGCTCCTCGGCTATCCGATTTCCACCCTAGTTCTACACACTCGGTAGAAAACATAACAAAGGATAATCAACGCATGATCTATCCTCGAGACTGACTATCTAACAGTCTAACCATCTAACTATCCCAAAAATATCTAACTCTTCTTCTTATCATGTATACATATATATAGGTGGCCATGACGGTCACACCTTTACAAAACTGTGGGCCTTTCCCAACAGTGATTCCCAAAAACCCTAACCACGCACATGGCTAGGTGTACTGTAGGCGCCGCTTGTAGTCATGTCACCGCTTCCTGTAGGCTCCTTGACTTCCGGCGCAGATTGTGGGTATGGGCGCTCGTCCTTCGCCTTCAATGCTCTGGTCCGTTGCTCCTCCTTGATCCGAGCAACCATAACATCTGTACTTAGCCTTTAAATGAGGGTAGCTGAGCCCTCTACTCCATTGCCTTATTTATTATGGTAGCTGAGCCACCTTCATTCTTCTATGACGTGTGCGCGAGCTCCGCGATTTCCGGTCCGTGATCCTCGCTGAGCTTGTCCATCTGGCACCGTACTGCGCACCGTCTCCTTCTTGCCCAAAACTTAGTGCTTGTCCCAAAATTAGCACTTTCCTTTCATACTTGTGCTTTTTCCCCAAAATTCGCAGCTTTACCACAGCTACGGCCTAGGCTCCAACAGGCCCCTAACACTCACTTGTGGCTCGCCCTCGAGCCACTCGCACTAGCGTGTAGTCGCTTGATTTGCGCATCTGCTTGTGCTTGGGTCTCCGCGAATGTTTTCTTCCACTGCGCAATAGCAGAGTCCAATTCATCGACACACTCCACAGCTGTCTGCACCGTTTCTGCGGTGGCTTCTTCTTTAGTGATGGCATCAATCACCTCTTGAGATTCAGCAATCTCTTTGATTTTTGCCTCAACCTGACCGACGATTTCAGCATACTCATCCATGAATGGCTGAATGCTGTTGGTGAGATTCTCATCTTCAGTTCTGAGCTTGTGCAGTTGCTGCTGCATTCTGCGCACTTCACTCATTTTCTTCATTTTTGCTAAGCCTGCTAAGGCCTTAGCTTCTTCAGTCAGAACAGTGAGAGACTGTTCTGCGGCTTGCACCTGTTCCGACAGACCAACTTTAAAAGGGAGCTTCTCAAGCTCCGCCCAAGCTTCCATAGCTTGGCTCATCAGGTTCTCGGCTTCCTGTATTCTGTCTTTCATCTGTGTGGAAGCTCTGCTCAGCGCTTCAAATTGTACCTGCGCATCATCCGTAAGCTGCGCAGTAACGCGAGCTTCTAGCTCAGCGATCTGGGTTCTATGGCCCTCAGCCATAGCAACTATTTCGTGCTCCGGGGTTTTCACCCTTCCTCCGATAATTTGAACTTTGCAACCAGAGGGAGGTCTGGTTGAATCTCGCAAGCCGGCAATTCCTGAGCAAGCTCATCTACCGCGTTTCTAATGCCAATGTCTTGCGCCTCATAAAGTGCAAGTTTCTCAGATATATTCTTATGGCTTGCCTTCAATTCTATCTCCTGCGATTGCAGTCGTTGATTTTCCTGAAATGTAGAGAGCTATCTAGCTCTCAACTCAAGAGAAACTTTCTCATGCACTAGCTGTAGAGTCTCTATAGGAATTAGAGACAAATCGATTTCAACGGGCCCAACGGCGCTTACCTGTAGTGCAGCTAGCGGATCTGGAAGTGTCATGCTGGTAGGCGGAATATGCACAACAGTATGCCTTTCTATGAGTTCTTCAACTCGCTCGGCACTTGGAATTTCTTGTGGCGCCTGCGAAGTAGATGCTGGCGCATGGGTCTGCGCAACTCTTCCTGCGAGACCTTTCAATTCTACGAACTGCAAATCTAAAGCACTTCTGATGTAAGCGTGCGCAGTGCGCAGCTCATGAAATTGCTCATGTAGGTACTAGTCGATCCCCGAGGGAATAGCCTCAGTGGGATGCGACACTTTTTGCTTCTTGGTGGCCGATTCTGTGGAACCTTCATCACTTCTTTGCTCTGGGGATTCCTTGCCCTTATCCTTCTCTTTCGCAGCGGCGGTTGGCAGCGCGGATGCGAGATCGGCGGCCACCCTCCACTCATCCGACCAAGACTTGATGGTTTCTTCAACATCCTCGGTAGTCATCCTGTAAAGGCCTAGTGCCCATTCATCTGGAATGCCGCAGGGGCGGAGGTAAAGTTGATGTATGTCGGTAGTAAAAGCCAACTTTCCTTCATATAATGTGGCGGTCTCCTCGCTCAGCCTTGGCATTTCTTGAATGGTATCTCTGAGGAGATAGTAGTATTCGCAAAATACAGCGCGATTCATCTTGTGCTTCGTGGGATTGGGAGAATCCCAGAGGTTGATGTAGCGCATGCCGGAAACCTCTCCTGCGCGGTGCGGAAGGAACTAAGTATTCGGGGGCTCCTTCCACCCAACGAGAGCGCATAAAATTAGAAGCCAAGAAAAATGGAATGATTGGGATGCATTGTCCTGCACATTCAGGCAATCAGCCAAGAAAGAATTCAGCAGGAAGAGAGACCAGTTGTACTGCTCTCCCTCCGCAGCTGCGATGGCGAGCTCCACGACAGCTCCAGTAACTTCCTTCGGTCGGCACTTTGTGAGAAGTCTGCCTGCAAGCAGACTTCCTGTAAATCGAAGTGCCTCATCTTCTACTGTAGTGAGGTCATAAGCCCGACCTCCTCTTGTCAAGTTATACTTCTGCACTAGCTGTGCAGCCAATTTTCTGTCCTTGTCCTTTCCCACAAAATGAATATTGGGATCCTTACCAGCCTTGGATAGACCGGTGATGCGGTGAATCAAATCAACATTTAGATCAATTGGCCTCTCGAGCCAAAGGTAACCTCCATGAACACATGAAAGCAGCGTCTTAACAACTGCATTGACTTCGTTGCTACGCCCAAAGTGCGGTAGCTTCAACAAATTCAACAAACCTAGCTTCTCCAAGTTTGCTGCAAATCCCCTTGGGGTAAATTCATCGACCTTTCAGATGGGATTGTGAACTATCGTCAGATATCGATCTGGCGCAAACTGGGGATACGTTTTATAGTCTCCCAGATTGAAATCAAAGAATTTGACCAGTGGAAGGTGTCCCAACAGTTGCCCTTCTACCCGCACGCTAGCCGGTAGTGGCGGTAACGGAATGGGATACTTTGCATTCTTCGGGATCTGTACTTCTGGCGCATCATCTGGACGCGGCGGAATATAGTTCGCCATGGTGGCCAACGGCTCTGGAACAGGTTCTTTTGGCTGTTGCTGAGATGCTCTCGTGCCGGGCGACTATCTAGGATCAGTCCCTCCAGGGTGTACATAAGTCGAAGCCGTGACTGGAGTAGTCATGCCGAAATCTAAGCCTCGGCGCAGGAATTGACGAACAACTTCTTCAGTTGATAGGTTCTCCGTCGTGAACCGATGTAGGGAACAAAAACTTTGGACAGCAAATGGCGGACCTGCGTAGGATATGGATGCTGAAAACAAGGGAAAATACTCTGCACAACTCGGCTCTGAAAACAATAACTTGGATTCTTAAACAAGATAGCAACTCGAGGAAAGTAACCCAAAAATTATACAAGTGTGAGGTATTTATAGCCAGAGGTGATAGTAAATGCGACCAAGTGGGGTTACGTAGCTGTAGGCGGCTATACATGAGTTGACAACACACTATCCTTCTCGCCGCAATGGTGCATTTATTGTGATTGACGGGATCTGACAGCCTTCCAGGAGAAGCTAATGCTTTCGGCGCCTGAGTTAAATGCAAATCTTTCGGAGATCAAGCCGAATCCGTCAGAGCGGCTAGACTTAAATAGCGGACTTATCCTTTATTTATTCAGACGCGGCTACATAACTGCAGTAATTCAATGTTTGGCGGCGGGTCATTTCAGCTTAGGTAACTGTGCATAAAGGGGTCCATGCTGATAAATCCTCAAGCGGCAGCTTTGACATAGTGAACTCCGCAAGAGCGATGGTTCAATGGTCCAAAAAAAACAAAACTTCGCCAGAGCGCAAAGATAAGCTCGTTTCAAACAAATTTTATTCAGGATGCGCGGATATTTCAAGGAACTGCGCGGGAAGCTGGAAACTGAAGGTGTCCCGCAGCTTCCGTGTAGACTGTGAATGCGATGTCTCTTTCAACTACACCAGACATTTGCACCCTTTTTAGCAATATGTTAGGTCGACAGAGCGGGGTGGCCGTCGCGATAAAGCTTGAGCCGACTCCCGTTGATCATTGTAGGTAGTAATTCTCCATCAAGCTTTGCAAGCTGAACTGCGCCTCCTCCTGTTATCTTTGTCACCCGAAAAGGGCCTAACCAATGTACACGAAACTTGCCCAGAAACTTGATGAATTTACTATCATAAAGGAGTACCAAGTCTCCTTCTTCAAAGTGCTTATGCTTAATGTGCCTGTCATGCCAAGCTTTCTGTCTTGCCTTCTGTACCTGTTGATGGAATCCGGATAAAAGTCGGTCTTCTTCTAAGGCAAGCAGCTGCGAGAGTCTTTCATTCATAGTATCAGGATCTGTCATTTCTATGATTTGCGCAATTCTGAGACTGGGAATAATGTATTCCATAGGCATAACTGCTTCTTGTCCATACACCAAACTGAAAGGTGTGTGACCTGTTAGTTTCTTGCAAGTGGTTCTATAAGCCCATAATACAGCTGTGACTCTAAGGTCCCAATCATCTCTTTGTTGATTACAGATCTTCGTCAGGGCATTCTCAAGAATTTTATTGAATGCCTCCACCGTACCATTAGCTTGAGGGTGGTAGGGTGTACTCTTATGGTGTCTAACTTGGAATTCTTCAGTAAGGGCTTCTATAGTTTCATTGAGGAAATGTGTACCCTGATCACTCATTAGAATTAGTGGACATCCAAATCTAGTGATAATATTCTCAAAAATGAACTGTGCGGCCGTAGCAGCGTCGCAGTTCTTAACTGGCTTAGCCTCAGCCCATCTGGTGAGGTATTCAGTAGCTGTAATGATGTATCTTGCGCCAGTTCTTTTTCCTGGTGGGTTAATAGGTCCTACAAAGTCAATGGCCCATTTATCAAAAGCACGTAGTGTGATCTGGGGTCTTAGCGGCATTTCATCTCTCCTTGAGGGTTTTCCTGTTCGCTGGCACACATCGCAATATTTACAGAACGCCTTAGTATCCTTGTGCAATGTCGGCCACCAAAGACCTGCGGCTAATATCTTTTGCGCAGTCGGCTTTCCTGCGAAATGGCCTCCTGCGGTACCTGAATGCGCTTCTGCGATGATAGAGCTCTTTTCATGTGGTAAGATACATCTGCGCAAAACTTCGTCAGGGCCCAACTTATAAAGCTGGCCTGCTATCAAAGTGAAGTCTGCGGCTCTGACAACAAGTTGCTTCTTCTGCTGGATTGTAAACTCAGCCGACGCTTGCCCGGTAGTGAGAAACTCAAGAATATCAGAATAATATTCGTCTACTGCTTGAATAGAAAACAACTGTGCGTCAGGCAGATTGTCCTCCAGACTTGTAGGTTCCTCTCCTGACTCTATCCTGGATAGATGGTCAGGCCCTGCATTCAATCTGCCTGGCTTTACAATAACCTCGAAATCATATTCTTGAAAGAGCAGTAGCCATCTGCAAATTCTTCCTCCTAACACTGGTTTATTGACCAAATATTTCAAAGCAGAATGGTCAGTATACATTTTAAAATGAGCGCCTAACAGGTAGTGTCTGAATTTCTGTAGGGCATACACCATAGCTAGTCCTTCCCTTTTTTGTAGTGGTGTAGTTCTTCTCAGCTGTAGATAGCTTTCTGCTGGAGTAAGCAATCGGGTGGTCAATACTTCCTTCTCCAGACTGTGTAAGCACAACCCCCAATGCTATGGAAGAAGCATCAACATGAACATGAAAAGGTTTTCTCCAGTCCGGGAAAACTAGAATAGGCGTTGTGATCATCTTTTCTTTAAGTGTGTCCAAGCTCTATTGGCATTCTTCTGTCCATTGGAACTTCGAATCCTTTTTCAGCAATCTTTCCATAGGTGCTGTGATCTTTGCATAACCTTTGATAAATTTTCTGTAGTATCCAGTATGTCCCAATGTAGTGCACAATTGCTTAACTGAGTTGGGCGCAGGTAAATTAGCAATGATAGCAACCTTCGCAGGATCCATCAGGAGTCCTTGTCTGCATACAATATGTCCCAACAAAATACCAAAGGGCGCACAAAATATACATTTTTTCAAGTTAAGGGAAATCTGATGCTGTCTACATTTTTCTAACATCATGCGCAGATTTGCAATATGGTTCTTTAATAGGCCAAATACAGTCCAGTCATCAAAATAGACTTCTAAAAACTTGTGAATGAATTCTTTAAAAACAGCAACAACAACTCTAGAGAAGATAGCAGGTGCGTTTTTAAGACCAAAGGGCATTACCGTATACTGGAATGAGCCCCATTCAGTTGCAAAAGTAGTCTTGTGGCGGTCGTCCGGATGGATTCTGATCTGATGATATCCCGAAAAACCATCAGTGAAAGAGTAAGCCTCTTGTCCTCCAACATTATCGAGTACTTCATCTGTGAAAGGAGTGGGAAATGGATCGTGCGCTGATGCATCATTGAGTTTGCGCAAGTCGACACAGATTCTTATTTCACCTTTCGTTTTCTTTTCTTGGACCACCATAGGACTAATCCAATCGCTTTCCTCTACTGGCTCAATAATACCTGCTGCGAGCATTTTATCAATTTATTCTCTAACTTTGTCTTTATACCGGGGGTTCAATCTGTACGGGCGCTGTTTTACTGGCTTGGCGTCTGCTTTCAGAGGTATGCGCATCACTCCTAAGTCTCCTAGGATGCTTTCATTTATGTGAACTTGGTAGGAAAGATATCCTGGTAGTCACGTAATAATTCTGAAACATGTCCAACAGTTTCATCATCCCAATAATCTCCTATAGAAGCAAACTTTGGTTCAGCTTCTGTACCAATGTTAATCTTCTTGAGCTTGATGTGTTCTGTGATGGCAGGAATATCAAGCTCAGGACCTTCAATATTGCGCGTCCCTTCTGATTCTGGGATATTGATGTTGCGAGGATCGTCGTCCTCATCTTCAGCGGTGAAGTTATAACATTCCAGGGCATGTTCTATCTGGACAGCCCAATCTGGTTGGGAATATTCTGATAACGGCCATTGTTCAAATATCTTCTTTTTAATACACTTCAAAGCCTGATCGATGCTTGGATGTTCTGCCTCAAAGCTGAAGGTAAGTTGAAAGCTTTCTATCGTAAGAGGCCAACTGATAGTGCCTTTGCGCAATTCTGTTTCAGTATACCAGTTCCTTGGAACTGTATCCAATGTGTGGATGAATAAGTGAACCCATTCATCTTCCGAAATATCTGACCATTGCTGAATACATGCTTCAATGTGTGACCTGGGGTCACTCTGTCCCTCATACTTGCGTAGGACTTCGGCTGTGGTGTCCTGAAATCTGCGCAGTATCAATCTGCGACAGTCTTGCCATGTATGAATATTCTCCTTATGCGCAACCCACCATCTTGCGGGTGTAGCGCGCAATGCTACATCCAGTGCCTATATGCGCTGGTGTTCTGGAAGCTTTTGTTCATATTCATGTATAAAGGTAGTTACTTCAGTTAAACCATCAAAAATTGGAGTGTCAGTTAATTCTGTGCCAATCCATCGAATGGATTTAGTCATCATAGAGCAACGCCTTGCAGAGACCTCATGTAAACGATTCTGCCAGTTTTCCAATCCTGCATCTGAGTCTAATGTGCACAAGCTATCGCATCGCCAGCTGATATGGCCATCTACTGTGGGGTTGACATAGTCACTGTGGTTAGTAGTCATTTGGTACAAACTTTCCATGTGGCGCGCTTCCTCTTCTGCATGAATGGGTTCTATATACCTTTGTCCTTGAATAGGATCAAGTGGTGCGATGACCCTAATCTGGTCATCCTCAAAGGTCATCTGTCTTTTCTTCAAATTAATGACAGCCAAATTATCAAATGCCCAGTCTATTCCTAAAAGTGCTCGGTATGGTCTACTATCATCCAGGATTTTGATTACTTCAAAATCTGCAGAGCTTCTTACTCCTTCAATATCAATAGGTACATTGGGTAATTTGCCCAATGGAGAGACTCGTTGCTGATTCGCGAGTCTTAGCTGGATAGGGGATCTTGTAAGGGGAGGGCTTCCCATCTGTTCCCATGTCTGCATAGTGAGAACATTGGCTTCGGAGCCCAGATCTAACATGACTTCGTCCATTTCAAATGCTCCAATCTGCGCTGTGAGCCTCATCTCTTTTCCAGTTCTAATGTGACTCCTAATCTGGTGAACAACACACTGCGGTGTGTTCGTCGAAGCAGACTGTTGGCACTGATCCAACAGGTGTTGGAGTTCTAGAGTTGCCTTTTCATTGCGCAACAATTTTAAACATTGTCGCAGGAACGCATGAACACTGCCTAGTGCATGCTCCTCGTCAGGCCTTCCAGCTGTAGTGGCCTGTTCTTGTACCAGGTTGTCTTGTCTTAGCACTTGCGATCTAATATTGTTCTGCGGAATTGCGGCAGAACTTGAAGCTCTCGGATCTGAGAAATACTCTTGAGCTTGCTTGAATGCTTCTTTTTGCTTCTGCAGGTCAAGTGGGGCTGGTTTAATATTAGCACGGCGCACCCATTGCGTCGCTTGCTTTCCCATTCCCATCTCTTGCGCACCAGTGGTTGCTCCACTGCGTGTCACTATATTAACTGTAGGGTCTGGTTCTCTTTTTTCTGCTCCAATCAACTGAATATTCTGATTGACCTGTGGGGTCTTTGCTTGCATCTTAGCCTGTAACTGAGGGCATTCTTCAATGATATGGTCAGAAGATTTACAATACCTGCAGAGGGTTGTAGGATTTTGGCAATCCCTGCCAAAATGACCTTGTGCTCCGCAATTATAACAAGTGATCTGTACTCTTCCGCGACCAAAACTTGTTGTGCGTCCGCGTCCCCTGTAATTTCCTGCTCGGGCATCGCGAGTTTGGTCATACGGTGGACCTGCTGTGGGTCCTTGTGTCTCTGCTTGTACCCTATAAACATCATGCTTTCTTTCTATCATAAGATCATATGCTCTACAATTGTTCTCATCATGACCTACTGATTTACAGAAATTACAATATAGATTCTTTGGAGTTTGTACATATTTCTGAAGTAAGTGACAGTCTTGTGGTCTATGACCTCTAGTTCTACAGATTTCACACCAAGGCCCCTGTGCCTATGGTAAAGGGTTAGGTGCTCCAGTTGCAATATAGTCTATGAAAACGGGGCAATGGTCCTTTGAATGACCTTGGGCTTTACATTTTGTACACCAAATTTCTTCCTTAATCTCCTTGCCTTTCTTAATATCATGCACTTGCAAGGTTAAGTTTGCTAATTGGTTCTGCAACTGCGCAACATCGTTGCTTGTTCCCGCAATGGGCGAAGCTTCTAGTTTCATAGCCATCTCTAGAGATTGTTCCTGAGTATTGAGATTCTGTTGCATAAGAGGAAGTCTAATGTGTGGAAGCAGTGCAGCAATGAACCATTCCTTATGCTGCTGTGGTGCAAACTCGAAGCTTACTTGATCTATCAAGGCTTTGAACTTCTGGTCAAAGTCCCATACTGATTCTGTAGGTAGCTGTTTGATGTCTTTGAGCTCTGTTATACACTGTGATTCTGATTTAGGTTTCTTAAATTCCCGAATCATAGCATTTCTTACATCAACAAGAGTCCTATTCTGTGCTGCTGAGTATTTCATGAACCAAGTTAATGCTCTTTCTCTTAGTGTGGTTGCTAACTGAACCAGTTTAACAGCATCATCATTAATTTGCTTAATTGTCCAAATGGCTTCACATAAGAACCAGTTCTGCTCAGGGTCTTCTATCCCTGTTCCTCTAAAAGTTGGTAGCTTCATGTCATCACCCATCCTTCTTGTGCTAGGTTGAGGTGAGGGTGCTGTAGCAGTGCTTCTGGGCTGGTTAACTAAAGGTGGTTCTGAGGTACTAGAAGTACCGTGTGGGCTACTAGAAGGTGTTACTGCGGGGTTATACTGAGCTCCGTCTGGTTTTTGCGGTGTAAAGGGGCGATAAGGGATATGAGCACTCCCTTTTCTTTCTATATGGCTTGCTCTAGGTACTTGGCTATCGTCCGGGCTAGACTCAAAAGAATATTGGTCAAGGCCTACTTTATATCGTTTTCCACTACGAGTGCAACCAATAAGTTCAGGATCACTATCAGAATCTACGGACATTACTTGTCTATGCTATTCATCAGAAGCAATACATAGCTTTCCTTTTTCATACAGAAGCATTTTAATCCATAAGTTCAGAGAATTTAAGAACTTACCTCTGTGTACTTGGAAGAAATTCCTCTCAGCTTCACTGAAACTCTTTCTTGTATCTACTGCAAACTCGGTGATGAAACCTTTCAGTAGACTATTCAACCAAAAGTCTACGGCGCGGGACACAGGATTGTCTATCCGCTTCACAATACTAACTAGCTCAAGCGTCTAAGCGACGGGTCGATCAATATGCACAGTAGGTCTAGAATCTGCTAACTCGGCTATCCAAGCGTGCAACTCCAGTGCGAATGTAACAAAGAAAATTTCGTGAAGGTCAGTATAAATATACTTCTGCAACCAGTCTTCTGTTTGGAGCGTAGAGCTTCTCTTTTCTTGTTTAGCGAACTCTTTAGCCTTTAAATCAAACCAGTCCCCAATTTCTTTAGTTGTAGGATTCCAGTAACACATTTGTTAACTGAGCAAGTCTCAGTGTAACAGAACCTTGTGCTGGCTTCAGCAACAATCTCAGACGTCGCGGAAATAGTAAGTCTCACAGTAGCAAGTCGCAAGGCAAGGGAACCATTTGTTCTCCTCGATCTCGCGCATCGCCAAAATAACAAGTCTCACAACAGCAAGTCACAAGGCAACGGAACCATTTGTTGGCTCCTTTCTTTCTCTAGGTTGCGCATCAATCTCGCACGTCACTGGAATAAGAAGTCTCAAGGCAACGGAACCATTTGTTGGCTCCTTTCTTTCTCTAGGTTGCGCATCAATCTCGTACGTCACTGGAATAAGAAGTCTCAAGGCAATGGAACCATTTGTTGGCTGCTTTCTTGGGCAGACCCGGGTTTTAATGAAGCGCAGCAACAAACCCCTAGGCGCACTGGCCCTCTCGGCAACGAGCTACGCAGCAGCTCGAGGTCTCACCCGAAGTGGCTATGGGGGGGTTAAGGAATCAGATTTCCTTAACCTTGGTGACGCGGAGATGGTTCTTCCTTTTTCCGGTTCCTCAGATGTCGATGGTCTGACTTTCCCGCAGGCCCCTCGGCTCAACTGCGCGGCTTCCTTCCTCAGCAGGCCCGTTGCACAGTCTCTCCGCTCTGGCGTAGAAGGCAACTATTCCTTACGTCAACGCGTTAAGTACCTCCTCGCCCTGCGCGCCCAGCACAGTAACGCCTTCCTCGATCGCTGTCGCGACAGCGTTCCACCACTTCTTCAATACTTAACACTTATAGCTATCAAGGGACCTTCCCAAACTCCCTTAAACGGTCGCAAAGATAATGCAAGAGTCTTGTATACACAGGTAATGAACTTAAACAGTTAATCATTCACGCAAACATTATAACAAGAAGAAATATGCGAAGTTCACCTCCTCGAGGGAAACCACGTCCACGGGAGTGTTATATTAACCAGAAAATGATAGAGTTATACAATATGCTGCGCACACAGCTGCAGCCTTAGATCTTTCCAGGAAACTCCATGCACACAGCTGGGAGCCCTTCTCTCAATCTAGTCTCTTCTCTACAGAGATTACAAAGGCACAGACGTCAACTCAGACTGTCTGGCAACTCAGGGATTAGCTCCTCGGCTATCTGATTTCCACCCTAGTTCTACACACTCGGTAGAAAACATAACAAAGGATAATCAACGCATGATCTATCCTCGAGACTGACTATCTAACAGTCTAACCATCTAACTATCCCAAAAATATCTAACTCTTCTTCTTATCATGTATACATATATATAGGTGGCCATGACGGTCACACTGTTACAAAACTGTGGGCCTTTCCCAACAGTGATTCCCAAAAACCCTAACCACGCACATGGCTAGGTGTACTGTAGGCGCCGCTTGTAGTCATGTCGCCGCTTCTTGTAGGCTCCTTGACTTCCGGCGTAGATTGTGGGTATGGGCGCTCGTCCTTCGCCTTCAATGCTCTGGTCCGTTGCTCCTCCTTGATCCGAGCAACCATAACTTCTGTACATAGCCTTTAAATGAGGGTAGCTGAGCCCTCTACTCCATTGCCTTATTTATTATGGTAGCTGAGCCACCTTCATTCTTCTATGACGTGCGCGCGAGCTCCACGATTTTCGGTCCGTGATCCTTGCTGAGCTTGTCCATCTGGCACCGTACTGCGCATCGTCTCCTTCTTGCCCAAAACTTAGTGCTTGTCCCAAAATTAGCACTTTCCTTTCATACTTGTGCTTTTTCCCCAAAATTCGCAGCTTTACCACAGCTATGGCCTAGGCTCCAACATTCACTAAATATTGGAAAATAACTTCCAAAATCATTTTTTTTTAACCCCCTCCCAATATGCCTTCCCAATTTAAAAAAACTCCTATTTTCACTAAATATTGAATGTATCAATTTTTTCATTAACATTTTTTACACCCCTTTATATTTGTACCTACTATATTGATATGATACCCCTCTTATGACTCCACATGCATTCTACAATGCACCTTGCTTCTTTTGATGTATATTGTGGATGCACATTACTTCACCCACAATGCAATTACTCAACCACATATCATTATGATTTGCAACATCTAATGGTCTAATGAAGAGATAGGAGATCACTTCTTGTATGTCACTAGAGCCAATGCACATAGTACAACATTTAGATTGCATGTTGCAGTTCCCCAATCACTGACTAATCCTATTGTGGGATAGGTATCCAAGCTCTAAGAGCCTGTAACAAGCTCTAGGAGTCTGACTAAACCTCCCAAGGCCTGTAATAGGCACGAGTGGTTGGGTGTTCAAGCCCCCAAGGCCTATCGAGGGCCTATAACAAGCCATGTAGGCTTAGAGCCTCCTAAGGCTATTAGTAACAACTGGATGAGTGTCATTGGTAACAATTGGCTGTCAATGACCACTGTCTCTCGACTATGATTGAATGGAAAACCACTTCACCATGAAACTCCTGGCCTCAAGCATGCCTCAAGATGCAATTTCCTTTGCGTACTGGTAAGCCCGAGCCTCAACCCGATTTCTCATCCGGCTATGATCCCGCCATCTCCATTTGGCAGATATTTGCCAGCCCGCCCATATAAAAAAGACCCCAAAGTATTTTTGTATTGTTACATTAAATAAAAAAACCTTTCCCCCTTAATATAAAAGCAATATAATTTTTAGGTTTTCATGAATATTTAATACCGCAATATGAATGAATGTGATATTATATTGCCTTCTAGTGAAGCCCCCGTGCAGGGATGTGAGCACACGTCAGTAAGGAGCCCCTTGCCAGCACACAGACTAAGGTGGCGGCAATGTTTTAATGCAGTCCGAGCGGAGGCAAGCTGGTGCATTTACTCCTTGCATTGCCGAAGTCGCGTCGTTGATGGAGTTTGAGCCAAGAGGTACCTTCCTCATTAACTCGTCATCACCACCAAGGTGATCGCCATGCGCATTAACTCCAACAACTAGGATAAGACGGGCACGATGGCCAGAGACAGTTTTTGCATTTGCACCAACGATCTGGATGCTTCACGTCCGAGCACTGAATCTCCTGCTCTTGCTCTGGTTAGCGTCGTTCTTCGTTGGCATTTCTCCATGAAGAGACCACAAGGAACTCTGAGAAGGGGTGGAAATAGGCGTGGCGCTGGAAGAAGCACCAGAAACACCTTCGACTAGGTTGCCATGGACAGTTATGCTGAAGGTGTCTCTGCTTCAACCCGCAGCCTAATTGAAAGCTAGGAAGCGCGTAGAGTTTCAGCCATTCTGGCCTCGAGGCGTCATGGAGGCAAAATTAACTATTATTGGTTAATAAAGAACATGATGAGCACCCTCGTGGAGGAAATGACATCCAACTGGAATGCCAATAGAGCCATGCTTAGGGACATTAAGACCAACCTTGCCAAACTGGGGGAGCGGCTCGAGGGTCTGGACTCCCATTTTTCTTGGGAGAACTATTGCCTAGGTCGCAGTAATGAATTCGAGGGTCTACAGTAGGAAGTTGGTACTGGCGCTAACACTGGGCACGTTGGCGGTTTTTCAGTTAGTGGTGCTCTCATTGCCACTGATGGTGGCCTCCTTGGGAGTCTCCCTACAGCCTACCCCCTTCTCGGTGTCGTCCACCATGGGCCCTTTGCAGCACAACAGAACCAGGGAGCAAGAGGAAGGAAACACTTCCCCAAGCTGCAATGCTCTGCCACAATCTCCAAAACACCCCTCTCACAGCTTGGACGATGAATTTTATGGTGGTTTCCCTATCATGGAGGAAATGCCTGACCTTCCCTATGCTGAAGCAAGTTCCTAGGAGGATTGCGGTGGCTCCGGGTTACCTTTGTGACACTCAGCTTATTTGTTTCAATTTACTTTACTGTTTGTTTTTTAGTCATATAATTAGGAATGTTATGTATGAACTGAATCCGACCGAAAACTACAGTTATGCAGGGTCGCCCCATAGGGTTTTTTGTTTGTTATGTTAATAGTTTTTTTAGCATTTGTGAGCACCTGGGATGGTGGCTTCACCACCTTAGGCCACCCCAACATGCTGATAGACATGTAATTTCTGATGTAATTTGTTATTCCCGGAATTGATATACTCCTCTAGCTTTACAAAAAAAATAAAAAAATTAAATATTAACTTTATCCTTCAAAATAATAATTTTTTTTTTTTATATAACATTTATAATAAATATATGAAACATTGAATTTTCATATCTTTCCTCATATAATACAAAAATAAAATGTCTACAGAAATATAATAAACAAAAAAAACATAATAAACATAACGATTAAACCAAGAACACACATAATGACAAAGAAGAACAATAACAAAAATCAAAATTTTGATATTAGAAATATATATATGTGTGTGTTAGTTATATAATGTAAGACTTACTAATATATATATATATGTGTGTGTGTGTTAATGTTAGTTATATAATAGAAGATTTACTAATTACTTTATATATATATATATATATATATATATATATATATATATGGGCTTGGGATATAGATATTAATGACGTGTAAAAATAAAAATGTACTTCAAAATGACGGGTGAAATTAAAATTCACACTTCTTTAATGGCCTTTCAATTTATGAAGTGACACTATTTTGATGTGTAAAACGACAAATGACAACTATTTACCCATCAAATTTCAACATTGGGTGGCATTAAAAAAAGTATTTAATAAAAGGATTAGCAAATGGAACATGGCATAGCATCTACCAAGACGTGATTACCTTCTTAAGCATTGTGCTAAAATAATAATTATTTATTATTAAATATATTTGGGCTATCGACCACCTCAAGTTGTATAATAAAAAGTTGGTATTGGTCTTACTATGGCTTGAGTGAAAATACACTTTAGTATTTTTAGTCCTTGCCAAGGAAGGGACTATAGTGATCATTTGGTCATAAACAAGTATGACTTTTATATTAATAACCAAAAAAATTATAATGTTTTTCAAAATTTTGTAATATTTATATATTAAACTTAATATTTTGAAAATATAAATTATTTTATAGAATTTTTAAAATTTGTTATTTCTATTTTATGATTGGCTAAAAGCTATGAAGTGGCAAATTACCCCTCATGGGATGTGAAATTGTTTAAACAAAATATTAATTTAAATTTTAAGTTTTCAAAAAAAAATTCTAGCTTGACATGTGGTCTTTGTATGAGACACTTCATTAATGATAATGAATATTAGCATTTTTGTACATTGTGTTATTGATATAAATACACAAGTGTCCCTCCTTATTATTACATGTCCTCTCATTTTTTAAATGCAATGTACTTTGACTTCTATAGACCTTAAATACATCTACTAATTACTAATTTTTAAAACTTAAAAATTAAAACTAATTTTTTTTATTAATATCTAAAAAAATATAATGTATAATTACAACAGGCATTATTAAAAAATAAAAATTAATTTAAAAATTAAAACAACCAAAACTAAAAGAAATAGCAAACAATTATTAATTATTAAAAATATTTAAGAAAAAACACTAAAAACTTATTTTTAAAACTTAAAAAGACTAATAAACCATTATTAATTAACTGTTAAAAAAAAAATTATTAATAAACAACACACAACATCACACCATTTACTTTCTTTTCCAAAGAAAAATATAGTTTACCATTAATACGTCGAAATAGTAAATAAGTCCAAATATCACGGGCACATGAAACAGCCCAGAACAATCATAAACAAATACCACAGGGAAATGATATCCCATCTAAGTCCAACAGAAAAAAAACACGGACACATGTTATCGCCCAGAATATCGCAGAAAACCACAGTCTAATAAGAAACAGATCATGACCGCAAGAGCCACGTCAAGATGCATCAAACGACATAACAGATATAGTTCATAACCAAAAAAAGTGACGGATATACCATCCATAAATGACTTAGCAAAACCAAAGGCCGAGTTCATAGTAGTGGTGGATCCACCCAAGAGTTCATATAAATAAATTACCAGCAAAAATAATAATATTGCCGCAAATAACCAGAGGGATCCAAAAGACCAACAAGGAGTTGGTAGTCAAGAGAGTCATGACCCTGCAAAAAAAGGATATAATCACAAAACAAATATATATATCCGCGAGATCCACATAAACTATCAAAAAGTAGGGCCGAGCCAAAAACATCAGGACCAGTGCATGTCAATAGAACCCCAGGAGATTAAAAGATCCTCCCGCCACTCCTCCCACAGGATCACACCATTTACTTTATTCCCACCTTCCCCTACACCTCACTCACTCTCTTTCTATTTTAAATACCTTTAGATAAATCTAAACAGATGTTGAGAAGCTACAACAACTATTGAAATACTAAGGTGCCCCCACAATAATGAATTAGGTATTATTTGGACAATTTAGATCTCCCACAATTATGAATTAGGTATCATTTGGACAATTTAGATCTCATTCACATGTGGAAGCTCAACTTTCAAGGAATTCAATAATAATTCTTGGACTTTGTCAATGAGTTGGTCACTTGGTATATGAGTAAATGGAATGATGAGAAACTTGGCCATGCTGGTTTTTATGATTTTTTTTAAATGTTTATAGTGGACATTTTGTTGTTTTATTGCTCCAAATATTTTGTGTAAGTAAAACATTATGATATATTTGCTATGCACTTGGCTTAAGGACACTGGTTTTATGATTTTTTTTAATGTTTATAGTGGAGATTTTGTTGTTTTATTGCTCTTAATATTTTGGTTTTGTGATACTTTGTTTTCACGAAGACTCTTTCATCTCTTTTATAACACTTAGCAACAACCATATTATTTTTTTACAATTTTTTTAAATTATATATATATGAAAAATAAAATTAGACATATTGTAATTGTAAATATTGTTATATGTAACATCCATGTAAATAATAAACTAATCACTATTTAAAAAATTGGCTAGAAATTATATTTATACGGTTAACCAAAACGAAAGTAAAACTAATTTGTCGTAACTAGTTTTTGTAACGAAAAAATCATATATACATTTATTCGGTTTGCATTCATCCTCTTTCTCCTTATAACTCTAATGGTTCTACTTTAAATAAATAAAAGAATGCACCAAGCATTATGCACAAGAGCATGAGCATATGTACTTAATAATTTTTTTCTCACATTGATGTTGGTATGGACTAGTCCAAAAGGGCCATGGGAGCAAGTTCCTTGAAGCTTGATACCAAGTTTTAATTTGCGGAATCTATAAAAGTTTTTAGATCAATATTTTAAATATAAAAGAGCTTAAATAATGAAGTATGGACTAGTCCAAAAGGGCCATGGGAGGGCGGTCTTTGAAGCTTGATAACATGCTTTAATTTACATAATTTATAAAAGTTTTTAGATCAATAATTTTAAATATAAAAATGAAATAATGCAAGGTCTTTTGAATTAATAAAACCTATCAAAGATACTTAATGAAATCACTTATAAAATTAATGAATTATCCAACATATGATCATATGACATCATGCATAATATTAATGTAATATCCTCATTTCTGGTAAAAGTCTTATTTACTCAATTTCTATCTATTTTATATGACGACATTATCCAAAAATCTAAACTAGTTTTCGCAATGCAACCTAAAGTGGAAAAAGGGCATGATGAATCACATGGGGGAGTTTTAATATCGATAAAGTCACAATTGATTCTGTGACTTGGTTTAGCTATTAAACTTGAGTTAAGTTCAGTTAATTTATGTTCTAACTCTATATACAAATATAAACAGTAATTAAAGGAGTATCCTTTAGTTGGCTTTTTAATTAGAACCTCTTAACTATTATATCTTAATACATATGAATATGTATTAATTAATGAAGGTATATGTGTTATATGCTTATGTTTTATAAATACATATTTCTTATTTTATATATATGTATAGGCATACATTTTATTTATATAATATTTTTGCATATATTTTATGGTTATGCCTGGTTTATGAGAATGTATAAATACATAGAGAAGCATACTTTTACTATATTAATTATATATATATGTTGTTCTCCGATGATATTATTATAGAGCAATAAGCATGAACTTAATGTTGAAAAATAATAATGGTGTTACATTGTTTTAATTAAAATGTGTAGTGCTTTGTAAAGAGATTTTACATAGAATATAGAGTTATAGTTATAGTGGTCACCTTTGGTAAAATAAACAAAAGATAGTGGGATTCACCATGCGGTGGGGCATGATTCGTTTGGGAGTCCACGTGGGAAAGATGGGGGGCTAACCGAGAAGAAGAGGGAAAAACTGTGTTAGGGTTTGGAAAAAGAGAAGGACGGACTCAGAACTCGACTCCCCTGTATTTTTTTCATGTTACGTCATTTGTTGAGCAGAGGGGAAGGGACGGCTTGATGGAAGCAAGCCCTATCCATGTATATGATATATTTTCTATTTACATTGATTCTTTGGTCTGCAATTGCCTCCGGAACGCCAGGATAGAGCGTGAGCTCTTGAGGCAGATTCAAGATGTTTTTTTATGATATTAAAATATGGTCTACGATTGCCTCTAGAACGCCCAGGATAGAGCATGAGCTCTTGAGGTAGATTCAAGGGTTTTTATGATATTAAAAGGTGGTCTACGATTGCCTTTAAAATGACAAGGACTGAGCGTGAGTTCTATGGGTCGAGACTATTCAGTATATCAATTATGCTATTATTTTTTTATTGAGGTTCGATTGGGATCTTTTTATGCCTGAACCATGTATGCCTTATTTTGTGAACCCTGAAACCGTTGGTTGTGTGCATCGTGAATCCTTGACCAATAAAACATAATCAGTGCATCCATGATATCGTTATCTATAGAAATGTGCATACCTCTGTGTATATACATGTAGATATGTAATATATATAAGTCATATGACGAGTGAGTGCTTTGTATGCATTGGATTATGTACACATTGGTAGCATTAGAAATGGGTTGCATGTCGAATGCATTGACTATTTCATTTATGTTAATATTAATGTATCACATTTCATTTATTTACTACATGTTGAATGCATGGGCTGTATGTCTAATGCATCATGCCAAATGCATTGCCTAAGTTTACACATATAAAATAAATGTTGGTATCACATTACATCTATATGTTGCATGTCGAATGATTTTATTTTGTTTCATATGGCATATTGTTGTGCTTGTATCACATGGTTATATCTATTGGTTGCGTTGTCGAATGCATAGATTGCATGTCGAACGCTTTGGAAATGTTACATATACATATTCATGTTATTTGTGTTACATTATGTTTTTTGGTTGCATGTCGAATGCTTTGAGTGCATGTCGAAATGATTGGATGGCTTGCCGAATGCACTGGTTATATTACTTATGGGATGACTGCCGTGAACTAAAATCGGTAAACACTTGCATATTCCATGCGGCATAGAAGGTCAAGTTTGGACTTGGGCCCGCAGAGAACAACACCACAGCTATGCAAGAGGTTAGGACACGAGAATTGTCTAGGTAGGAGCACTACCTTTTGATTTGTAGGAGCACTGCAGTAACCTCTAGAGCTGTATGTGTTTAGTTCTAGGGCGATGCAACTTAAAAACTCCCTATCCTATTTGTGGATCACCATGCCCAGTTCAGGGGTGGCCTTCGGACAAACTACATAAAGTCATCGAAGAGCCTACGGTTGGGTGGAGTGTTGCATTGCCCAAAACAATTTCCCCTAAATAAATATTTATGAATGTTAATCAATTTGATGTATCATGAATAATGAAAAGGCATCTAGAGTTTTAGAGTACATTTTGTAGTACTAATACATGTTACCAGTATGAGGAGAACAAGTAGAAGAAGTCGAGGAGAAAACCTCTTCCAGCTCTACCAAACTGGTAAGAAGAACATGCTCGGTGAAGTTAATGTAACACTTGTTATATCTTGTACCCTGATATTAGTAACAAGGGAAGTGAAAAGATTAATCAAGTATTATGTCCTTAACAACAATCTTGTAGTGTAAATGAAGAGTATGTTCATGTCTTTAATGTTGAGAACATGTATTAGGAATTATGTTTAAATGTGTGAGCATATGATTGTAAATGCAATAGAAGAATGGATAAGCTTCTTGTACACTAGAATACATGTGTAAAATATTATGTGGACTAAGAATAAGATATTATCTTAGATCAGTTTGCATCGATAGTTATCTATGTAAGAGTATGTGTGAAAAAGAGCATGTTTGTATGCGTTTTGTGAATGATGTAAAGGAGAATAGTCAACATAACCTAGCCAAATATTCTTAAGGTTATGATTACACCTTTCGACATAATCTATGGTTGACGTAGTATTTAATGGGTGTAAGAGAAAAAATTGACATGTCCTCATATTGATATATAGGTGTATATCTTTGTCTTCAATGACTTATGGTGAGATTACTAGTACACTTACATCTAATGGTTAGTTGAATTCTTGTTAAGAAAAACTAGGACATCATGATGTTGAGTATTGTTTGGTTTGCATGCTTTTGTGTTCGAAAAGGATTTCCATTTCTGCAGTAAAGATGTGTTGACAAGATTTCTAAAGGTTGAATAAGTATATAACTTATTGAATAAGGACCTATGCATAAAATGGAATATAGCACATGAATGTATGATTCGCGTATCATTGCACTCCATGTTATAATTACCAAGTATGTTTGAGTATCGAACTGATTCATTACTCTACAAGTATGTGAAGAACCTACAATAATTAATTAATGAAAACACACGAGATAGCAGAAATAACAGAACTCAGAATCACTTTTATATTGATCGCAGGCCACTTCAAGGGGGCAACCTCCTTTGAGCAAGCTCAATACAAATAACTTCACGGTGCCTTCATAGGCCTGAACACACACTTATATACTAAGTCTAGGTGCCAATACCATGGTTCAATACCATGTGTCAATACAAACCATGGGCCAATACAAAATATGGATCAACAATTACTACGGGACGACTTACAAAGCATATGCGTCCAACAACAATAATACAAACTATGGATCAATAAATACTACGGGATGACTTACAAAGCATATGCGTCCAACAACAATATACTAACAAAGTAAATAGAAGGGTTGACGTGGGTTCTTAACATCCCCTCTCCCTTAGAAAAAGCTTTGTCCTCAAAGCTTTAGATGTGGAAATTGATGCAGAATCTGAAGGAGTGGTTCCCCTATAGCATCCTCGGGTTTCATTCCGGGCCATTGACGCCTTGTGAGTTTCAGGGGGGGTTGCTTGGAAGGCTGTAGATGAAGAAGAACCATATCAGCTGTGTGAAAAGTGTGCTTAGAATGGTGTTGGTCGGCTTGTTGTTTCAATCGAATTCTTTCCATGTGAAGATTGTCCTGCAGAATGAGAAGAATTTGACCGCAGTTTCGAAGAACCGAGTCAATTACCTGAACTGGGGAGCTGCTGAGGGTGTATGAAAGAAGAATTGGTGGTGCCTGTCCATAGACTGCTTCATATGATGTCCTTTTAGATGTGGTATTGTACCACTAGAATGCTTCTAGGAAATCCATAGAAATAGTTTTCCAAATATGTGTAGGGATGGGAAAGGGTTCGAGTAGTCCCGAAAGGAGTATCGTTTCACTCTTGTTGTCCTGGCAAGTATCACAGTCAGCCACCATCTGTCGAATTGTCATTTTCAGTTCTTTCCAAAAGAAGTTACATTGTTCCTAGTCATACATTTTGAGGAACCCAGAGTGCCCTGCTGATGAAGAAGCATGGAGTGCATAGAAGAGATAGCCCCGTTGAAAAGATTGCAACCAATTTGGAACAAGCAGAGAATTAGCTGGAAGAGAAACTGGGTCATCAAATGTGCTAGAAGGAGAATCTGCCACCATATTTTCCTTACCCTTCCTATAAGTGATCACATAGGCATAACCCATGAGTTGGATAACCCCTTTCAGGTGTGCTAGGGAGGAGACCCATTGTTCTAGGAAATTTTCCAGACTTTGGAGATCAATCTTGATGTAGAAATAATTCCCTAATAGGTATGGTTGCCACTTCTGTACTGCATGCAAAATAGCTATCATTTCCTGCTGAGATGTAGATGCGGCTAAATTCTTACCAGAAAGGTCTCTTGAAGGCGACAAGCCCACTGGTTCAGCAAGGACACCTGCATATCTATAAAAGGAAGTAGGGGAGACCGTTGATGGGTGCATCTGAATGGAATGGAGTTGAGCAATGACACCATGTGAATTATTCTTAAGGATCTTTTCCAGGCGATGTGAACTGATGATGCGGAGAGACCCTTGTTGTAAGACCTTAAATTTGTGTTGTTTCCCATTGACTGAAAACTGCATCCAAAGTTCAGCAAAATCCCATAAGATGGGGCCAAGTGTGCGTAACCATTGAACGCCCAAAACCACATCACATCTGCCTAAGGACAAGGAAAACATGTCAGAGCGCAGGTTATAATCTTCCAGAGAGATACGCACATTGTGACACTTTCCCTTGCAAGGTAAGGTGTCCCCATTGGAAACCGTGACTTCAAAGTTGGAGCAAGGATGGACAAAACAATGAGCATGTTTGGCGATCCGAGGGTCAATGAAGTTATGAGTGCTACCAGAATAAATGAGTATTGTAAGAGGAAGCTTCTTGAAGTAACCCCTGACCCGCATTGTTTGGGGGGTGGTGACGCCGGATAAAGCATGGAGAGATATCTTTGGGTGGTCTTCCTGAGATGGAAGGTCAATAGGTGGCTCCTGAATGTCAACCTGATCATCTGATGTATCTGGAGCCTCTTCACCAACTTCAGAGGCGGTTGGAGAATCCATATCCAAGAGATAGAGCTTTTGTTGAACACATCTATGCCCTCGAGTGAATTTTTCATCACAATTATAACAAATCCCTTTTTCTCTGCGTGCCTGCATCTCTGTTTTAGACAATTGCTTGATAGGAGTTGGTCGAGGAGCTGGCGGGATCGGAGGTCGTTGAGAACCCATATTTCAGAAGGGAACAAAAGTGGGTTTGGAGTGCTGTTGAGAGGCAATCTTGTCTTCTACCAACTTAGTCAACCCCAGGGCTTCCATCATTGTGTTGGAACAGAACATTTTGACCTCTGGGCGGATTTCATCCTTAAGACCACTGATAAAACAACTCCTATAGAAGTCATCAGACAATCCTTCTGTGTGGTTGGTTAGTTTCTCAAATTCTGTCTGATACTCTCTCACAGTGCCAATTTGACGAATTTTAGTGAGTGCTCCGGTGAAGTCATCAAAAGCACTAGGACCAAAACGTTGCAAAAGGAGTTGGTAAAAATTTGTCCATTTTGGCTCATCATGGGCCTTGATGTACTAATGGTACCATTGAAGGGCTTCCTGTTCCAAATGAAAGGATGCAAGTGGAACTTTTTGGACATCAAAAGTATTATGAAAACTGAAATACTATTCTACATGATAGATCCATCCAGTTGGGTCAGTACCATTGAAGCGAGGAAATTCAAGCTTCAGACCACGTAAAGTGCTGGAAGAAGAGAACCCATTGGCTGCATAAGATTCTTGCTGTCGGTTATTGTTCATGGCTGAATGCTGAAGATGGAGGCTAAGAAATTTTTCATCCAGATCTTGGAGTTTGGTTTGGATGGCTGCAAGTGCTTCCTCCATGGTTTTTTCTCCTGTGCGGGTGACAACCATAACCAGGAGTTTTGTTTTTTTTTTGGGGGGGGGGAATGGATAGAAAAACACAAGCAAAAGATTATTTAGTAAAGGGAAATTTGGATTTGGGAAAAACTCGGATGGGTAATTAGAGTTTGAATAGGTTTTGGACACTTTCTGATGGGCAGGGAAGCAAAAAATGGGGATTGTAGAAGCGGGGTGAAAATGAGAAAATTTGTCAAAGAGGGACAAAGAAGCAGAAATAGGGAATGAACACGGAGGCAAAATTTGGAGGCGAGTGGGTGAAAATTGAATGGAAAACCCTAAAAATAGACAAATGTGAGATTTTTGGCTTTGGGAAGTAGAATTTGGGATAGGGTCCTCAGGAATGAAATATGTAGAATGGGATTGCAGGGGTGTCTGGGAAGTTTCAAGGGAAACGGAGTTAAAACAAGGGAGATATGGCGAAAAAACAGTTTTTTTTAATTCAGGAATGGATCTGCAACGATGCAGAAGGGATCAGAAACAGATAGATCTGCAATGGCATTGAAGGGATTGGAAATAGATGGATCTAAAACAACGCTGAATGTATAAAAAATGGCTGGATCTTAAACGGCTGGATCTGGAACGACTGTCAGAATGGATCTAAAACGGCTTGGAATGGATCTGAAATGGTGCAGAAGTGATTGGCAATAGTTCAATTGAAAATAGATATGGACCCCAGGTATGTGCGACTTCCTAACAATTCAAGGGTTTCACTCGGCCACCAATGCTATTTGACGGCTTGCGTATTGGGGTAGTACCCCTCACTCCACAGCTCAGGTAAAACTGATAACTACTTTGCCACAAACGACAACTCTTGGTTTACCTCACGGGTGGGAACTAGTCAATCAGGTAGGGGTCGTTGCCCTTTTTGCTAGTAGGTCCTCTCAATGGGCCAGCTACTTTGGGGTTCCTGTGGTACTCCTGACAATGAGTTTTAGGGCTTATGCCCAAGTACTTCCCACAGTTATGTAGATAGGGATTATTCCTAGATCCGAACTTGCAACAGATGTGAAAAAAAAAATTGGCAAAAATTCCACCCAACAAGCCCAAGAAAGTGCTCTGATACTAGATGTGAAGAACCTGCAATAATTAATTAATGAAAACACACGATATAACAGAAATAACATAACTCAAAATCACTTTTATATTGATCGCAGGCCACTTCGAGGGGGCAACCTCCTTTGAGCAAGCTCAATACAAATAACTTCACAGTACCTTCATTGGTCTCAACACAAACTTATATACTAAGTCTAGGCGCCAATACCATGGGTCAATACCATATGTCAATACAAACCATGGGCCAATACAAAATATGGATCAACAATTACTACAGGACAACTTACAAAGCATATGCATCCAACAACAATAATACAAACTATGGATCAACAAATACTATGGGACGACTTACAAAGCATATGCGTCCAACAACAATATACTAATAAAGTAAATAGATGTTATTTACTTATGGTAGGTGAATGGATGATAGTACAACTATCGAAAGTATGTTAATTAAAAAAAAAAAAAAATTAACCCCACTTCCTCTAGAATGTGACAAGGATTTTGGGTTGTTACAATTAAGCATCTCAACATTTCGATAATTCTTATAGATCAACATCATTAACAAATAGCTAGAGACAACAAGTCTAATATTGTAGAGGTGCACTAAAACCTATAATCCACCCATGAGATAGAGTGTTTGGTCTAAATCATGCACTCTAAGAATGCTAACTTGAAACAAACCCCTACTATCATGAAGCATTCAAAATATCCATTGAATTAATGGGTTTCCAAGCCGTGCTAAAATGACTATCCAAAGTGTCCATTCAATTAATGGGTTCCCAACCCTTAATATCATGACCATTTGAACTATCCATTCAACTAATGGGTTAAAATCATATCCAATCACTCTTTCATAATTTAGCTATCAAACTAAAAATCACAAGTTAACTAGCCATCAAACCTCTCGAGATACTAATAGCAAGGCATATGGCATAACCACTACCAACCTCTTGATAACTCCCAAAAGATACTAATTAGGATTGTATGAAATTCTACTAGCAATCCTCCCATTTTAGTGTTCTATTCAACATTTTAATCTTAGTTCCTATATTTACCTTAATTTAACATTAATGGTTAAAGTGTGATCCTTGTTTTAGAATGTTAAATGATTAATTTTGACCCATAGGACCTCATAGAGAGAAGGCGAAAATGAACATTTTTCCCAACTTTCAACATATTTAAATGATTTTTAAGAAATTTTTAGCCACATTTTGGCATTTCAAGTAATTGTGTAAAAAAAAACCTTATAATCTTCCCTCTTGGATCCCTTCTCTTAATGGATCCCTGGAATTAGGAATCGTAGAAATTTAAGATTTAAACTTAGGGAATTAACACTTGCAAAGAGGAATCAATAAATGTCTATATAATTATGAGATGATAATTAGGGAAACCATGTCATTGTGACATAGGGTTTCAGTTTGATGGATGCATTCTGAAGGTTGGCTACTCAAAAATATACATTGAATGACTCACTAAATATCATGTCTTAGAATCTAATCAAACTAAGTGGATCAAACTTGGCAAAAGATTAATGGAAATTAACTACTATTAAGAAGATGAATTTTAGTGGGTTAGTGAGTTACAAATAAGGGGTTATTGAGTTAGGATTAGATAAATATTGGGATAGGGGTTAAGGGGTTAGTGTATTCATATGCATTGGTTTAATGGGTTATTGAATTAGTTGATTAGTGGCATAGGGTCTATAATTAGTATGCTCGTGTGTTAGTGGTTAGTGGGTTAGAGGATTATATGGTTAGTCAGATAGTGGGTCAATGGTCAATGGGTGCTTATTGGGTTAGTGGGGTCAATGGTTAGTAAGTTAGTGGTTTAGTGGGTTAGTGGTTAGTGTGTTAGTGCTTAATATGTCATTGTATTAAATAACTAATTAGCTAGTGCATTACTGAGTTCTTTTTTTAACCATGGGAACCAAGAACTTCTCGGGATTACGTGGGTGAGGCCTAGGTTCAAATCCAACAGATGCCACTATAACCCAATAGTATATCCAATAGCTTGCAATCCAAGTATACCGATAAATAGTGACTTAGCAAGTACTGAGACATCCTGGATACACGTCCAATATGGGAGTCCCACTCATGGGGGGTGCCTACTCGCTAGAATTATCACAACAAGCCAATGTTTCATTGGGGATTTGAACCTGGGTGGGGAGAGTGCGAAACGTACCTCCTTACCATTAGAGCAATTGACCTCCTCGCCATTTGAGCTAGTGCATTAGTGAGTAAGTTATCAATTGCTTAATGAGTTAGGGGGCAGTGGTTAGGGGATAGTGTGTTAAAGGCTAGTGGTTATGGGTTAGTGAATTAGTGGTTAGGGGTGAGTGGAATAGTGGTTAAGTGGTTAGACATTACTAAATTAATGGGTTAGTGATTAGTAGATTGAGGATTGGTGGGTTAGTGATTAGTAGGTTAGTGGTTAGTGCATTATTCGGTTAAGGGTTAGTGAGTTAGTGTTCAATGTGTTAACAAGTTATATGGTTATTTACTTAGTGGTTAATGTCGCTATAGAGTGATTTTCCACCAAACTAACATCAAATAATGCTTTCACTCAATGGACCCTCATAATTGGAAATTGATGTTTATATTGGTGTGTCCCTCATTACAACAACATTTGAGTCCAAATTAGTATTGATCAGATGGCACAATTATTTTGATTGTTGAGAGTCTTGTAATGTTGGTTATGGTGATGTGGTTGTGTAAACAAAAATGAATCTAGTGATGTGGTTGAAAACTATTTGTTTGGAGCTTTATTTATATAGGAAATCCTTAGCTACTTATCAAATTTGGCTAAATCATAATGCACAGTGGAAGTTATTTAATATTGGGAATAAAACTACTAACAACAACTACATAATAAATATAGCTAATGAGAAGAGAAAATGGATTAGGGAATAATGCATTTAACTCAGCCAGTGTCTCAAATCCTCTCAAGTTGAGCTGAAAAATCCCCACCTCCTCACACAAATGAGGGAACATTGAGTGAAACACATATTTAGGAAACCATTGAGCTTGGGTGGGAACGTAGTGTGAAACACATCTTCAGGAAATCATTGCACCAAATAGGATGTATTTGTTCCATGACACAACGAATGGGTGTGTATGTCCACATTGTATCTTTAAGAAGTGACATAAAAAACTGTCACCCCCAAACAGTATCCTAAATAATAAATGGGTTAAAAATTAATTAAGAGGTAATTAACATGGCTAAATACATAATAAGTCAAACCCCTATTTCCCCTAGAATTTATTTCCACTTGCATAAGAAAATATGTGGGGTTAACTTATTTTGCATAGGAAACAATGTGGGTTTAACTCACAATTTTGAAATTTTCGTGAAAGCATAATACAATTGGAAAATCCCTCTATTTCCATCCTATTTGATTTACCCAAACTTTGTGATCAAACTATGTCATCTACCCTACTTGAATGAACTCAAGAGAACCTTGTCAATAGACTAGATTGGATGCCCTCCTTGAGCAAGCCTAACAAGAAAACCCTATGAAGAAATGAAGTCCAATGCCCATCTTCAAAAAATACCGTGAAGACTGTGAGATAACCATTTCAAAAAAATTCTAGGTGGGATGCCCTACATAAGAAATCATTGATCAAATCATATCATATGTGTCCTTGGTCAAACAAAATTGGATTGCAAATAAATATTCTAAAAAAATGACGATGGTCCAATGGTAGGACGATTTTAAAAAACAATTGTGCCCAAGGCTATACATTTTGGAAGATGTATTTTTTTTTAGAATTGATTGTATTTTTGTTTGGGTTCCATAAGTTATTGAAGGTACATGATATACAAAATTTCTTATAGGACATACATTCATGCTATCGTGGAAAATATTTAAGGGCTTAAAAATGATTTGGATAGAAGGTACATGTGGGAAAGAGTTGTTTAATGGACAACAAATTGTTGTTTTAGGTACCTAGAAGGCTATAGTTTTTATTATGTAATTTAAAATTATTTATGATGATCTTTATCCAATTTTCTTGAAGTTTAATTAGTGTAAGCGTTGAGAATCCCTATTTTTCAAGTTATATTCTCATAAGGTTTGTTACATTGCTTTTCTAATTTATGTTATGCATTTTTTTATAAGTAGGCTATAAAGATATTTATCATATACCATATATGCACAATAATCAAATTTACCCTTAATTATTTGATGTAAAAATATAATTGGAGCTTCGATTTTGTTATGGATGCAAATCTAAAACCTTGGTTGGAAGGACAAAAAAATTCAAAAGTTCTTATTAAAGGTTAGTTATTATGTAATATTTATATTATGTCTATAGAGATACACTATTTTTTTCATTATTGCTTTTAAATTCATAGATCTCATGTGTGACCTATGTAGGTCATTTGGGCATCTTGTCATTATTGCAATTTTTTTTTTTATAAACTTAATCATGTTGAATACAAATCCTAATCCATTGCCACATAAAGAATGGAAGTTATTGCCACCATAAGTTGTGGAATTGTTTTTTGATAAAAGCAACTACACATGAGCACTACTGCACTACTGATGAAATAACCATAAATCCATGAACCCTATATCTCAATCCCCAAACCCTTGACCATTAGTCCCTAGCCATTGCAATCCATAGTCCCTAGTACAACTAACCATTATAAATCTTGGCCCACTATAATCCTAAACTAGTATAGCCCCTAAAAATACTAAATACTAACACATAATGATATATATCCCTTAACCCCTATAATCCTAACCACCTAATCCTAACCTCTAAAGTGTCTAGTCAAATAAAAATTAACCCCTAATCCTTATAACCTCTAATTCTCATCAACCCTGAACTCTATCATCAAACACCCAACCCTTAAAACCTATAACCCATAGCCAATTTAGAGAGATAGTCAGAGAAAGAGAGAGACCTGAACCTTGGGCCCTGAAGGAATATTCTATCCAGAAATAACTATGATGATTTCCTCCACTAACCACAAATGACCTGTTAACGGTACCATTGGCCTATGATTAAGGATATGACCTCTTAATGGTACCATTGGCCTATGATTAAGGATGTTGATACCATGAAGTGGTTTTGAGCAATATGTATGTTCCTGATCAAGGCTTTGGGAATGGTGTTTTATGGAAGAATACCGTTCCTTTGGCCATAAAGAAACTATTTATACATCCAAGGCTATGAACAATGTCTAAAAGCACCAAACAAGACTTTACATGGGTATCCATTGCGCTATGTATCCAAGTCTTGGGGACTTAGGGAATTGGACATGGTCAAGGGAGGGGACCAAAGATTTGGGCCTTAAAGGAATATTATATCCATATAGGGCTAAGAAGGTTACCTCCACCAACTACACATGGCCTCTTGAGGTATCATTGTCCTATGATTGAGGATGGAAGTGCCATTATCTAGTTTTGAACTTAGTATCTACATGTCTTACGGACTTGGAAATGGTTTTCCAGGGAAGAATGTTGATGTATTTGTAACTTCGGAAGACATTCACTTGTATATTGTATGTATAACATTTGTACTTTATTGTATCCCCAACGGAGATGTATTATTCCTCCGATTGGAAGTGTCGTCATTTGAATTTAAAAGTGTTGCAAGTTATATTGTAAGTGTCGTAACTTATATTTGATGGGTTATTAGACCACCTTAGAGGGGTCGTCCCAGTATGGGTTAAAGGATTATTAGACCACCCTAGTGGGGTCGGACCAGTGTCAAGTGGTAGTGGGTTATTAGACTCTCCTAAGGGAGGTCGACCCAGTTAGAGTAAAAGGCAAGTAAAGGTAAAGTATAAATAGAGAGGAGCACCTCTCTATTTATTCATTCTCACACTCACTCGCTTCGCATTAGTGAGAGAGAGGAGGAGTGCGCACAAGTGGAGGAGGAGAAGCTACTAGGAGATTATCTCTTGTTTTGGGGTTCCATCTCTGTGATCTTTGTATTGGTGCTTATTCTATATCTGAGAAAGTTGCGGGGTTTTTCACCTTCTTGGTTTTCCCCGGTGAAATGCTTTGTGTCTCTTGATAATGATTATTCATGAAGTTATGAGTTTGGGAAATCATGGGTTTATGCATATTATGCTTCTTACTTTGATTAATGATATGACAAACTAGAAGAGTCCTATGGTCAAATAAGAATATGCATGAGTAAAAGAAGTCCTCCCTGAAACCTTCAATACTAATGCTTGTGATAAATTACATGTGTATGAAATGACCATGACCATATATGTTTAAGATTATTTAGAATCATAATGTTTTGATAGTATTGAGATTATACTAATCAATGTATGATTATGTATGAGATATTGAGGATGACACAATAATGACACTAGTGCACACTTAAGCATGCATAGTGATCCAGGATGGATAGAAGTTCAAAGATCAAAAGGGAGCACACTCCAGTAGTTCCTGCAATGAAGCAAAGATCAAGAGGGAGCACACTCCAATAGTTCCTGCAAGGAAGAAAAGATCAAGAGGGAGCACACTCCAGTAGTTCATGCAAGGAAGCAAAGATTGATAGGGAGTTCACCCAACAACCAAACAAAGATAAGTATTTGAATTATCATTTCTTGTATATATGATTACTTAAATGATGTTGTTCAGTCATGTACATACTTGTGTTCCTAGAGTTAGGATGTATATTATGCATTTTAGAAAAGTTGCATTAATGAACAAGATACTACTAATATAGTAATGGGTAAGTGGTCTATGGTACTGTACAACATTCTGTTGCTACTTATCTAGAATGAAACCTCTTTGCTGACATGTTGGGAGTAGTGCACACTCTTAACAATGTTCTGGTAGAGATGGAAGGCATCTAGAAAGTTATCGTATGAATACGGGATATGGATGAATGTTGTATTGAAGCATTGGCTAAGATAATTGCATGACTGTATGACATATATTCTTATGTGTAAGATTTTGTTCTGAAAACTATGAGAAGTTTCTAATCATGCAATTGAATTTGACTTGTAGGAAAGATCATGTATAATCACCTACAAAGGAAGGACAACAACATTTGTTCCAGTGACGAAGTTCAAGAAAACTACCTATTGAAGATATTGAAGAATCTGAAGTTCCAGGATCATGGATGCAGTAATGAAAGGATGCCATGATCGAGGAGTACTAGTCTGATCCGGATCTTGGGGGCTGAGACCCGAAAGAATTGAATGTCGAGAGAGGAGGAGAAGAGATAGCTTCAAAACTGAAGTGAACAATGAACCAGCTGTGAGAAATACAAAGTAGTGAGATCTGGGCTATGAATAACATAGATGGAAAAACATAGAATAAATATGTCACATGGAGGGGTGAGGCTCAAAGAGGGTTCTTTGAGTCTCACCTCTCAAACTATACTAAGAAAGACAATAAGAAACAATACATAATTGTAGGTTTTGTGTGGTTGACCCATAACTGTGACTACAATACATAAATGTGTGTTTTCTGTGGCTTCCCCCATAACCATGGGTTTTGTGTGGTTGAACCAGAACCATAGGGTTTGTGTGGTTAACCATAACCATGATTACATTAAGATTTAAAAAAATTGAAAATTCATGATCTTTGGTGCAGTTGATGTTTTGCTGCAAATCCATTCATAGCTTCTAATGCATGTAATGGAATTGAATTCCATTCAAGACCCATTCGAGATCTCGAAGATACCTTTCCATCCATATAACATACTTGCTCTGGGGAGGCCCAGAGATTGAGAAAATGTTTGTTGAAGTTTAAGCGATGCACGCACACTATTTTGCAGATATATGTTGCTTCAATTGATGATATCTCTCAAACCAGAAAGCCAAATGGAAAACCATGAAATACCCATTTTAGATGACGGAAAGAGATTTAAAATGAGTGATGGTAGAGCCTCTAAGACATTTTTTGGAGTCTGTAGAACTTGTTTAAAGTTGTTGTACGTCCGGCTGCATTGTGTACAAACATGTACTACTTCAAATAAACATATCTCACAAACCAGAAAACAAAATGAAATTCTGTGAATTACCCATTTTAGCTGACTAAAAGAGCTTTCCAATGAGATATGGTAGAGCCTCTGAGACACTCTGTGGAGTCTGTAACACTTGTTTAAATTTGTTGTACGTCCGGCCGCATTATGCACAAACATGTGCTACTTCAAACAAGCATATCTCACAAACCGGGAAACGAAATGAAATTCCCTGAAATACCCATTAGAGATGATGAAAATACCTTTCCGATGAGGTATGGTAGATCCTATGAAACATCCTATGCAGTCCATGGAACATAGAGAGTGTTGAGTATAGAGATGCCAAGGGTTTGTAGAGAAGCACGGGTTGTTGTAGAGGTTGTGGAACCCCCGTTGAACCTGCATCATGCTTCAAAATCTTGTCCCGATGGAGAGCGTACCCACTCTGATACCACTGATCCGAATTTATGCTGGAATGCAATATAATACAACCCATAAAAACAAAGATGCAGCGGAAATAATACTTCATTTCATTACTCAAAGAACTGAAACTTGTTTACATACATGATGGAAATAAACTAGCTAGAGTGTTGGTAGCTTATCTCTGAAAAGAGATGTGGCGGCTACATGCCTCTGAACTCCGTGTTACAATGAGACTCAAAGGCCTATATATTATTGAGAAACAAGGGAAACCCTACACATCCAAAAACCTAACCCTAGGAGGTGAAACGCCAGAATATGGGCCCCGTTGGGTAACTTGGTACATCAATTTCTTGGGGTCGTAACTTTGGCATACTACCTCCGTTTGACGCACATAATACATCGTTAGAAAGATCTATTCAAGGACTACGTCCATAAATAATAAGTTTTAAGTTTGAGATGGAGTCATATTTTCCCAACATCAGATGCTGAAAAAACGTTGTTTAGGGCCTCAAAACGGCTCCAGAAGTTTAGGACCCGAAAACTACCAAAAATAGTAAATTGTGCTACAATTAAGGAAATTGAAAAAGTAAAGAAACAATGGTGGGGGTCCAAGTGGAATAGGCAGGTGGCCACCAATATCCTCCTGGATCATAGTCAATCATGAAGAATGATGTTGGGGATGTGGTCCCAAGACCAGAAGGGAAGTCTGTTGTGACTTCCAAGTGGATCTATAAGATCAAGCATGCTGCAGTTAGTAGCATAGAGAAATACAAGGCAAGGTTTGTGGCTCGTGGCTTCTCCCAGAAAGAAGGGATAGATTATGAAGAGACTTTTGCACCTGTAACTAGATACACTTCCATCAGAATAGTACTTGCTTTGGCTGTAGTAATGAAGTCGAAGATACACTAGATGGATGTCAAGACAACTTTCTTGAATGGTGTAGACGAAGAGGAAGTGTATGTGGAGAAACCACTCGGTTTTGAGACACATGACAGGGAGTCATATGTGTGCAGATTGAAGAAAGCCTTGTACAGTTTGAAACAAGCACCCAGGACATGATACGGCAGGATAGACAGCTTCTTGACCAGTTTGGGCTTTACCAAGAGTAAAGCGGATTCCAACCTTTACTACAAGGTTGAGGAAGGAAATCCAATGATACTCCTACTGTATATGGATGAATTGTTTGTGACAGGTGATATTGGGTTGATTGCCGATATGAAGAGGAAGCTTGATGCCGAGTTCGAGATGAAGGACTTGGGTATGATGCATTACTTTCTAGGTATGGAGGTGTGGCAGAGTGCAGATGGAATCTTCCTTGGACAAGGGAAGTATGTAGTAGAGATCCTGAAGCAGGTTCAGGATAATGGACTACAAGGCCATGGCCACACCTATGGCATCGAACCTAAAGCTATTGAGTGATGCTTCATCAGAGTCGATTGATGCCACGATGTATCGTCAGATAATTGGGTCCTTGATGTACCTGACGAACACGAGACCAGATATTTGCTTTGCGGTGAACACATTGAGCTAGTTCCTGGCAGATTCTAGACATGTTCACCTGATTGTTGTAAAGCATATTTTGAGGTACCTGAAGGGTACAATTGATTATGGGCTCAAGTATGATGCGAATCAAAAGTTTAACTTGGAGGGTTATGTTGATTCAGATTGGGTAAGCAGTGCTACAAATAGGAGGAGCACTTTGGGGTGCTGCTTTAGTATGGGATCAGGGGTGATCTCTTGGTTTAGTAGGAAGCAGTCTTGCGTAGCACTAAGTACAGCCGAAGCAGAGTATGTCGCAGCTTGTTCAGCTAGTTGTGAGGCAGTATGGCTAAGGAAGCTACTGTCTGATTTATTTGATCTCCAGTTGGATTCTAGTTGTATCTATTGTGACAACTGGAGTTGTGTGAAGTTGTTTGAGAACCTGGTGTTCCATGACAAGTCGAAGCACATCGAGATCAAGTATCACTATATCTGAGATATGGTGCAGAGAAGAGTAGTGAAGCTCCAGTATAGTGCGACAAATGAGCAAATTGCAGACGTGTTGACCAAACCACTAGCCAGAGTGAAGTTTGAGTACTTCAGAGAGAGGCTTGGTGTACTTTAGATCGAGGTTCCTTCTAACGGGAAGTGATGCGTCTAGAAGATGCAGATGCACATGGGATTTTCCGACGTGTTTCCGACATGGTTGTAGATGTGTTCTCCCATGGTCGTGATGTAATTGCTGGGCTTTTTCGTCACGGTTGTAGATGTGTTTTCCCATGGTCGTGATGTAATTTCTGAGCCATTCTCACATGGTGGTAGTTGTGTTCTCCCATGGTGCAGATGTAAGGGCTAGAGCCATTCTCACATGGTGGTAGACGTGTTCTCCCGTGGTGTAGATGTAATGGCTGAATCCATTTTTCACATGATGGTAGATGTGTTCTCCCATGGTGAAAAAGTAAAGGCTGGAGCTTTCCTCGAATGGTGGTAGATGTGTTCTCCCATGTCGGTGGTGTAAGTGTTATATGATGTGCATCTGGGCTATGCTCCGTGGACGATGAGATGATCTGAAGAGGATGATCATGTGACGATGATGTGCATTAGGATGATGTACTGTATGATGATGATCAATATGATCATGAGTATCAGGATGATACTCCGTGGCCATGGATAGGTTGTGCAGGTTCACATGTAATCAGTCCTAGATATTTGGACAGGTTGTGTTAGGCACGTAAAAGATCCTAGGATTCTCTTTGGAGATCTTGCAGGTTGCAAGACACTCTTTTAATGTTTTGCAAGTTCACATGTAATCAGTCCTGGAGATCCGGACAGGTTGTGCTAGGCACGTAAAAGATCCTAGGTTGCTCTTTAGAGATCTTGCAAGTCGCAAGACACTCTTTTAAGGTTTTGTGAAGGTCACATGTAAAATATCCTGGGAGATCCAATAGGTTGAGCAGTAAGCTCGTAAAAGTCCTGGGATTCTCTTTCGAGGTTTTGTTGATGCACGTAGTCAGCCCTGAGGATTCCACAAGATGACCAGATATGATGAAGACCTACAGGAGGCTAGGCCTACAACCATCATGAAAAAGGGATGGCTCTGTAGAACTTCCTATGACGAGAAGAATTGAGAGATAGCACCAGTGATCGAGATGACGAGTACAACAGCACTGACGATGATGCTTTGTGATCCAGTGATGATGATCCAGCTCCAGAATTGAAGACTTGTGCCTATATGTATTGATGACCCGTGTCAAGAGAATACTTTCCTAGTTAACAGGGAGTGTTGATGTATTTGTAAGTTTGGAAGATATTCACTTGTATATTGTATGTATTACATTTGTACTTTATTGTATCCACAACGAAGATGTATTATTCCTCCGATTGGAAGTGTCGTCATTTGTATTTGCAAGTGTCGGAAGTTATATTGTAAGTGTTGTAACTTATATTTGATGGGTTATTAGACCACCTTAGAGGGGTCTTCCCAGTATGAGTTAAAGGGTTATTAGACCACCCTAGTGGGGTCGGCCCAGTGTCAAGTGGAAGTGGGTTATTAGACTCTCCTAAGGGAGGTTGGCCCAGTTAGAGTAAAACGCAAGTAAAGGTAAAGTATAAATAGAGAGGAGCACCTCTCTATTTATTCATTCTGACACTCACTCACTTCGCATTAGTGAGAGAGAGGAGGAGTGCGTACAAGTGGAGGAGGAGAAGCTGCTAGGAGACTATCTCTTGTTTTGGGGTTCCATCTCTGTGATCTTTGTATTGGTGCTTATTCTATCTCTGAGGAAGTTGCGGGGTTTTTTCACCTTCATGGTTTTCCCCTGTGAAATGCTTTGTGTCTCTTGTCTCTTATGTTTAATATGCTGTACATGTTGTTCTCTCAGTTAAGATCCTAGATCATATTGAATTAAATGATGAAAAAATAACAAAGAATACTATGCATTTGAACCTAAATAAACCATTGATGCATCCAAAGCCATGATAAATTCCTTGAGGAACCATGCATTACTGTTGGTTGTAACTATATCTTTCCTTAACTAACCCGGGTTCTGCGTAGTTATAGACCCAACAAAAACCCTCTTCATCAGCCCTTTCGACAACAGCCTGTGAGCAGGATGAGGTATCACCCGAGGTGAAGTTATGGGGGATTATAGAAGCAAGTTTCTATAATCATGTGATGCACGGTTCTGGGACTAGCTTTGGCAAAGTTACCCTTATTTCGCATATACCTCTAATACTACTATGCACATGTGCGACTGCGCACCTTGTAGTTACCACAATACACTACAACAACGCAACTCTGTGGCTGTGCCTCCAGGAAGTTGCACACGTTACAGACTTTGCTTAATCAGTGTACCTATGCAACTACGCATTCAACATACTCCGAATTACTTGCACATTCAGTTATATGTGTCCAACACTTAACATATTATTCTCATCAACCATCCATGTGAAAATACATATAAAAGCATGAACATACATAAACATAAACATGAACAATCTCACAAATGCAATCACACAACACAAGTATCTGCGTGGTTCACCCCTTGGATGGGAGCTATATCCACGGGAACTATTGTTTATATTAATGGTAAGGGTCAACAGTTCTAGTCTACGCACACAACTGCCGACTCTTGTCTACAATGGGTATCTGTGCACGTAGCTACAGATCCTTTTCTCTCTTACAATGTCTTACAATATTCAACAATAATCGACTAAGACCAACAAGATTCTAACCCTTCCCTTTACAAAATTTCCCTTTTTATAGATTGTGCCCCAAGGTCACATCTTTACAATAGTTATGGGCTGAAATCCCATAGTACCCTTAAATCCCCAAAACGACGTGGTTACCCCGCTAACCATACTTCTCCATAAATTCTTAGCTACTTTGTTGTCCTTGATTGTCCTTTGTGCCGCTTCCTTGGCTCTAACGCTCTTCTGACAGCTGCTTGTTCTGACTACGTGGCGCTGACTATACCATGGTGCGTCCTTTGCACCATCCTGTTTCTTTACTTCTTGTACCTACAGCTCAACATTCCGCTGCTTCTTTCTTAACTGCTCCAACTACTTCGTTGATCCTTAGTACTTCGCATTTACTAAGGGGACAGATCCTTATCTTCCACTTCGATTCGCTCCACACCCTGCTCCCGAGAATTGCGGATTTGTTTCTCCCAAATTAGGCTGGTGTTAGGCCTAGCCTAACTCATACTTCTACCATCAAAACATCCTTGACTCGAACTACGCCATCAAAACATCCTTGACTCGGACTACGCCATCAAAACTACCTCTACTTGGGTCGCTCCAAACAAGCCCCTAACACTTACTCTTGGCTTGCCCCTGAGCCACTCTGATTGGGTTGTTCCATCTACGCAACCATTGAGATGTTTTATTTTGCAGTGAACTCTTGAAAAGTTATGCTCAACTTCGCAATTGTATCCTTGGCCTCTTGTTCACACTCTTTGATTGTGTCAAGCATCTCTTCTGAGATGGGTCTCAGAAGTTGCTCCTTCACAGTATCTTATGTTGTCCGGAGTTCTTGCAACTTTTGCTCAATTTCTTCCAACAATGCAAGTGCTTCTTCCTGTAGTGGCTGTAACTTCGTTGATGCTTCAGCTTTCTTTTCCCTCAATGCTTCCAACTCTTTCTGAATCTCCCTCTTTTCTACGAACTTCTGGATTCTTTTCCTTGCTGGAAAATCCTTCATAGCCATATTTGCAGAATCGAGGTACCTATGTCTTTGTTGTGCCTCGTCTTGCATTTTCTGCAATTCTGGTTCTTCCTACAGCATATCCCAAACCTTAGAAATTTCATTAAGTAGGCTTTGACATCTCGCCACTTCTACGGAGATGTTTTTTGAGGAAGCCTTCAATGCTTTGATGCTTGCTTATTTATCTTGCTGTGAGGTTCTAGATTGTTGCCGAGCTTCCAACTCAACAACCTTCTCTTTATGGGCGATCTCCATCTCCATTATTTCTCCCTTAAGAGTGTCCATAGTGACACCAATATTAAGTATGGTTGCTTCTACCTTCGGCTCTTCATTGCATTCAGGAAGATTTGCACAGAATGCCAAAACTGCTTCTTCTACCTTCCACTGCTTCACCTGTGCGTACTCAAGCTCCTTAGCTTTTTGTGCGCATTCAACTTTTAGCTCCTTGTATCTTTCCTCCAACTTCAGATGCTGGTTATAAGATACTAAGTCTCGATCTTGGATTTCTTCCACAACCTACATGTGCAAATTTTGTAACCCCTTGTTGATGCCTCAAATATCGCAGCATCAATCAGCAAGGGATTCTGCCCAGTAAGCGATCCCAATTAGATCGCCCACCGTTTGGTGTAGGGAATTCGTCCGGTTAACGGTCCGGCTACTGTGTAAGTTCTAAAGATTTGTTTATTTTACCAGTTGCGGCCCGATCCACCATTTATATTTTTATGTTTAAGATGATATGCATGTGCCCTAAATTAAATGCATGCGTAAAAAATAAATCTATTCTAAGATAATTAAATCTAAATTAGCCTATCCTTATAAGGAGCAAATTTTAAAGGATGAGTAATAAACTAGAAATGAAACCAAGAACTCCATAGATAGCTGTTAAATTGAATAGAAACATTTACAACAGAAAATAAAGATTATCAAAGATAGCTCTGATAGAGACAAACATTATATTACCCATTTAACACATAAATTTTGCAAAGGAAATGAGACCATTCATAGCAGAGAATTAATTCACAATAGCTAGGAAAGATCTCATAGGAAATGTATGAAAGATACAGAAATAGTTCAACAATTATCCAACACGATCCCAAGCAAAGTACTGTGCAGGCTTCCACAGGCCAAAATAATTTTCTTATTCATGTAGCAGAGATAGTTCACATACAAGACATAAATGTCCTTTCACCTGCCAAAAGTCCACTCTATTCCCTTCTAACCAATTATATATAGCTTTACAAAATGTACTAGGATATGCCACCTATACCCTAACCATTTACATTCTCTTAATTTGTCCTGTAGTGCTGATGTTACAAAAAGGAGAAATATCCCAATTAACCTTACAAAAAGAACTAGTAGTTAAAACCCAAATGTCTTTTTTAATAATTCAAAGGTATACACATAAAATAGAAACCAAAGAGGCACGCTGACTCTCATCAGTCAGACGTTAGCAAATACGATCTATCCTTGGGCTGGCTCTTTTGTCAACTTGGGCGCTTCTTCTAAAATTAATGCTGCTGCAGCAACTGGAACACTTTCTGAGGTCAAATCTTGGTTGGTTGCCAGTGCCGTGTCTACCTATGCTATGTAATTTCCCCACTGATTTGCTTCCTTTACAATATTTACTCCAACCAAGGGAATCATAAATATGAGGGACACTTCTTCTTTGGAAAGCTCCTCGGCTAGGATAATAATTTATGCCACAGTAGAGCAGAGACTTTCTTCTAACAAGTGTTTATGAATAGCAGCCTAGCTGATAAATTGGTGCAGGTCTTCTGTAGTCAAAATGTCCAGCTTTTGCACATATTCGCTTTCTGCCTTGAGCCCCTCATTCAGGTTAGATAAACGTTGTACTCTATCTGGGAATTCTTCTATCCTCTGGGGCATGGCCATCTGACAACTTTCCTGTGTGGCTCGTATTTTAGAATACAAATTCTTACACCACTCATAAGTAGCTAGGGTTACAGTGGTCAACTTTACTTCGCAATCTTTAGAATAATCCAAGGTGCGCACATCTGCTCTATACTCAACAACAGACTTAAGGGGAAGAGTTGTCAGGAATCCTGATTTCCCTTCTCTCCACTCAATGTGTTTCTTAATCTCTCCACTGATACGTGTATGCTTCCCCCTGACCCTGGTGGCTTCGACATTGATTTCCTTAACCTTGGCCATTATTTCCTTTAGTTTGTATATTTCCTCTGATAGGAGTTCTTGGAAGCCATAGGTCCTTCTTAGTATTTCGCAGGATTGCTTGTGGAAGGGGATAATGTCTCCCATTTTGTTGTTTTCCAGTTCCAATTGTCGTTCTAACAATTCATTGCCTTCTTGCAACTTTTCCATGTGTTCCTTCAGGTCGTCGATCTGCTGAACATTGTCAAACTTCTCTTATTCAAGCTTCAGGTTTTTATCTTCAAGTTCTCCCTTTTCTGTCTCTAACACCCTTACTTCCATTGCCAAAGCTCTCCTATTAGCTTCCAGCTATTGAAGCATTTCATTTAATTCTTCCTTTTGGGATGTGAGAGCATCATTCTTTTTGATCATCAAATTTGTATAATTTTTCTCTTTGACTAATGCCTCCTACAACTGATGGGATCTCTCTTTCTCTAGACTCAATTTATCCCCTAGTATGTTGACATTGTCGGCAGTTGCTAGAACAACGGACAAAAAGATAGATGCCATGAGTTGGGGGTCTTCTTAGGTACCTTGCATGACTGTGGTTTCATGCCTGGTGATGATATCTGGTTGAAAAGGCCTCTTCATCCTAGTCACCGTTTCTTTAACAATGGATTTCCTCTTTTTGTTATAAGTGAACTTATCCCATTGGGACACCTTGCTATTCTTGGATGGTGTAAACGGTATGAGTGGAAGGTTTCTTATGGGGAAATTCATATCCACATCTTGTGTGCTTGGGATTTTGGGGTCAGCATCCTCTTTGGATTTCTTTTCTTCTTCTTCTTTTCTTTGTGCCTCTTCCTCCTGCTCCCTTCTTAGTGTGTCATCTTCTTCCTGCTTCGCATTTCTTTCCAATCTGATCCTCTCTTCTTCTTGAATCCTCTTTGCTTCAACTTCAGCTGCTTGGGCTCTTAAAGTCTCTTCTTCTCGGAGTTTATCCTCTTTTGCCTTGTTGATTCTTTTCTCATCTTCCTCTTGTATTTTCTTGGCTTGTTCCTGGAGCCTTTGTTCTTCTTTCGAGAGAGCCTCAGCAGTCCCCAAGGTACCCTTTTCTCGCTGCTAGTCTATTTTCTCCACAACATTAGAGCTCGAGCTGGCTCCTCCTTTGCCAAGTTGAAAAATCCGTAGCTTAGTCATATTGCTAACCCCTCTATATACTTCCTCCTCTTGATCATAATAGTTAGCATATTCAAAGGGAGTGGAGATTTCGTTGCAATGTTGTGTTGCTTTTCCTTGTCGATCATTTCTGTGAAAAATCTTTTCCCCAAAATGAAAGCTTTTCAACTCTACGACAAAATATTCTATAGTTGCAATTCCTGAGAACTTGTAGGCCCCAACATAGAAAGGTAAAGGCAAGAAAGTAGCCTTCTTGGCCTTATACAAGGTACTACCAATTCCATCAATGAAAACCTGTCATACTGCCTCCTTGTGGACTATATAATCCGTAGCATACCTAGGTAGGATATACGGGGTTTTGGAGCCTCCGTACATTCTTATGTAGGTACCTTTTGGTGAAAAATAGAAATCATCATATTTCTCCAAAACTTCCATAGCGTTCTTAGATAGGCAATTGGGTTCTTCGTTAAACATTAATTCATATAGGGGCATGATGAACTCCTCACAAATGATTTTGTAATGCCTTTTGTAATTCTGAGCCCAAAAGATCTTGTAGGCGATGAACACTGAGCCATCCGCCGAGTTCCATATGCATCCCAACTTGGGAAAGGGGCATTTCACCACAATACAATCTATTAAGTAAGATGTCATATAACATTCTGCCTTCCTCTCCACTAACCCTTCTCGTGCAGATATTATAGCTGATGACAGGCTGTCTGAGAGAATATCAGCCCAGTTGAAAATTGTCCCTTTGAAAGCTATGTAGTGGATGATGGGAACCCATTGCTGCATGAAAATCATCCCATCGGGTCTTCCGAAGATTCTGCTCAGCATGAGAGCAATCAGTCTGAGAGGGGGCCTCATATTCTGAACCTCATACTCCTCAATATCCTTTTTTCTAATTTGTTTGCCCGAAATTAACAACTTCCTACCCCTCTCTAAATTATCCATCTGGATCTCTTCCAACCATGCATCATCAAGCCACTGCTGGGCTTTGGGAAACTTGTAAGCCGTTGAGATATAAGATGGGTGAAATGAGGCAAAAGATTTTCCTTTGTTGTATGCTATAACTCTTGTCTCAGTGTTCGCATGCTGCAAAATCCATCCAATTACTTCCGAGCATGGGAAGAGCTCTGAACGTGTGGCTGCCTTAGATATACAAGAGTTTTTTATATTCTGATATAAATATTCTTCCTCAAGAAAAGCTTCAGGGAAGTCCTGATCTCTTATCATACGATATACGTCTCCCTAGTTTACTTCTGGAGGCACGCCTGTGGTGCACTTGGTATCCTAGAATGTAGTTTCTACTCTTGTGCTTTCTTCAATTGCCTTTGATTTTCTCTTGCCACCTTTGCCAATTTTTGAAAAATCCTGTAGGCATACGACGGAATGTTAGTGATTATCATTCTACTCATATTATTGATGCCTAAAATTCCGACTGAAAGCTTCAAATTCGTTTCACTACTGATTTGCAAACTTTAAATGGCTCTTCTTTTCTAGTTTAAACATAATCCCTATGCAAAACTAAAATGTTTCAGTAGGGTGCTGTATTGCACTTATGAAAATAAAGGACATGCATTTCAAAATGACAAACCGTAAGCGCAAAGCGATTCTGAGTACTGCGTTAAAACAGTGTAAACTTTCACAGTTGGGTAAGAATACCGACGCTCTTCATAGAAGGGTGGATGGGTTAGTTTGGAGATTTACAAAACTGACGGCTTAATGGGTGCCCAGGGTCCCGAGGTGTCCATGTTCACACGAGCAAGACTTTGGTGCGTTTGAACGAAGAAAAAAAAAGGTATGGGTTGCTTCGGTCGTAGTCAAACTACACAACTTGATGCGGATAAGGAGAAAAGAATAGAACCATGCACATAACATTTACCTTAACCACACAATCTAGTATATGAGGCTTGACAGGTTACTTACTTGTTGAAATACGATGGTAGGTAGGCGTTGATACCTTGACGGAATCGGTGAGCCTACAGCAGGTGCTTGCAAACTTGGATGGGAATGGAATGACCGCTCTTAACCAATGGAAATAATGAAAACCCAACGAGGTTCATGCCCTATATAAATAAAAATGGTACATGTGAGCCATTATTAGGGTGGTAGCAAGCCATTAAAATGGGGTTAAAGCAGCGTACGGATGGGTCAAATCGACCTTTTCTTAATAATTGCGACCGCCAAATATCAGAAAGACTCAGTTAAGGTCTCCATCTCTTGCGAAAATAAAGGCCGATTTTGTCCGCCGTTGCGGAAAGAAAGGCTGAGTTTTCCCACCGTTGCGGGAGAATTGTCCGAACTTTTCTGTGAAAGGAAAGCATGACGCTACGCATCGGAAAACTTAAGTGAGTTTGTCTACTTTTGCAGAAGAGTTACTTGAAGACCTTCGCTATTTCAGGAAAGATAGACGAGTCCTCCTGCAAAGATGACTTATTCTTAAAATTCTGATCGCTTGTAGGAGAGTTGCGTGAATTCTCCCGCTATTGCGGAGAAAATTGGAGAATTGCTTCCACCGCAGGCTCACTTGGTCAAAGGTTTTTTTTTTTCGGAAACTTAAGATGAGTCTTCTGCCGCAGCTTGACTTGGTCCTTTTCTTCCGTCGTTTCAGAAAGTTTGGACCAACCCTTCCGCCGTTGCGGAAAAGTTAGCTCAGAACTTCCGCCGTTTCGGCTCAGGATCTTGAGTTTTACTTAGGCAAAAAAGAAAATGAACTCAACGAGTAAGGCAAGTAAAAGACTATGACGCTCAGATATTCTTAGGCAAACTTCCTCTCAAAAACAAAAGGAGGGGGCCCCAATGTTTTTCAAAAAATCTTGGGGGGGGGATGTTGCAGCAACAACACCCCTCTATGGGTAACATCCGAACATTGATGTCTAGATGTGTGAGCTACTTTGCAATTTCAGCAAGGTCATCAGTTGGAAATATGACGTTCATCGGCTCAATTCTGACTAGCCGAGGTCTAATGTTAAAGGTAGGAGCCTTCATTTTCCATTGGCTTGATTCTCCTAACCAATCATCAGAATCCGGTTCTTTCACCAAGTCTCGCTGGACTTGTTCGACTCTTGCGACCAGACTCTTCAACTCTGTGAGGCTATCCATCATACCTGTTTGTGCTACCTCTTCCTTTCTTTCTTTCAACGCAAGTGTTTATTCAATATGCGTTGATACCCTGGTTGCGATGCACTCATAGTCATCGTCATGCAACTGTGCATCTAGCAAAGACTTGGTAGCTTTTGTCTTCTTCTTTTGTGGTTTTTCCTGCACGACAGTGTCAGGTTCCTTTCTCTTCTCACCTGCTCCTTGGCTAGGTTTTGGATTCTGTGCACTTGTTGTACCATCACCTTTGGATTCTGAATCCCTCACTTCACTTTCTTCAGAAGTGATGATCAGCATGGCTGGTGCATCAACCTTCCATTTTGGTGGCCAGTCTTCCATTATCAATTCGATCTTCTACGCATCGAGCTGATACAACCCTTCATACCACTCAGGGGGTGTCATTATAACTGGAGATTGTATGTAGATAAAATGAATTCCGGCTTTGAACATCATCTTCTGGATATAGCGAGTCATCACTTCCTTTGTGATACGTGGAGTGTTTTGTATAACTTCACATAACTGCTCATAGTAAGTAAGCAATTGGATGTTTTTAAGCCTTTGTCGATCTGGATTTGAGTTTTCCCACATGTTAGCAAACCTCGGTCCTTGGAAATACCCAAGGAATACCGAGAGACTCTACTGGTAGTGAGGTTCCTTCCACCCTATAAAGGAAACCAATACCAGTAACCAACTATAGTGGAATGTAGATATGTTTTCCTTTGTGTCACGGATGTCCTCTAGAAACTCGTTCAATAGGTAGCCCGCCCAATTGAACTGAAAGCCATCCTTATCCTTTGCAGCTAAGGATACTGCAACAACGGGTACTTCATTTGGTCTGCACTTCCTTAGGATCCTTCCTGCGAGGAGCTGAACTATAAATCGCAAGGCTTGATCTTTGATTCCTGCGGTCACGTAACCATGGATTCCTTTACTTAGGTTGAATTCATTTTCATTCATAAAGCTAGTTCTTTATCCTTGTTTTTCCCGATGAACTCTGCAGTAGGATCGACACCCCTTTTGCATAGGTTCGTGATCCTTACAATGAGGTCAATGTTAATATCCACCTTGCGATCCAACCATAAATACCTCTGGTGCGTGCATGACAGTAGCGTGCTCACCATAGCATTAAGCTCATTATTTCTATCAAAATGTGGGATGCGCAGTAGATTCAACAATCCTGATGGGTTTAATGGCGCAACCCATTCCTACGAGATAACTGTCGCTTTATTGGGAATTTATCCTCTTGTAACAAATCATAATCAAATAAGTTGCAGTCGATAATTTTACCTAGCAAATTCTCTTTAAGTCGCATATGGCTTGACATAGGCGGCAGGGGAATATCATACTGAGCATTCTTTATGAGAAGCACATCTGGCGCGTCGCTTCTCCTTGGAGGGATATACTCTGGAATAATCCATATTGGTCTCTCCTTTGTCTCTAGCGGTGGAACTAGCTTCTCAGCACTCGCGGGCCTCGGCTTTCCCTAGTCAATGGCCTTGTGCTTGTCTTTCTTTTGCTGTGGTTGATTCCTCAATGAGTACCTGGATGAGCCACCGCGTTCTGGGACAGATGGCTTCACGGGTGTCTTCATAACTCCTTGTAGACCAGAACGTCTGAAATCACTCAAAACTCCTTCGAATGTTGACTGCTCAGACATATACTATCGGGTAACTATCGCTTTCAACTGGTAAACACTTCAGAAATTTACAGGCAGTAAAAATTGAAAATTTGCAGTAAAATCGATAAGTAAGCAGTCCTTACTATTTATATGCATCTCACCACTATGGTGTGCCCAAAAACGACTATCTTAGTATTAAATGCTATGTCTATTGGCCAAATCTATCGTAGATATTGGTCCTTTCCCTTCATTGAATATGTCTTCAATGGACGAATATGCCTTAATTGCGGAAACATGCAGTTTTCAAAAACACTATATAACAGCTACTTTTCCAACCGACAACTGTAACGGTTAGTTTTCCTTAACTTCGCGAGCGGTCATGCAACTGCAAGGTTCACTGCACATTTCTCATTGTTGACTTCTAACTTTGTAGTGCGAGCCCTCTCTGCTAGCGGATATGTGAGTTGCGAGGTTCAGTGTGCATTTCCCTTTCCTTGATGTTAACTTCACAGCTCGAGCCTTCTCTTACTTCGCAACTCAGCTTACTATGTGTGCTTCAAAGCATATCTTCCATTTGCATGAAAACTTCGCATTTCACCAAAATTGTGTGTAGACTCTTTACTCTGTCATTCTTAGTATCCATTTTCAACTGCACATGACACTTAGAATCTTTTCTACTTATTGATCAACTGATGCTTGAAGGAGTAGGACTATACCTCTAGGGATTTACTCTACTTCCATTAATGAGTCATGGTAGGTTTTCTCCTATCAAGGTAGCTAACTGAACTGCACCACCATTAGCAACATGTTTGACAACATACGGTCCTAACCAGTGCATTTTAAATTTTCCAGGAAATTTCATGAACTTACTATCATAGAGGAGGACAAGGTCTCCTACCTAGAAGAATTTGTACTTGATGTGCCTATCATGCAACTCTTTTTCTCTGTATTTCTGCACTTGTTGGTGAAAACCTGCAATGAAGCGATCTTCCTCCAGTCCAACCAAGTGTAGTAATATTTCTTCCATTGTCTCTTCATCAGCCATATCTGTGAATGTTGCAATCCTCAAGATTGGAACTATGTATTCCATTGGCATAACAGCTTCCTATCCATATGCTAATTTGAAAGGTGTGTAACCTATCAACTTCTTGCATGTTGTCCTATATGCCCATAATACCGTTGATATTCGCATATCCCAATCATCCCTGTTGGTATTGCATACCTTAGTCAACGCATTTTCCAGCACTTTGTTAAAATCTTCAACAGTGCCATTAACTTGTGGATGATATGGTGTGCTCTTCTGATGGTAGATCTGAAATTCGTCGGTCAGAGCTTCAATGGTCCTATTCAAGAAGTGAGTTCCTTGATCGCTCATTAGGATTATTGCATCCAAATCTTGTTAAGATGTTATCAAATATGAACTGCGCGAAAGTGACTGTGCTACAGTCCTACACTGCTTTTGCCTCTGCCCATCTGGTTAGATAATCTGTAGCTGTGATGATATATATCGAACCATTTCACTTTCTTGGTGGGTTAATAGGTCCCACAAAATAAATATCCCACTTATCAAATGCTTGCAAAGTCATTTGTGGCATCAATGGCATCTCATCTCTACGAGATGGCTTCCCTGTCCTTTGGAAAACATCGCAACTCCAGCAATGTTCCTTTCAATCCTTGTGTAATGTAGGCCACCATAGTCCTGCTCTTAAGATTTTATGTGCAGTATCTCTTCTTGCATAGTGGCTCCCAGATACCCTTGAATGTGATTCAGCAAGTATCATCGGTTTCTCATGTTCCAGTACACATCTACGTAGTGCTTCAAACAGTTCTAGCTTGTATAATTGGCCTGCAATTATAGTGAAATGAGCTACTTTTAAAACCAACTATTTCTTCTACTACGTAGTAAAATCCATAGGTGCTAACCCTATAGTCAGGAATTCAATGATATCCTTGTAGTAATCATCTACTATATGAATAGAAAACAACTGCGCATTTGGTAGACTATCTTCCAAGTTACTAGGTTCTTCGCCTAACTCAATTCTGGAGAGGTGGTCAGGTCCTGAATTCAATCTGCCTGGCTTAACAATTATTTCAAAATCATACTCCTGAAAGAGTAATAGCCATCTGCATATTCTCCCCCCTAACGCTGGTTTATTGACCAGGTACTTCAAAGCTGAATCGTCAGTAAACATACTGAAATTCGAACCTAGCAGATAGTGTCTGAACTTCTGCAATGCATACACCATAGCTAAGCCTTCTCTTTATGTCGTGGTATAGTTCTTTTCTGCTGAAGATAGCTTTCTGCTTGAAAATGCAATGGGATGGTCGATGCCTCCCTCACCTAGTTGAGCTAACACGATGCCCAATGCTATGGATGAAGCATCTACATGTATATGAAATGGTTTACTCCAATCTGGAAAAACTAGAATTGGCACAGTAACCATTCTTTCTTTCAATGTATCCAATCCTTTCTGACAGTCTCCAGTCCATGTGAACTTCACTTCTTTCTTCAATAATTTCTCCATAGGTGTAGTCATATGCGCATATCCTTCGATGAAATTTCTATAGTACCCTGTGTGTCCCAATGTAGTGTGCAGTTGTTTCACTGAATTAGGTGCTGGTAGATTCACAATAAATGCAATCTTCGTTGGATAAACCATCAGTCCATGTTTACATACAATGTGTCCCAATAGAATTCCATAAGGAACAAAGAAAATACTCTTCTTCAAGTTCAAGGAGATATGATGTTGTCTACACTTCGTTAACATCAGTCTTAAGTTCGCATAATGGTTCTTCAATAAACCAAATACTGTCCAATCATCAAAATACACTTCTAACAATTTATGGATAAAATATATTTTAAGTGCAGCAATAACTACTCTTAAAAATATAGCAGGTGCATTCTTCAAACCAAAGGGTATAACTGTGTACTGAAATGATCCCCATTCAGTAGCAAAGGTAGTCTTATGTCTATCCTCTGTAGCAATTATGATATGATGATATCCAGAAAATCCATCAGTGAATGAGTATTCTTTGTTTCCTACAACATTATCTAGTACTTCATTTGTAAATGGAGTTGGAAATGGATCATGCAGCGAAGCATCATTTAACTTCCTGATATCTACATAGATTCTGATCTCACCTTTAGCTTTCTTATCCTAGATAACCATAGGACTTACCCATTATGATTCTTCCATTGGCTCAATAATTCCTGCGTCAAGCATCTTATCAAGCTTCGCCTTTACTCTTTCTTTGTAACTAGGATTTATTCTGTAGGGTATTTGCTTGATAGGCTTCGCATATGGCTTGAGAGGTATTTTCATAACTCCCAAGTCACCTAAAATGCCTTTCATTTCAAAAAGCTTGGTAGGAAATAGGTCTTGGTATTTGCGCAGTAGGTCTTTTATCTATTCCACTGTTTCTTCATCCCAATAGTCCCCTATAGAAGCAAACTTTGGTTCTTCACTAGTACCAATATTGACTTTCTGGGTTTTTACAGGATTACTCAGATATGGAATCTCCAAATCAGGTCCTTCTACTTCGCACTCTCCTTCGAACTCAGTTATGTTTACATCGCATGGATCTTCATCTTCATCTCCATTTAATACGACATTGTAACATTCAAGGGCATTCTCTAACTATATTTCCCAATCTGGTTGTTCATACATAGGTAACGGTGCATCATTGAATACCTTTTGTTTGATTATCTGCAAAGCCTCATGAATACTTAGACAGTCATCCTCAAAGCTGAAAGTCGCTTGGAATTTCTTTGTAAGACTAGACCATTCTATTATTCCTTTGCGAAGTTCTGTCTCTGTGTACCAATTATTTGGAATTTTCTCCAATATATGCATGAACAAATGAACCCACTCTGCTTGCGGTCTATGTGTCCATGCTTTCAAAGAAAGCTCTATGTGATCTCTAGGATTAGTCTGTCCATTATATTTCACTTCCACCATCTCAGTTTGTTCTGTAAATCTGATTTCTTTCATGTGTTTACATTCTTCACATGTTGTCAGGTTCTGCTTATGTGCAGCTCACCATCTAGCAGGTGTAGTGCACAGTGTTGTATCTAAAGCTGCTAACTTATGTTCATCTCAGACTGATACAAGATATTCTTGAAAAAATGCGTGGATATTACTCAAGCCATCATAAGTAGGAATTGAACTTACCTCTATTCCAATCCAACACAGTGACTTTGTTATCTGCGCATATCATCTTGCTGATACTTCATGCTTTCGACTCTGTCAGTTTTCCAATCCTGTGTCTGATTCTGATACCCAAAAGCTGCCACATATCCAGCTCAATGTCCCATCATCTGTAGGATTGATGTAGTCTGCTTGATTCACTGTCATCTTGTAGATATTATCAAGGTCTTTAGTTCTACATTCTTCTCTTACTGGTTCAATATATCTTGGTCCTTGTGTAGGATCCAAGGGTGCAATGACCCTGATATCTCATCCTTCAAATATCATCTGTTTTTTCTTCAAATTGATAATCACGAGGTTATCAATTGCCCAATCTATCCCCAATAATGCAGGATATGGATTACTAGCATCTATGATCTCAATAACTTCGAAGTCTGCTTTACTTCGCATGCCATCAATGTCAACAAGGACATTCGATAATCTCCCAAAGGGTAGAACCTTTTGTTGATTTGCTAATATCAACTGTATCAGTGACCATGATAAATTTGGCTTACCCATCTATTTCCATGTCTTCTTTTTCAAGACGTTCACCTTTGAGCCTAAGTCAAGAATTATCTGGTCCATTTCAAAGTCTCTAATCTGCGCACTTAGTCTCATCTCTCTTCCAGTCCTTCTATGACTCTTGATATGCTGAACTGTGCTATGTGCTTCGTTGATGGCATTACACTACTCGTTATGATTGAATAAGCTATGTAATTCTGATACGGCATTTCCATGCTTTAACAACTTCATGCAGCTCTATAGGAACTGTGCAACAAGACTTATGGATTCTGTTGCAGCACGTGATCCATCATATGAAATTGACATATCCATCACAGGCGCTAGTTCACTTTGCAATGGGATTCTTGGAGTCATGGGTTCTAAGCTCTGTAAGAATTTTTTGGTTTCCATGAAGGCTTATTTTTCTTTATTAAGGTTTAAGGAAGTATTTTTTCCAGTCGCTTTTCTTATCCAAGCCCCTTCAGTAGGTTGTTGTTTTGCGGTGTTATCCTCAGAAGTCGAAGCTTCAGTTTGTTGATCTCTACTTGTCGTAGCTCTGCTTCATGTCACAACATGGATTTTGCGATCTTTATTTCGTTTTTCAACTGCAATCATCTGAATGTTTTGATTATGCGCTTCTAGTATTCTTTCTTGCATCTTTCCTTGCAACACAGAACATGCCTCAATGAAATGGTCAAATGACTTACAGTACTTACAGGTAGTACAAGGGTTCGTACAATCTCCGGCTAGATGTCCAGGTTGAGCACAGTTATAACATACAATCTGACCTCTTCCTCGTCCTTGGCCAGTGTTTCGTCATCTTCCTCTGAATCTGCCACCTCCTCTGTATGTGCCTTAATCATACTGCAAATTTTCATTATTATTCTACATCTCTCCTTGAACTCTGAAGACATCATGTTCCTTTCTACCATGAGATCATATGCTCTACAATTGTTATTTTCATGGCCAAATGAATTACAAAATGTGCAGTATAGGTTCTTTGGTGTTTTCACATATTTTTGAAGCATATAATAGTCTTCTGGGAAATTTCCTCTACATCAAAAAATTTCACACCATGGGCCTTGCTGTTGATTCAATGGGTTTGGTGCTCCACTAGCAATGTAATCTCGAAATACAGGACAGTGTTCTTTGGAATGTCCTTCTCCTTTACATTTAGTACACCAAACCTCTTCTCAGGTTTATTTTCCTTTCTTCATGTCTTGTAGCTGTAATGTCAAGTTTTCTATCTGGGTCCATATCTGAACCATCCTTGCACTCATTTCTCCTATAGATGAAGCCTCTAGTTTCATCACAATTTCTAAAGCCTCTGTTTGCGAAGAAACCTTCTGTTGCATGAGTTGTAATCTGAAATGGCGCAACAGTGCAACTATGAACCATTCTTGATGTTGTTGCAGAGCTATGTCAAAAATTACTTGATCTAGCAGTGCTTTAAATTTTTGATCAAATTCCCATACAGTTTCATTAGGATTTCGTTTTATTTCCTTTAGCTCTATGATACACTGAGATTCTGACTTAGGTTTCTTAAAATCTCTTATCAGCACAATTTTGATTTCTACTAGTGCTCTATTCTCCCCCCCGGAATATTTCATGAACCATGTCAAGGCTCTATCTCTGAATGTTGTAACTAACTGAGCTTGTCTTACGCCATCATCATGTACTTGTTTAACATTCCACACTGCTTCACAGAGAAACCAATGTTGCTCTAGGTCTTCTAGACCAGTTCCTTTAAAGATAGGCAACTTAATGTCGTTTGTCATCCTAATTCTATGAGGTGTATTATTCTGATATGGATTAGGTATGATAGTACTTGGCTGATTCGGAGTATTAACTCTTGCAGTGTTACTTCTATTGGTGTTCTGCGAACTAGTAGTATTCCTTTCGTCAACTGGGGGTTTCTATGGAGTGATAGATTGATAGGTGTTTGGTCTAAGCTTTGTTTCGCTATCAGACTCACCCTAATATGAATGTCTATCACCTCTTAACTCAGTTTCTAGGGGTATGCGAGGTTTGGATTCAGGAGACCTCTTTCTAGTGCTAGGTTTATATCTTTTTCCACTTCTCAAAGTGTAAGTATTTTCCTCAGTGTCACTATCTGTATTACTGAACGTTAGAAACTCAAATTCCTAGGGATTTTATTGCATTCTTGAGACACCTTTTTCTTCTAACAGCATTTTGATATTTAAACTGATATTTTTTAGGTACTTACCTCTGAACCCTTTGAATAAATATCTTTCTGCTACGCTGTAAGACTTCAGAGTCTCCACAACAAATTATGTAACATAGCCTTCTAGTACACTATCTAGCCAAAATTCTACTACTCTTGAAATTGGGCTATCAACCTCTTTGAGCCTTTGAATCAGCTCTGGAGTCCACTCTGTAGGTTCTCCACCCTAAAAACAATTTTTTCATTTTGCAAGTCTTTATATCCACTCATGTAGCTCGTAACTGAAACATGAGAAGAAGACTTCGTGTATGTCAGAAAATAGGTATTTATGTAACCAATCTTCCATAGGTAAGTGCGGATGTCTGTTTTCTTTCTTCGCAAACTCCTTTTCTGTCTTGATCACCCAATTCTCCATCTCTGTCTTCTTGGGATTCCAGTTATCAGAGCACATCACCAGTTCAAGCGCGGAAATGGAACCATTTGTTGGTTGTAACTATATCTTTCCTTAACTGACCTGGGTTCTGCATAGTTATAGACCCAACAAAACCTCTTTTCACTGGACCTTTCAGAAACAACCTACGAGGAGCTACTGAGGTATCACTCGAGGCAAAGTTATGGGGGATTACAGAAGCAAGTTTCTGTAATAAGGTGATGCATGGTTCTGGGACTGGCTCTGGAAAAGTTACCCTTACTTCTCATATACCTCTGATACTATTGCACACATGTACGACTATGCACCTTGTAATTACCATAATGCACTACAACAACGTAACTCTGGGGGTGCGCCTCCAGGAAGTTGCACACATTCAGACTTCATTGACTCAGTGTACCTATCCAACCATGCATTCAACATACTCATAATTACTTGCACATTCAGTTATATGTGTCCAACACATAACATATTATTCTTATCAACCATCCATGTGAAGATACATATAAAAGCATGAACATACATAAACATAAACATGAACAATCTCGCAGATGCAATCACACAACACAAGTATTTACGTGGTTCACCCCCCGGATGGGAGCTACGTCCAAGGGAATTGTTGTTTAAATTAATGGGAAGGGTCAACAGTTCCAGTCTGCGCACACAATTGCAGACTCTTCTCTACAATGGATCTCTGTGCACACAACTGCAGAGCCTCTTCTCTCTTACAATGTCTTACAATATTCAACAATAATCGACTAAGACCAACAAGATTCTAACCCTTCCCTTTACAAAATTTCCAATTTTCTAGATTGTTCCTGAAGGTCACATATTTACAATAGTTATGGGATGAAACCCCATAGTACCCTTAAACCCCCCAAAACAGTGCAGTTACCTTGCTAACCATACTTCGCCATAAATTCTTAGCTACTTTGTTGTCCTCGGTTATCCTTTGCATCGCTTCCTTGGCTCTGACACTCACCTGAAAGCCGCTTTTTCTGATCGTGCAGTGCTGATTGTACCATGGCGTGTCCTTTGCAACATATTGTCTCTTTACTTCTTGTACCTGCAGCTCAACAGTCCACCACTTGTTTTTTAATTGCTCCAACTACTTCGTTGATCCTGAGTACTTCGCATTTACTAAGGGGACAAATCCTTATCTGCCACTTCGCTTCACTCCACACCCTGCTCCCGGGAATGGCAAAGTTGTTTCTCCCAAAATAGGCTGGTTTTAGGTCTTGCCTAGCTTGTACATATTCCATCAAAACATCCTTGACTCGAACTACGCCATCAAAACTGCCTCTACTTGGGCCGCGCCCAACAATTACCTCATAGGGATATATGTGGAAATATGTATATATGTCTTAGGGCCTTAGGACCTTGGACATAGTCAAGGGAGGAGAGTTGATCCTATGGACTTAAATGAATCTCCTAGCCATCCAAGGATAAGAATATTTCATCCACCAACCACGCGTGACATCTTGAGGGTATCATTACTCGATGATTGATGATATTAGTGCCATTCAGTATTTTTAAGTAGTATGTACATGTCTTGGGGCCTTTAGGATGATTCTCTAGGGAATAACACTTTTAATTTATCCTTAAAGAAAACATTGAGGCATCTAGATCCATGAAAAATGATTCAAAGCACAACACATGACTTTGTCAATGGTATTCATGATGCTCTATATTTATGTCTTGGGGCCTTGGGGCCTTGGACATGCTTAGTGGAGGATACCAAAACCTTGCGCCCTGAAGAACTCTTCTAGCCATCAAATATTAAGAAGGTTTCCTCAACCAACCACACATGGTTTCTTGAGTGTGCCAATAGCTTATGATTAGGGCTGTTGGTGCAATTAGGCAATTTGGAGAAGTATGTATGTGTCTCAAGGCCTTAAGAATGACATTTGAGGGAAAAAGATCATGCATTTGGCCCTAAAGAAACCATTGAGGCATCCAAAGCCATGAAAAATGTCTCAAAGCACCATGTATGACTTTGCATGGATATCCATGATTCCATGGTACTATGTATCCAGGTCTTTGGAATTGGGGGTTTGGACATGGTCATGGGAGGAGACTTGAAGCTCAGGACTGAAAGGAATGTTACATCCATTTAGGGATAAAAAGGTTTCCTCCACCAAGAACATATACCATTTTGAGGGTATCATTGGCCTATTGAGGATGACTGTTCCATTATGGTATCTCATATGATTATTTCCTTGAACCAACATAGATCCATCCTAAACGTGTATCTATCAATCATTGAGAGGCATCCAATTTCTTGAGGTCTTATTTTTTTAATGAGTTTTTATTTGGTTTTAAAATTTTCTTTAATGAGCAAATATGGATTTTTTAAATTATTTTTTAATTGGTTTTCACTTTTTATTTTATGAGCCGACATAAAAAAAAATTAATTACTTTTTCTTTTGGGTACATAACATGATGGTGTTACCTGAGAATATAATTTTCATATGGGTAATGATATGGGCATCTAGGGCTAAAAAATGCACCTTGAACCATCACATAGGATCTCTTGAGGGTATCCATAGCCTCCAAGTGGAGATATGGGCACCATTAAGATTTTTTGAGCATCAGGTTTCAGTATTGAGGTATTAAACATGGTCAATGGAGGAAGCTGAGGAATTGGGACATAAAGGAATATTCTAGGAATAAGGGTCCATGAATGATGCCTCCAACCACCAAAGATGACTTTTTGAGGGTTTCTTTGGTATTCTAGTGATAATATGGGAACATTATAATTTTTTGAGCACTAGGTATGGGTCTTGCGTCCCTAAACATGGTCAAGAGAGGAAACTTAGATATTATTCCCTAAATAATGCTTGTAATCACGCATGGCCAAGAAGGATTAATAAAAAAACACATGGCTTGTCAATGATTTTCTTTAACCTATGACTAGAGATGTTGATGCTCTTTAGCCTATGAGAGGAGATGTCTCTTTAGCCTAGTAATTATGGGTTTGGAGGCTCTATGCATGATCAAGGAAGGAATCCTATGCATTACACCCTAAAGGAATCTTTGAGGCATTCAAGGCCATGAATTATACCTTAAAGAAACACACATGACCACCCCAAGAGTGTTGTAATAATAAAACTAGTCTTTTATGTTTCTTTGTGGACATTAGAAAAAAATTTGACAAAGTTCCCAAAACTAACCTATAGAATAGTTTACAATAGGTATAGAGAGATATTGGTTTTAGGTGTATAGAGAGAGAGAGAGAGAGAGAGAGAGATATTGGGAGTTAGTTGGATAGAGAGAGAGAGATTGAAAGTTAGGGGTTTAGAGAGAGAGAGAGAGATTGGAGGTTAGGGGATTACAGAGGGAGAGAGAGATATTGGTGGTTAGGGGTTTAGAGAGAAAAATTTATTGGCGATTAGTGGTTCAAATAGAGAGAGAGATTGTGGGCTAGGTGTTACATGTTTATAGAGAGAGAGATTGTGGGCTAGGAATTACAGGTTTATAGAGAGAGAGATTGTGGGATAGGTGTTTAGAGAGAGATTGGGGGCTAGGTGATTAGAGTGAGGGATATTGGGGGCTAGGGGATTATAGAGAGAGAGAGAGAGATTGGTGAGGGGTATAGAAAGCGAGAGAGATATTGTGGTTTAATGGTTTAGAGAGATAGATAAAGGGAGAGAAAATGGTGGTTAGGGTCTTATGGAGGAAGAGATAGATATTGGTGGATAATGGGTTAGAGAGAGGGGGGGGTTATTGGTTTAGGGTTCGATAAAGTGAGATATTGATGGTTCCGTGTTAGAAGAGAGAGAGAGAGAGAGGTTTGGAAATAGAGGTTTAAAGAGAGAGAGAGATTGGTGGTTAGGGGTAGAGAGAGAGAGGGATCAATTGGAATTTAGGGGTTTAGAGGGACATATATAAAGAGAGAGATTAGGTGTTAAAGGTTTAGAGAGAGAGAGATATTGGTGGTAAGGCGTTCAGAGAGAGAGAGATATTGGGGCTCAAGGGTTTATATATAGAGAGAGAGATTGGGGGTTATTGCTTTAGAGGGAAAGAAATAGATCAAGGTTGTTTGAAAAGAGAGATAAATTAGGGTTAGGTGTTTAATATGAGAGGGAGAAAAAATGGAGGTTAGCAGTTTAAATGATGAGAGAGAGATATTGGGGGTTAGGGGTTTATAGGGAGAACTCATTACCCCTATAACCCTTAAAGACTATCAATTTTGAACACTAAAATATATAACCTTTAACCCCATAACTTTAACAACTATTAACCTACAATCCTTATAACCCTAACCCCAAAACACCTAGAATCACTTATGCACTTGGGGATTATGGTTTAGAAGAGGGCCTAAAGGCCTTTATGGGGGAGGTGATCTAAGAATAAACCAGAAAATAGAGATTCATTGGGAAATAAATGAACTAAACGTTACCCACCAAACAAAGAAATGCTTAGCAGAGGCGCACATGCGTTGTTAGCATGTGCGCGCCTCTGTTCAACATAAAATTTTACAAATAACGCGTGCTCTTCTCCCGCATTTTTTTCGCTCATATCGCATATTTTTCGCTCTCCTCACACACATATCGACAATCACTTACATTTTGGTTTGAATTCACACACCTTTTGGTGTTTCTTTGACAATTTGGATTGAATACACATCAGTTGGACTCCATTTGTCTCTTTAGATTGAATACACAGCGGTTGAACTCTATTTGGCTCTTTGGATTGAATACACAACAGTTGGACTCTATTTGGCTCTTTGGATTGAATTCTCATGCTTCTTGGACACACTTGAACTCTTCTTACATATAGTGGATACATCAAAAGACCATTTTACATTTCAAGAAAAGAGCAATCCTTGAGATTTGGTGGCAAGTTTTTCTTATGAATCATATTTTAGTCTTCATTCACTTTCTTTGAATTGTATGTATTTTACTTTTTCCTCATGAATTGTATGATAAATTTATTTTAGTCTTCTTAATATTCAACATAGAAAATAAAAACATCGTACCACAAAAAAACTACAACATGTACCAAGCAATGCTTTCAACCTTTGATAAAGATAATAAAAAAAACTTACTTGCATCACCACCAATAACCTTTCACAATCACATAACTCCATCCAATACACAAACAATTGTTGAATTCCTCATGATTTCACTACAACAACTCACACAAACACCAAAAGAATCAAATTCCTAATCTTTAGGGGTGATTTTCCCTCATCCAAAACATGAAATCGAAGTGAGTAGGAGCTTCTCCTTTTGTAGGAAATGTGCTCCTACTAACATCCCATACCACCATCCAATACCATCTACTAACACAAACTATTTTCAAAAAACCATGTGCCAAGTGCCAAGCTACCAAAAAGAGGCTCATTGTAAATTGTTTCAAGATGACAAGAAAACATCTCAAATTGAGGTCCTAGAGGTGATGTTGTTGTTATATCTAGGGAATTCTCAATAGCATTTAAGATTATAAGAAAACATTCTCACTAGATGTTGTTGTACATTTTTTCAAGATGATGACCAATTGAGGACAAATGTGAAATGAAGACCCTAACATGCTATTAGACATAAAATGGGAAACCACAGCCACACATGCAGAAAAAAGAGAGTTGCACTCAAAATGAAGGAATTCACCACACTACAAGCCTATGTCACTAAGATGGATAGGAGGACCTTGATGCCAACCTAGGTTGGGTTGTGCATTGCTGAAACATTATTAAATCCCACATCAATATTTGATTGAATAAGTGTATGATCGATACCAGTAACACAAGCTCTATGCATGTACACACTAATGGGATGTTGAGAGAAAAAAATATCTTTGTTGCACCACTTCGATAATTTTTTGTGATAGTTGCAGTGGCCTCATGCCACCTTCTTTCTTGCTACCATATTAGTTTTCTCTATATGTCCAATGTCAAGAAAACAAAACATACTTCTGTGACCATAGTTTACATTATACACTTACTAAGATAACACGCATAGGTTTGCACAGTACCCAATCAAATGCTACATCGAGTTTTAATAATCATGCACATTATACAAGTCATAATCGTGGTAAAAGTTTGTTTTCCTCATTTCATAATTGAAAAATAATAACTTATTTGTTATTTTTTCTTGCATGGGTGATATTTTTTTTGTTGTTAAAAAACGTATTGAAGATGGGAAATAGACGTAATGATAAAATAAAGTCTAGAAGGAAGGAGTTGCCCCCTGAAAAGGCCCATGAGATAAGAGAAAATGCCATGTTGTACATGGAAAACCGTAGACATTAAAATGTTAGTGCCATGGATCCGTGCAATGCATGCCACGATGATCTCGGGTTCATTAGCAGAAGTGAAATGAATGTGGGTAATGGATCCCTCTCAAAATCCAACGTCAAGTGATCATCCAACAAATAATCCATCAACAGGCAATGATGAAGTGGATGAAGTCAATCAAATATTGGTTGATGCCGATTATGCAGGGATGGATGTTGAACAAGTTGTTAATTGGAAAAATTCCCAAGAAGAGCACACACATGTCAAACACACTCCCTTGCAGGACCAAATTGTGAATGAAGGGCCACAACAAACCGGTGATGAGACTCGTACTTCGTTTCCAACTCCCTTGCCTCGACTATCAAGTGGATGACGAATAACTCCCAGCCGTATTGATGTGGATGAAAGTTCCTTTTCAGGACTTGAAGGTAAGTTTCTCAAATGCAATATTGATTTCCATTGTAGCAGGATCATCAAAGACTGTTTTGACTCCAAAACCGATGCAACAAAATGTCAATTGTTTTTGGCTTTGTTAAAATCACATTGTCTAGGTCATGTTAGGAGAATTTTAGGCATAAAGGTAGTTAGAAGTTCAGAGGCCAACAATCATGTTGTTAGAAATCTACAGTCTACATTTAATTTGATTGGAAAAACTTCTCATACAAAATATCTTAATGCGTCCCATGGTGTATTGTCAGAATCGATTGTAGACAAATCCACAAGGCAACATTGCCTGTTATCACACACAAGCAAAATATTTAAAGTAGATAGAAAGACTCTTCAAAAGTATTCTTCTATTAGAGAAACAATTGAGACCCCAGGACAAAAATATTGTTGGGCCTTTGTTGGTAGGTTACCTTGTTCAGACATGAAGCTTAATGATGTTGTTAAAGAACTAGTACAAAATTTTTGGCATGACAACACTATGCCCTCATCAAATGAAGCATATGTGTTAAAGTTGAGAAAAGGTGTTAAGGGGTGTGAACCCCATGTAAATCACTTCCTTGACATGACACAAACATAACTCTATGAGAGGTTCAAGAATGAGCACACACAATTGAACTTGGGCCAAAGGTCCTTTGAAAAATGCAAACCGTGGTATGTTAGAATTTGCATTGATCACAACACATGTTGTTGTATGTACCATGTAGAATTTGAGTACTATTATGATACATATAGACATATACTTTTTTATTTGCATACTAACATTGTGTAGGACTTCCCATCGTTACAACCATTGAAAGCATCCAGAGAATTTATACATAACTTAATGTGTCCAAGACCTAAAGGAAAAAAATATTATAACATATCATGTTTATATGGGACATGTTCCAGGTGCAGTGGATTTTCATTATTGAGCTATTGCATCCATGAAAGCGAGGAGCACGAATTTGGGAGGATGTCAGTAGAAATGTAGAACTTCAAGTACATAACATATCAAGTAGATAGTGTGAAGGAAAGCAAAGAACTTGCATTGGTGAAGTCATAGGTAATCTAAGTTTGCATACTTTCATACTGTACATGTTGAATATATATATATATGTGTGTGTGTGTGTGTGTGTGTGTTGTAAATGTCACATTGTATTAATTCCCTTGGTTTTTTGGCACCGGGTACAAATTTGCAATTTATTGAAGGAATTCTACAAAAAGACTGAGCAATATGTACACCATGTCCATGTAGCACAATGGCAGGATGAACATTACAGACAATGTAGGGACACCTTTCCCAATGGCACAATATTGTCGGTTTTGGACTATGCTGAAAACTACACCCTGCAGCCACATTATGAGATTCAAAGTCAATACTACCATTCAGACCAAGTTAGCATAATGTTCCATATCACGTATAGGAAAACACCAAAGAGCAACAATGACATGAGGATAATATTGAAAGAGACCAACTTCTACATCAGTGACGATAGGTGCCACAACCTGCATTATATGCAACATTGCTTCATAATTTTCTATGATCGGTTGAAGGAGAGAGGTATACAGATGGATCAGCATCGGATATGGTCAGATGGTTGTGCAGGCCAGTTTAAAAATGCACGTGTATTCTAGTGGTTGAGTATTTTGCACAAGACTTATGATGTGTTGCATATGTGGAAATTTTTGAGACCGAGCATGGAAAGGGAGAGCATGATGGGGCTGGAGCATGTCTCAAAACTTCCCTATGAAGGGAGGAGTTGAGGTGCATGACAAACCCTCATACTTGGGATATAGAATCCATAGTTCAATGGTGATCTGCAAAAATGCCAGATCGAACTACAGAACAGCACAGACCAATAGGTAGAGGACATGCTGTCAGAAATTTCTAGCATGTGGTTGATATAGATCGATCGTGTTCTTATAGTTGTAGTATTGTACAAGGAACTCATGGATTTCATTCGGTTCGAAGCTCAAACAACCCCTTATTTGAAATATGGATGCGAAAACTTGCTTGATTTTGTGGGCCTTGTAGCAGTAGTGAGTGGGATGAGTGTGAATCAAAAAATTGGGTTGATGAATGGGATCATGTATAATTTGCAGTAGACCACATGAAGTTGTTGAGACAATTCAGTTAAAGGAACGCCAGTCTTCTATTTCAAATGAATAAGATCATATATCTGATTTTGTACAGCCAGGTAAACATTTCTGCATTCATATCATGGTTCCCTTCTTGTTTTCTTAATTGACCATGTTATCAAACCACTACTTGTTGGAATATGACCGTAAAATGAATTTTTGTAGGACACATCTACGTAGTTTTCGCCCCAATAGACAGTGAAATTGGCACGAATTATTGGTTGGAATGATGCATCTAGGGGAAGCAAACCCTCCTCACATCATTAACTGATAGTGAAGGCATTACCTTTCCGACTTGCTCGATGGTTGTTCAGGGAGAATATCTTACAGTAGATGGAAAGGGACCAAAGAGAAATGGATACACATACATCAATCATTAGTACAAACATAAAACTACAAACAATGTCAACGAAGTCATCAAACAAGGTACGCTACTTACTACCTCATGCAGAGAACAAGAGGTTGTTTGAGACAATAAAGAACAGTGAGGATCCAGAAGGCCTAATTGATTGAGGTACATAGTATAGTCATGTGATTATTTATTCATGCATGTATAATGTTATTCATGTTAGATAGTTTATTTCTTGTAACTCATGTTATCTTATATCGTTTATTTGATGTTTAAGTTACTATTACAATATATTGATGTTTTACACCATTATATGTTTTACACCAATCACTCCAATTCAAGTTAACATCCCTTTAGGAAATCTTCACATGCATAAACAAGATTGAAAACTCATCTTATATAGAATATATATAATGGATGATAACACTCCAGGGAAGAAGCATAACTAATCCACGCACTAGTGAAGTGCTCCACTTGTAGAGTACATATGTACATATGTAAGGAAATACCATCAATCCATCTCCAATCCTCCAAAAAGGAAACCATGGCACCATATTCTATCTAGGGATTGTGTCTCTCCTCTGCAATACACATTGCTCCATGTGTCTTGTAGGGTGTTCTCCCACCAAGTGAATACTCCATGTGGCCACCATGCAAGGTGTCCTCCATTGAGGATAGAGATCTTAATTTCTCAAGGGAGTAACACTAAGCCAATGACAATCTAACATATGACATCCATTGAGAAAGTTATTACAAGGGTGCATATCAATCACATACCATCTCTTGTGATACAATCCATCTCAAACCATTCAAGGGATAATCCATGGCTCTATAGTTTGTAATACTCACATTATCTACGACTCTTGAATCACCCTCAACAACGTCCTCCATTAAGGCATCACACCTCTCTAATGAATAAGTAGAACGTGCATGGATGAAGTCAATCTCATCATCATACCTCTCCTCCACTATATAATTGGAAGTCTCATGGATGGAAGAAACAAATTATATAAATATTTTGGGTGATACAATCACCCCTACATGCTCCTAAGCCACTAGATCAATAATGTTGACATCCAAGTCACTTGACACTAGGACAGGGGACACAGAGGACACACAAATACGAGTGTCTGACATGGACACGGTGACCCCCGAAATCAGGACACCAAGGACACGTTTTAGACACACACACACACACACACACATATTTTAAAAATATATTAAAATTTAAAAATATAGACATATAGATCCAATTTTTTTTAGAAACTAGAACATTTACAAATATTCAATAGAAATTAGAATCAATACACATTAAAGATTACACATTGTCATTCACAAATCACAATGAGACACATAGATGCATTGAAATTTTATAGGCATTGGGCAATATCTCAAGATGTCGGAACCATATTTCTAATTAATTCATCAAAATCAAAATGTATTATATAGATTTTGAAATGCCAATGGGCACTAGCAAATGCCAAATAGACTAATAGTAAATACAAAAAGGTGTGGATCAAGATGGAAGAATCTCATATGTGAGTAGTCCTCCTCCATTCTTGAATCACCAAAATCATCACTGCCCTGATCCTCATCCTCCTCCTCATCTCTGCCCATCTGACGATCTACATCTGCTAGTGTGGAGTATGACCCCTCCATATGATCACCATCATCAAAAGTGATCAGATCTAGCATTGGATCATTAAGATCCATGTTGGCTAATTCCAACTCAATACTACTGTCCAAACCCATATCATCAAGAAAGACATACCACATCTTTGTCTTTCCCTTCACCCGCTCCCTCTTCCTATAAATAAGACGAAGGTTGGAGTGCACATACACTATCGTCTCTTCCCTGGACTTCTTAAGCTTTCTCTTCTTCACACTGTACAAGTTTCCATATGTGCTCCAATTCCTCTCACAACAAGACGATGTTGTAACTTGAGAGAAGACCCTCAAGGCTAATTTTTGTATAATAGGGCATGTTGCCCCATGAGTTTCCCACCAAACATAGAGTTTCTTAACCCCATGTCTCTAAGCACATCATAGCCTCCAAATCTCCCAGTGTAAGTGGAAAACTCTACAAATCCCTCCTCCAACTCATCAAGTAAGTCTCTATCCTGAAATAGCCGTCTAAGTGCTATCTTCCTTCCATGTGCAATCTATCCATGTATGTGAGGAGGGACTCTTTGTGAGGGCCCCGGTCCACCAGTGAGCCAATATTGACTGTAGAAATTGGGGTTCAAGGAGTGAGCCAAGCAATGCAAAGGTGTGAAATTCTTATCCCACCTAGAGATAATAATATTCTAAATGATGGACCATAAGTTATCTACCAATGTCCCATACTTGGGACACTCATTCTCCATGATAGTGGAACTCATGGACTCAATCATGGAATCACACCCCTCATAAACATATGCTAGGATGGGTTGGTCCATGTCTGCAAACCGCAACAAAGAAATGATTGGCTCCATGATATTAATTCTAAGATCTACCCTCTCCGACCAACCATCATCTAACGTCGTGTCCTTCACCTTTTTTGAAGCAATTTGGTCTATCTTTCACCAAAAAGACCAAAAATTTAAAATCACCATGGACCCAAGAGCGGTTTTGACCTTCCTCAACCTCTTGAACATGATGAATGAGGAAGCAAATTGAGTATCTGTAATATTCAGCAATGAAAGTTGTGTGTACTCTTTGTAGATGGTGAGGGAATTTGTGTGGTTTTGAACAAAGTTACAGATATGGCGTGCATCCTCAATAAGGTTTCCAATCCATGTCACATCTGAAGAAATGCATTTCAGTGCTAAATTCAAGGAATGGATAATGCAAGGTGTCTAAAAAACCTGTAAGAGAAATAAAAGCATGTATAATTGACTCTATAACACTAACAACTCAAATGAGTCAAAGACACCTAGATGAATCATGAATCTTGTGACAAATTCAAAAAATAAGCAAATTAGAAATGAAAGTTTTCCAAAATGAACATACCTATGGATATTTATTTTCCACAATCATGCCAGCAGCCTTGCAAACAAGTGCATTGTCCATGATGATTTGTACACAAGAATCAACACCTACTTCTTCAATGGTTTTGATGAATAAATTACCCATATATTGTGCATCCTTGTATTTCCCAAGGGCATCCACCGCTTTCAAGAACACTAATCCATTTTGGGAAGATACCATGAAATTGATGAGTGGATGGCATGCTGGATGTATCCATCCATCAGAAACAATACTCACACTGGATGAGGGCCATGTTGATCTAATCGGCTGAGGAATTTTATCTACCTCCTTCTTTGCTTTAACCAACAATGTGGTTCTAAGATTCTCTGAACTAGGAGGCACATAACCAAATGGATCACGTTCAATGAGACTTTGAAACATCTCAATAAACAATGGTGACCGTGCAAAATTGAATAAGATCTACATGTTCCTTCTAAGAAATAGAACCTAATATAGCTTAAAGACACAGATCTATCCCTAGAAACCAAACAAAAAAATATGTAGCCTTGGAAATAGTAATGTGTAACTACAACCTGAGAGACTTGATTTAGAATACTTAGCTTTCCCTAGAGATGTAGCCTAGCCCCAGAGACCTAATATAGCCCTATAGAACATAATCTAGCTTATACACCCTGATCTAGCCCTAGAAACCAGACAAAAACACATGTAGCCCTGAAAATCCTAATGTGGACCTACAACCTTGGAGACCTAATCTAGAATACTTATCTAGCCCTAGAGACCTGACCTAGCCCTGGAGACCTAATCTATCCCTATAGAACCTAATCTAGCTTATAGACCCTGATCTAGCCCTAGAAACTAGACAAAAACAAATCTAGCCTTGGAAATCCTAATGTGGACCTAGAATCCTAGAGACCTAATATAGAATACTTATCTAGACCTAGAGATGTAACCTAGCCCCGAAGACCTAACCTAGACATATAGAACCTAATCTAGCTTATAGACCTTGATCTAGCCCTAGAAACCAGACAAAAAAAATCTAGAGACACCTGGCACCCCGTGGCCATTCAGGGATGCTTTAAGGAATTGCTTCGGGGGCACGGAACCTGAACCTACGAGCAGAACAGGGTTCCGTCAGATCCCACATGTTCATATGGCCATTTTGGAGGTGTTCACGATGGCCAAGCACGCTCGTGAGTGCTCGGATGTGAATTGACCCCCTTTTGCAAAATTGGAATGGCCTTCACTGAGCAAAACCCTAGTTACGAAGATGGCACAATGGCACCATTTTCAGGCATTGGAGGAATGGTGTGGGGGGTCCCACATCTATAACCTGGCATCCTGAATCCATAAGAATCGATGGATTCATGATCGGAGCCACGGTTTTGGTGCTATGGGAATTTTTTCCATACACCTCGTGGCCATTCAGGGATGCTTTGAGGATTTTCTCCCAGGGCATGGAACCCAAAATGAAGATGGAAACTAGGTTCTGTCAGCTCCCACACATACATATGGCCAGTGTGGAGGTTTTCATGATGTCCATGCATGCCCAGGAGCATTCGAATGAGAATTGACCCCCTTTTGCAAAATTGGAATGGCCTTCACTGAGAAAAACCATAGTTTCAGAGATGGCACAATAGCACTGTTTCTGGGCGTTGGAGTCACAATGGGGGGTGTCCCACATCTAGAACTCGACGTCCCAAATCCATCGGAATCGACAGCTTCACGATTGGAGTCACGGTTTTGGTGCTATGAGCATTTTTTCCAAGCACCCCATGGCCATTTAGAGACACTTTGAGGATTTGCTCCGAGGGCATGGAACCCAAACTAGCGAGTGGACTTGGATTATTTCATATCCCACACATGTATATGGACATTCTGGATGTGTTCAAGATGGTCATGCTCGCTCGGGAGCCTTTGGATCATAAATGACCCCCTTTTGCAAAATTGGAATGGCCTTCACTGAGCAAAACCCTAGTTCTAGAGATGGCACAATAGCACTGTTTTCGGACATTTGAGGCATGGTGAGGGGGGTCCCCCAGCTAAAACTTGAAGTTTTGAATCCATTGGAATCGACGGATTCACGATCAAAGTCATAGTTTTGGTGCTATGGGAATTTCTGTTAGGCACTCTATCGTCATTCAGGGACACTTTGACGATTTGCTCCGGGGGCACGAAACCTGAACCGACGAGTGGAATTGGGTTTCTTCATCTTGCACACATGCATATGGTCAGTGTGGAGGTGTTCAAGATGGCCACGCACACCTGGGATCCATCAGATCAGAATTGACCCCCTTTTGCAAAATTTGAATGGCCTTCCCTGACCAAAACCCTAGTTCCAGAGATGGCACAATAACACCATTTCTGGGTGTTAGAGGCATGGTGGGGGGGGGTCCCACAACTAGAAACTAGTGTCCTGAATCCATCAAAATCGACGGATTCATGATTGGAGTCACAGTTTTGGTGATATGAGTATTTTTTCTAGGCACCCGGTGGCCATTCGGGGACGCTTTGAGGATATGCTCCGTGGGAACAGAACCCAAAAAATCGAGTGAAATTGGGTTCCGTCAGCTCCCAAACATGCATATAGCCAGTGTGGAGGTGTTCACGATGGAAACACATACCTGGGAGCCGCGAGATCTGAATTGACCCCCTTTTGCAAAATTGGAATTTCCTTCACTCAGAAAAAACCTAGTTCCAGACATGGCACAATAGCACCATTTTCGAACGTTGGAGGCATGGTGGGGGGGTCCCATAGCTAGAAGCCGCTGCCTAAAATCGATCAGAATCGATGGATTCACGATTGGAGTCATGGTTTTGGTGCTATGGGCATTTTTTCCAAGCACCCCGTGGCCATTAAGGGACGCTTTGAGGATTTGCTTCGAGGTAACGGAACCCACATAGATGGGTGGGCTTGGATTATTTCGGCTCCCACACATGCATATGGCCATTGTCGATGTGTTCAGGATATACACGCTCACCCAGGAGCCTTCAGATCATAAATGACCCCCTTTTTCAAAATTGGAATGGCCTTTACTAAGAAAATCCCTAGTTATGGAGATGGCACAATAGCACTATTTCTGGGCATTTGAGGCATGGTTTGGGGGGTCCCCCAGCTGAAACCTAGCATTCAAAATCCATCAGAATCAACCGCTTCGTGATCAGAGTCATGGTTTTGGTGCTATAAGAATTTGTTTTAGGCACTCCGTGGCCATTTAGGGACACTTTGAGGATTTGCTCCGGGGGCACGGAACCCAAACCGATGAGCGGACTTGAGTTTTGTCAGCTCCCACACATGCATATGGACAGTGTGGAGGTGTTCATGATGGCCATGCATGCCCAAGAGCCGTTAGATCAGAAATGACCCCCTTGAGCAAGATTGGCATGGCCTTTACTAAGAAAAAATCTAGCTCCGAAGATGGCACAATAGCCCCATTTCAAGGCATTTGAGGCATGGTATGGGGGGTCCCCCAGCTGCAACCCAGCATCTTGAATCCATCAAAATTGATAGATTCATGATCAGAGTCACATTTTTGGTGCTATGGGTATTTTCGTCAGGCACCCTGTGGCCATTCAGTGACACTTTAAGGATTTGCTCTGGGGGCATGGAACCCAAACCAACAAGTGGACTTGGGTTCCATCAGCTCCCACACATGCATATGTCAAGTGCAGAGGTGTTCAGGATGGCCATGCATACCCAGGAGCCATCGGATCATAAATGACCCCCTTGGGAAAAATTGGCATGGCCTTCACAAAGCAAATCCCTAGTTCCGAAGATGGCACAATAGCACCGTTTCTGGTAGTTTGAGGCATGGTGTGGGGAGTTCCCTAGATGAAACCCAACATCTCAAATCCATCGGAATCGATGGCTTCACAATTGGAGTCATGGATGTTGTGCTACGAGAATTTTTTTCAGGCACTCCGTGGCCATTTAGGGACACTTTGAGGATTTGATCCAGGGGCACGAAACCCAAACCGGCTAGTGAAGTTGGGTTTCGTTAGCTCGCACACATGATTATGGCTAGTGTGAAGGTTTGCACGATGGCCATGCATGCACGGGAGCCGTCGGATCAGAAATGACCCCCTTGAGCAAAATTGGCATGCCTTCACTGAGCAAACCCCTAGTTTCAGAGATTGCACAATAACATCATTTATGGGCATTAAAGGCATGGTGTGGGGGGTCCCTTAACTGAAATCGAGTGTCCCAGATCCATCAGAATCAATGGATTCACGATTGGAGTCATGGTTTTGGTGCTATGGGAATTTTTTTCAGGCACCCCACAGCCATTCAGGGACACTTTGAGGATTTGCTCTAGGAGCACGAAACTCGAACCGACGAGCGAAACGGGGCTCTATCAATTCCCACACATGCATATGGCCAGTGTGGAGGTGTTCACGGTGTCCATGCACGCTCGGAAGCCATCGGATAATAAATGACCCCCTTGATCAAAATTTGCATGTCCTTCACTGAGCAAAACCCTAGTTCTGAAGATGGCACAATAGCACCGTTTCCAGGTGTTTGAGGCACGGTGTGTGGTGTCCCCTAGCTAAAATCAGTGTACCAAATCCATCGAAATCAACAGCTTTGCGATTGGAGTCACTGTTTTGGTTCTATGGGAATTTTTTCCAGGAACCCTGTGGCCATTCAGGGACACTTTGAGGATTTTCTTCGAGGGCATGGAACCCAAACTATTAAGCGGAACAGGATTCCATCAGCTCCCACACGTGCATATGGACAGTGTGGAGGTGTTCACGATGGCCATGCACGCCCATAATCCATCGGATCAAAAATGACCCCCTTGAGTCGTCGAGATATAAACAGTCTTTCACTCATTTCCTCTCATTCTATTTCTCATTTCATGCATTTCACTTCTCTTTGATAGGGTTCTTGAGTGGCTTTGCTAGTTGTTTGAGAGAAAATTTGTGGGATCTTGGAAGGGAGATTGAAGGCTTCAATAGAGACATTCAACCACCATTGGAGAGCAAAAGAGGTAAGCTCCAAACCCCACTCTTTGTTTGTTTTTGAAAAAATATTTCACTATGTTAAAAATTTTAAAACTTGCAATGTTCTCTTCTCCTACTCTTTCCAATTTATTCTTCTCCATCATTCTATTGCAAGAAACACGCAATTCTCATGTTGAATCAAGAAACATGATTGGTATGTGGTGTTGTATTTTGGTTCCACTTCTTCTCATTATGATGGTGTTAGGAAGTAGATATGGTGGTGGTAGTGATGAGGGGGAATAGGTAGAGAGTGACACATCTTGTGTAACGTACCCACCCATCTCACCAAGGCAAGGAAGGGAACGTGAAGCCAATCTCTGGGGCTTTCACATAATCTCAGCCAATTTCAATAGAATCATTTGAATAGAACAAGAGTGTGCAGATGCAAATCAAGCAAGTATGCACAGCGGAATTAAGACTCATCTACACACAATTCATGCTCATCCATCATATCAAAATAATCATCAAATTAAACATTGCAGAAGTAAATACACATCAGATACTTATCTTCCTTTCGCACTTGTCCCAAGCAACTAGCTATGTCGCTACAACGTTCCACCCAACCGTAGGCTCTTCGACGGCATATACTGAGTCCGTCCAAAGGCCACCCCCGAGCTGGGCATGATTCTTACAAGGAAAAGGGGACATTCACTCATTCACAACCAATTAATCATTTCATCTGAGCTAGGCTAGTCCACAACTAGGTTTATCAGGCTACATTTGAACCTTGGAGGCTTACACTCAAGCTCAAGCCAAAGCAATGGATTTACCAACAGGATGGCCATGGGTTTGGGCTTTCCCAAATTGTTTCCATCCAAAATCGAATTGTGGGATGAGGAAAAACATTCACATGGAGGAAAAATGATTTCTCCCCAACCATCTTAGCATTTAACGGCCAAAATGGTCCCTGTGGAACCCCAATTCAATTTTCCATCTTCCCCACTAGTATACAATACAAAAATGCCCTTATCCTAGCTGAGGATCAAGGAGAACACCCAAAAACATGGTTGGAAAATGCCCAGGTAGATCCCAACTTGTGAGGGAGAGCAATCGGTTGATGGATAATGGCTTGGGGAGCAATTCATGGCTCTTTTCTTGCCTAAGAAGCAAAACGCAATTTCCCATGCAGGGTGGCTTGCCCATACCCGAATTTGGACAGCCATACCTCCCTTTCCCCAAGGCATTAACTACCTCAACCAACTATTGGGAGAAATCAATGATTGGGTACAAAAGTCAACATGGGTAGTTGAGGGTTTGATGGGTTCTCTCATTGACACTTGGCTTGACTTGGTTGGCTCAAGGGTTTGAATGTTTTCCCTCCCAATTCCTTGTAAAATCATGCCCCCATCTCTTTGTTGCATTGCATAGCTAGTTGTGGGTATTTTATTAAAATGCATATTACATGATGTTGAAGTTCCAATGTGCCTGGCTAGCACGCAAACCATATACATCAATAAATCGATGGCGGGGCCTTGGCCTTGAGCTCCTCACCATGATTTCATAACAATATTACATTAATTACCTTTGAATGTAATGGGGTCAATAATGGGGACGTTACATACTGTGGACAAGAGGAGGAATGGGAAGTGGGTGACGATAATGATGAGCGTGAGAGTGATGAGGGGAAAAAACAAAAAGACACAACACCTTTGTGGAAGTATGTGACAAGGCTTGGGGGAGGGAGAGGGGGTGGAACCACAAAGTTTGTATGCCCCCATTTGTAATGTCCCCTCTATCATACCAGCGTGATAGAGAGGATCATTGTGCTCAATCCGGGCAATTAGCCCCATATCCATTAAATTAAACTGATTGATAAAAAGGCATGTATATGTGCATGCTATAGAATACAACAGAGATTAAATAAACCATGCTGATATCTAACATACATTCCAAATTCCGTGACAGTCATTAAATAAAGACCTTTGCAGAATTATAAAGGGGCATATGGAAATGCATAATCATTTGAATACACAGCGGAAGTAAATTCATTAGCACATCCATAATCCATTCCAGCTATTCATCAAAGGAACAATTGCAAAGTTGCAAACACAAGAGAATAATTATCTTAATGAAGTAGTCCCAAACAACCAGCTACGCTTCTGCAACGTTCCACCCAACCGTAGGCCAGTGTGCTCCTTAATCTCTCAGCACCACTGCCACCCCCCGAGCTGGGCACGATCTCCACAAGGAAAAGGGGAAACAGGCTTTCACATAGCCAAAGATATGCCAGAATCAGCCAAGCCAACTAGCAGTTGGGTTTCTCAGGCTGCTAAGAGGTGGGCAGAGGTGAATTACTGGGCTAGTGGCTCAACCATGGAGCTATGGGTACACCATTGGGCTCATCAAGCCAAATCTGTCCTCTCCCACTCTTGAAGCTCCTGCTCACAAGTTCAAATCCAAAATGGGATGCACTGAACAACAAAACCACACTTACTGGGTGTGAGGAAAACGCTTTCCACAGTGGGATGCATGAGATGGGGTTTCAACTATCTCAGAAAAATGTGGGAACCCATAAAAACGAAATGGGAAGTTGGGGAACAACCCTGGGAAGCCAATCCGTTTTTATAAAAACGTCCTTGGGCATTTGGGGGCAAAACCGACCTCCATACAGTCCCCAAAACGTGGCTCTCCTCTCCCAGGCTACTGCATATGCCAAAACGAACTCCCAGGCATGGAGGAATGCAGGATTTGGATGAAAAACGTGTAGGGAAAGACCCAGCTAGCTCCAACTGCGTGAATGCGTGAAGACTTCCCATTCAGAATGGCTTTGGGCACCATTTCGTGGGTGTTTTCTTGCCCAACAAGCAAAACACGAATTTCCAGGTTGATGGCTTGCCCATGCACGAAATTGGCTGCCATACTTCTTCATTTCCAAGGCAATAACTGCCCCAACCAATCTTTGGAGGAATTAAATGATTGGGTGCATGAGACAAAATGGGTAGTTGGTGGTTTATGGGTTTCCTCATTGACACATGGATTAAAACCATTGGCTCAAGGGTTCGGTTATTTTCCCTCCCTCTTCCTTGTAAAGATCATGCCCCCATCTCTTTTGTTGCATTGCGTAGCTGGTTGTGGGTTTTTCATTAAAATTGCATATTTACATGATGTCCGATTTTACATTGTGCACTGCTAGCACAAGAACCATATGCATCTATTCTAATTGCCGATACATAAAACGATAAGTCAGTGGCGGGGCCTTGGCCTTGAGCTCCTCACCATGACTAAATGAAAATATTTACATCATTTACAATATTAATGCAATAGGGTTAAGCTGGGGACGTTACACCATTGCACTAATACTTACACTAGTTCAGATACTCGGGGGAGAAAGCATTTGTGTGGGATATGCCATGTGATCAAGGTAAGGCTGTTGGACTCAAAACCTGTGACAAAGTTCCAACTAAAGAGAGAAACAAATACAAGATGGAAGAAGAGGCTACTCAAAACACTTCCAAGAGATCAAGGGTTGAATCTGAATCCTCTCACTCAAATAGAATGTTTGGTAGTGGATCATCATCGATTCCATTGGGATCCTCTGCTAGATTCTCGAATATGTGAAGAACATTATCAGATTTACTTGACCTTGGTTGTAGAGATGATGCGGATTCAAAAGTTTACAGGTTTCTCTATGCATGTGGTGTGACATTCAATGTTCTTCGCTCACCTTATTGGCATGAAATGGTACAAGCCACCAATGCTTCCCCTAAAGGATACATGAGCCCTGGGTATGACAAAGCCAGAACTGTGGGACTTGACAGGAAAAGAGGCAAAATCAATAGTGCTCTTGGAAAGTTTACAGATGATTGGTCCAATTCATCAATGATAATGCTGCTAATTGTAAGGAAACATGAGAAATCATTAAGGATATGTATCCCAACATATTTTGGTCAAGGAATTTGGTTCACACATTGAACCTTTTGATGAATGATATTTTTAAAATGAAGTACCCTAATTACTGATGGATTGGTGCCTTGTACAATAGAGGTAATAAAATGATCAAATTTATTACCAAGCATAGCATGGCCCACCACATTTTTCGCAATCACTATAGGTTGGAGCAGTTGAAGATTGAAAAGACTAGATTTGCTAGCTACTACATCACCTTCAGGAGGATTTTGAAGGTAAGAGAGGCATTGGCTAGTATGGTCTCAAGTGATCCATGGAAAGAATTAAAATACAAAACTACAAGCGCAGCTAATAGACACGACTTTCAAGAGGTGGAGGACACCATTCTTGATGGTCAGTTCTGGTCATAGGTTAGGTATGTTCTGCAGTTCACCAAGCCAGTTTATAATATGATTCATTTTTTAGATACAGATCAACTGGTGACTGGGGAGGTATATGAGTATATGGATAGCATGCTTGGTCAAGTCAAAGACATTGTTGAGCAAAGAGATGGAATCTTGTATGACCATATTCATAAACATGTGGTCAAAGGGTGGGATAATCTAAATGTTCCACTCCATGACCTTGCATATGTCCTTACCCCAAAATATTATTCTCCAATTTGGTTGGACCAACCTGCAGCTGCGGGTGGAGTTAGGAAAAAACCACACACAGATCCTAAGGTACAAAATGGGTATATGCTTGCATTAGACAAGTTGGTCCCTAATGAGGAGTGTGCTCAAGTACAGAGTGAATTGAGCGAATAGATCAGTGAGCATGGAGTCTTTGGCACCTTGCATGCAACCAAAGATTGAGATAGATTTTATCCTATCCATTGGTGGAACATGTATGGATATGGAGCCTCATATTTGCATAAATTGGCGGTGAGGGTGCTCATACAGGTTGTTAATAGTTCTTCTTAAGAGAGATGTTGGAGCACCTACAACTTCATCCATAGTGTCAAGAGAAATAGTTTGAATGTAGAATGCACAGAAAGCTCGGTTTATGTGCACTACAACTTGAGGTTGTTGTCCCATTATTGTGAGGAGGCCAATAATGATAGAATTTTTTTGACTTGGGACAACAATCCCGAGGAGGCTAATGTGGAGGATGGAGCCATTCATCTTCTTCTCATGTTCCATGATCGCTTCCAGCAACTCCTATTCCACCTAGACCACAAGAAAAGAGGAAGTTTCTTCTGGAAAGCGGAAAGCTTAGTATATAGTATCATAGTACTTTGTTTTTCATGTTTATTATGGCCTATTTTGTAAACATTATGGCCTGCTTTGAGCTTTAGTCTTTGACATTTGAATCTTGAACATATGAACCTACCTTTGAAGTTTAAACTTTAAATTTTTGATTGCATCCCGCAACTCTTTGGTATTGAATATGATATTATGATGCTTTGTTTCATTTCATGGTTGATGTTATCTGTTAGAGTTTGTTGATCACAAATATTATATGTTGAAATTTGAAGGTTGATGTTATTGATGATTGATGATTGATCATTTAATGACAATGTTAAGTTATACCTCCTATATGATTGATGTTATATTAATATGTCCATTGTGGATGTGTTCAGGATGGCTATGATCGCCTGGGAGCCTTTGGATCATAAATGATCCCCTTGAGCAAGATTGGCATGGCCTTCGTTGAGCAAAACCCTAGTTCCTCAGATGGCACAATAGAACCATTTTTGGGCATTTGAGGCATGGTGTGGGGGGGGGCTAGTTGAACACCGATGTCTCGAATCCATCGGAATCGATGGATTCACAATCGGAGTCATAGTTTTGTTTCTATGGGTATTTTTTCCAAGCAACCCGTGGCCATTCAAGGACACTTTGAGGATTTGCTCTGAGGGCACGAAACCCAAACCAGGGAGCGAACTTGGACTCTTTCAGCTCTCACACATGCATATGGCCATTGTGAATGTGTTCAGGATAGCCACGCTCGCTCGGGAGTCTTCATATCATAAATGACCCCCTTGAGCAATATTGGCATGGCCTTCACTGAGCAAAACCCTAGTTCCTGAGATGGCACAATAGCACTATTTTTGAGCTCTTGAGGCACGGTGTGGGGGGTCCCCTAGCTGAAACGTGGTGTCCTGAATCCATTTGAAATCTACAGCTTCATGATTGGAGTCACGGTTTTTGTGCTACAGGTATTTTTTCTAGGCATGACGTGGCCATTCAAGGACACTTTGAGGATTTGCTCTGTGGCACGAAACCCAAACCAGTGAGTGGACTTGGATTATTTCAACTCCCACATGTGCATATGGCCATTGTGGATGTGTTCAAGATGGCCACGCTCGCTTGGGATTATTCGGATCATAAATGACCCCCTTGAGCAAGATTATCATGGCCTTCACTAAGGAAAACCCTAGTTCCTGAGATGGCACAATAGCACCATTTCTGAGCATTTGAGGCATAGTGTGGGGGGTCCCCTAGCTGAAACCCGGTGTCCCAAATCAATTGGAATCAATGTATTCATGATCGGAGTCATGGTTTTGTTGCTACGGGCATTTTTTCCAGGCACCCAATGGACATTCTTGGACACTTTAAGGATTTTCTCTAAGGGCAAGGAACCCAAACCAGTTAGCAGAATTGGATTCTTTCAGCTACCACACATGCATATGGCCATTGTGGATGTTTTTAGGATGGCCATGCTCACCCGAGAGCCTTCAGATCATAAATGACCCCCTTGAGCAAGATTGACATGGCCTTCACTGATCAAATACCTAGTTCCTGAGATGGCACAATAGCACCGTTTACAAGCGTTTGAGGCATGGTGTTGGGGGGCCCCTAGATGAAACTTGAGGTCTTGAATCCATCAGAATTGATGGATTCACGATCAGAGTCACGGTTTTTATGCTACGTACATTTTTTCTAGGCACCCCATGGCCATTCAGGGACACTTTGAGGATTTGCTCCGGGGGCACGGAACCCAAACCATCGAGCAAACTTGGATTCTTTCAGCTCAAACATGTACATATGGCCATTGTGGATGTGTTTAGGATGGCTGCGCTCTACCAATAGCCTTCGAATCATAAATGACCCCCTTAAGCAAGATTGGCATGGACTTCTCCAAGCTACGGTTTATTTATTGTGTATGTGCATGGTCTTATGTGTGTATGTATGTGTAGATATTTGTATATGTGCATTTTTTTTATGTACAAATTGACGCGGTCAAACTTTTGTGCTTGATTGCTTCAATTACCCATCTTTAGAAGGACCAAATGCAATGAGAACTCAACAAAACATGAAGAGACAATTGTAAAAGCATTAGAAAATTTGTATTGGAGCCATAGTGTTTATGAGAGATGATTCTATAAGAGAAAAGTAAGTTTTGGTTTGCATAAAATAAGGTTGGTTTCCTTTTTTTTATAACAAGAAGAATTTGTATGCATTATAAATGTGATAGACACATTACAAAGGTGCACACATTCTTATGACAACATATATGGCATTAATTAGTTGTTATGGTAGGTAAAATCCTTGCAACCACATTAACTCCCTAGGTTATAATTATTTTCAAGGGAGGAATTGTGAGCCATTAGGATTTTTTAAGCACTAAGTTTGGATGTGAGTTATTTGGATATGATTAAGGTAGAAAATTTGAGCCTTAGGTTGTAAGAATCGATTCTAAGCATCCCGAGCCATGTATAATGCCTTAAAGAATAACAGTTGACCTCTGAAGGGTATCCTTTTCCTTTGATTGTTGACCTAGATGCAATGAGTAGGTTTTGGACATTAGGTATGGGTCTTGGGATCATGAACATGTTCAATGGAGGAAACATATTCCTTATGCCCTAAAAAAGGTTTCTATGTATTCAGGACTAAGAATGACGTATCAAATCACAACACATATAGGATCGATCGATATTTGGCCTCCATATGAGCATATTCAATTATGATTAGGAGGTTATGAACACCAAGTGTTGGTTGTTGAGGGCCTATATATGGCTGTGAATATTTAGCTTATTGGTGAGGATATGGACACTATTTGGAGGTTTTGAACACCAAAATTTGTTCTTAGGATATAGAGGTGTTCAGAGGATGAAACATATCCCATAGGTCCTAAGATAAGCTTCTAGGGCTTGACGACCATGCACAAGGTATTGGACCATAACACTTGGCATCTAATAGCTTCATTTTTTCTCTATGTAGGAATACAAGAGGAATAGGTTAACCACTAGAAATTTTTGAGCCCCATATACAAGTCATGAATCGATACATGGTAAATGTAGGAAACTTGGAGTTATTCCCTAAATGCACAAACTTAGTGATCAAGGGAAATAAATGAGCTTTCAAACTACCATATAGGACATGTCTTAGGGTTATTTGGCTCCCAAGTGTTGATACATACTTCATTAGGAGATTTTGAGAACCATTTATGGATATTAGGGCCTTGTACATGGTTGGGAGGAGGACTGCAAAACTTAATAAAAATAAAGCTTCTAAGGGAAGGGAAACCTGAGGCTTCAACCTTACAAGTGTATTAATTACATAACTTACAACCATGAAAGAGGCTTCAAATGACAAGGATATGTTTAGCCTCCAATAAATTATATGGGTGCAACTAGGAGTATTTTAGCACTCGGTATGAGTTTTATGGCACTAAACATGAACAAATGATGAAACCTTGACCTTAGGCTCTAAAGGAAGTTTCAAAGGATAGGTAAAATGTGAAGCCTTAACCAACCACATAAGATTGGTCTAGTATAACTTAAATATTTGAATGCCAGTATGGACACCATTAGTAGGTTTTGAGCTTTATGGGTGGACCTCAAATCCATAAAAATGATTTGAGAAGGGAGATCAACATCTCAAGGCTAGAAATATATATTTATTGATTAGGAAAATGATCAGTTTGATGGGTCATTGTAATGCTTCAGGGAAAGATTCATGAACCTTGGTCCCTAGAAGGTGCCTTTATAGCCTAATGCATAATTCAAAATTCAAAATATTTGAATGTGATATTTATGTGTGTAATTGTGTTTAAAAAGATGGTGTTGTTTGTTATTTTATACTAATATTTGTATGGTTTTCTTTGTGCAAATTGTTGTAAATTTATTGTATGTGTCCATATATATTTGCCTATGTGCATGCATTTTTTGTATGTTTATGTATACATATTTTTATGTGTGAAGGTTTTTGTAATGTAAATATATATGCATATGTACATATTTAATATGTGTGTAAATATAATTATGTGCATCTAACTTGTGAGTGTTTGTGTGTAAATGAATAGGGTGGTAGGTACACAAGGGAGCTCCTTCATTGATCAAGAGATAACTCAATATCATGGGGTCTAGGGAATGCTTCAAACAATAAAGTATAGACTTAAATGCTCTTCATCAAGAGATTGAGATCACATTTTCAACAAACATAAGGAAACTTTTGGTATTTGGGAAGATCACCATTATCATTCATCACTTACACAACAATATCATATGCAATGACAACACTTTAGCAAAAATTGTCAAACTAATAAAGTATAGGAAAAGTTCAAGTATCTCCCTAGTCATCATATCAAGGGCCCCATAAAATTTCTCAAATAACTACTGAATGTGTTGAATTTTACCATCGAAATTTAATCCTTGCATTGTGATGTATACAAACTAGTTGGATCTTATTAGAATGACATTTTACGATCAAAATACATTTCATGATATAAACCAATTGAAATAATATTCATTATGTCAATTCTAAACCTAAAGTCACACTTAAACCTAAACGAGGGAATCATATCAAAATCCATTCAAACTCAACCATTTGTTTTAAAAGCATGATGTTGTTTATTAGGCAACTACACACAACAAGAGACAACAAGATACAAATATAGACAACATGGATATAAATCACATAACTGAAAATCCATGTACATCAAAGATACAAAACTCATCCAAACATATAAATTTTCTAGCAAATAGTGGAACATGGTTCCCAATGTACAAACGATGACAACTAGTGCCCTATACAAAGTCCGGAAGCTTGTGGCGTAGACCCAAAATACAAGGCAACTCGTGCCATAGATACCAAGTACATGGCAACTGGTTCCCAAAAATTCCACATCATGGCTAATGTGCATAACATGGTATGCCAAGCATTGTTCCCACCCCCGTCACTCCCAGGTGCATCTATGAAATTGATCTTCCTCTTATTGAAGCTAGTGGTATCTCGGGCCTTCTTCTGTCTAGGAGTAGACCATCTCTCCAGGATCTGAAACAAATGATATAAGATACCATCATTTTCAAGCATTTGTAACATTTACCACACTTATAAAATGAATGTAGAATTCAAATCTCAAATAACTCACCATTGATGAGAGTGGGATATGTGAGGAAAGTGTCCTCGATCTACTGAGCCTCTCAACAACGCCACCCTACAACATTTAGGACAATCATTTCATTGAAAAATAGTAATTTCTTAAATTAATTTTCGTTAATGCATCAAAATATTTTCATAAATTAACTTGATTCTCACCATGAACACCTCCGACAATGGACATGACTGGGCTTTAGGGCCAGCAGAGGGAGCAGTTGGTTGGACAACCTGATTCAATGCAGTCATGTGGGGGGGGGCGCAGATGTAGTTGTAACAATTATGGGTGCAACCACTGTAGATACATCGACAAATATGTTACACCTAAAATCCTACCATCATGTGATTTAGTGTATACACCCTCGAAGTTCCATTGGCTAAGTCATTTACCTGGGAAGGACACCACTGCTTTTATGCTAGGTTTTGCGAGGTCGCCGTAGGCTGCACTCATGCAACCTGCAACGTCGCACCTTGCTCCATTACAGGGTGCGAAGAAGTAAGTTAATGTGAAAAAATATCTTCTTCGAGCTCATTCTTGAAGGTTCCTGACTTGGATCCCTATCCCTGACCTATTGGGGGAGCTGGCCTTCGGTTTCTAACCTCTAGGAAGGATCCCCTATCTCTCTCCTATCATATCTCAACCTACCCTATCCATATCCTATCCACTTAGCCCTATATAAGTGAGGCCCTACCTCTCTCTAAGGAGAGGAAGTCTATGGTACTCTTATGCTGGTGAAATTAGGCTTAATAGATTAGCACTCTAGCTTGGGAGACATCCACTTCTCTCTAGGAGCTTTGGCATGGCTTGTCGGAAGGAGCTTGCAACGTTAAGGAAATAGTTGTAATACTCTTTTCTATTGTACTCTCCACTTTTCAATACAGTTAATACAATTGCTTTCCATAAATGTTGTCGCATTGATGATATTAGAGTTTTCCTCCTTAACTGTTAACTTAGATCTATCATATGAAATGTATGCTTTCACTATTATTGGTCTGTTATATGTTCAACAGGGTATAGCTGCTTGAGATCTGGCAACGCTGGAGCATTGGATCAATGAAAGAGAAAGGGATTTGCAAATTCAAGGTAAGCAATCTATCTTTCCATTTGCACTTCTATTTGATCTAGGAAAGTATTTTGTGTTTTGTCCTATTTGTTCTAGACTTACATTAAGCTAGGGAGATTAGGCCTTGAGTCCGCTCTCGGTAGATTGTCCGTCAAACAAATATGGCGACCATACTGGGGAGAACATTGCTTCATAGTTGTCGATTTGAATGTTGTTTTTTAGTTGATTTCTTGCCAAGCCATATCATTTTGTCATTTCCTTCCTGAAGTGGATTTCACCATCAGATCTTCACTTTGAAGAGTCTGATTAGCTTCCTTTGAGTTTGTACTGCTCATTTGTAGACCCTTTTATGCTCACCATTTGGAGAATTGGTTCATTTTTGAACTTAGATCTTGCTTGTCGCACCTAGTTAGTATACACAGAGCGACACTGTGTGTTTCTTGATCTCTATTCTTTGCATGTTAGTCTGTCGTCACAACCATTCCATTGGTCTACTGCGACACAATCACACTCCCCGCATTGGTGAAGTGTGACGTCGCACTGTGTAGAAGCATAGAGTGCGCCGATCTACCATTTTTTCCATACAGGCATACCCTCTCCAGTTTTGTATTGAGTTTGGTTTGTGTGCAGACTCCCTTTGTACTATATGATCCAGTCATATATCCCTTTTGCTTTGTGTGATTGAGTTGTTTGGTTTTGTTGGAGTTGTTTTGGGTTCCATCTTGGACAAGTCTAAGAGTCAGTAGTGGTAGACACTCTTGTCTCCCCCACCTGCATCCACTCACCCTTGCATTCCCTTGTCTCCTTCCGGAATCTAATCATTGTATTGGATCGGTTTCCAAGCCTCACTTGCATTCATTTTGTGAGTTTTGCTTGCTTTTAGTCTTGCTTGTTGCTGATTGATTTTGAGTGTTTATATGTATTTTCAGTCCATTGAGTGCTCGCTTTCTCTTGAGATTTCCTGAGTCATTAGAGTACAACAAGTCATCTTTCCAGTTCAAGTTTAAAAGCATAGTTGTTGTCAAATTTTCATTTTGACGCGCTCTTCCATTATTTTTCAAGCTCATTTGAAGAATTGCATAAGCATTGGAATTTCTCATTCATAAATCTTTTGGAGAAAATTGAAAGAAGATTCCATTGTTTGTATTTTTCATGAATTATGAGTTCCTCATCTTCTTGAAAAATTCGAATAATGATTCAGTTTTGCAAAAGTAATTCCGTTCTTTGGAAATTGCATTGTATCTTTGGTTTTTGTGCTTTTAAGCCATCATAGTGAAAGTGAAAAGTTTGCATACCTTACTTAGAAATTCTCTCTTTTCATTACTTAACATCTTTTTTGTTTTGAAAAGACAAAAGAAAAAGAAAAACATGCTTTGATTTGGCTTAGTAGTGTTGTGAAAAAAATTTGTGTTTCGTTGAAACGGAAAAAGAATACTTCATAGTCGTTTTTTGGTAGATTTGGGATTGTTATGCATTGCATTGCTTTGGTTAAATTTTTGGAAAGAAAAAGGAAATTTCTCCTTCCCATACATAGAGTTCATTGAAAGAAAAGTGTATTTTTACATGTAGTTAGGCCACCTCCCTCCACCACTCTCCAGCCACCTCCCCTTCACTCTGCGTTACCTCCTCCATGTTCCCTCTGCTCGCCCTGCCATCCTCGCTTCCTACCCAACACTACACCTCCCACGCTGTCATTCCAGCTTCCTACTCATCCTTGCCTTCACTTCACCACTCGACTCCCACGACGCCAAATCCACGCTCACCTTTGATCTTCATTAACACCCAACGAACCTTCCACACACAAACCCTAAAATTTTATAAAAAAAATAAATATTATATAATTATCATTATTATATTGATATTTATTTTATTGAAATTTTAGAAAATTAAAAATAAAAATATTTAAATATAATAATAATTATTTTTATTTAATCATATTCAATAATTATAATAGTTATTATTATAATAATAATAATTATTAATTAAATCAAGTTTACTAAGACATTAATTGTCTTTCACAACATACGTAAAAAATTGGGTCCAATTACTCGCCACCTCATTTAAGAAGCATGATGATGGAGTTAAAATCCCAAATTGAGAAAATAGAGAAGGATGTCCAAGCTTTCAAGTAAATGATCACCAAGAGCCAAGAGGCACTTAAGAAATAATTTAAGGATGAAGTCATTCAAGTAATGGAGCAGAAAATGGACGACAAGTTCGACATTATGAGCAAGGAACAAAATATGTTAGACCAAAAAGTGATTGAGAGCCAAAAATATATCAAGGAGATATTAGAAAATATGCAGGATAGTAAGGAAAAAAAAATAAACATCATGGCTCGAATATGTCGGTCACTCCATCTCACAACTCTAAGTCACCAAAACGCAACGCGACGCAAGGTACTCAATACCATCCATTCATAATGTACCTGCCTAGAGCAAAAATGGAAATGAAAAAATATAACGGAGGGGAAGACCAATGCATTGCTTGGTTGAATAAAGCAGAAGAGTACTTCAACATATATAACATTACAATGGACGAAGAAAAGGTCAAGTATGCATCAATGCACCTTGAAGGATATGCCTACAACTAGTATATGTGGTGGAAGGGAGACAAATTTGCATGCACTTGGAACTTGTTCAAGAATGATTTCTTAAAAAGGTTTCAAGGAATCACAGAGGATGAATTCTTCTAAAAAATTACTAGGTTACAACAAAGGGGAAGCGTCGAAGGGTTCATGCACCAATGGGAATCTCTCGCTACCAGAGTATTTGGGCTATCCGACAAACAACAGTTGGAAACCTACTTGGGAGTCCTAAAACCGTACATACAAAAGGAGTTATAAATGCATGACATACCAAATGTCAAGGTAGCAAGACGAAAAGAAAAGGCAGCCGATGCCAAATTTGACAATTTCCAATCAAATAATGGGAAGTCATACTTACAAAGGAACATACATTCGACAACATATGCTGATAAAAACAAGTACATTCCACCACATCGAAGAGACGAGAGGAAGATACTGGAAAATCAACGAATGAAGGAAGGAAAATGTCAATGACGTGGAGACAAATGGAATCCTAAACATAGGTGTCGCACTGAGGATAACTCAAAGAAATTATACACTTGTGAGGTAGAGGAGAATAATGAATCAGAAGAAGAAGAAGAGTCAGAAACTAAAAAAGAGGCTACCCCAAATATGGCATCCGAAATCGATGAGAATCCAAAAATATCCCTAGAAGCCATGGCAGGCATTAGCTAACCACAGACACTTAAGTTAAGAGGACATATAAAAAATGAGAATGTTATAGTACTAGTAGACACCGGAAGCACTCACAACTTCCTTGATATAAGATTTGCAAGAAAACTCAAGTTATGTGTACATCCCGTACCATACATGAAGGTGATGGTCGCAGATGGCAAGAAAATCTAAAAAGTCGGGAAGTGCCACAAAGTGAAACTTCAAATACAAGACTTCAATTTGGAATCATAATTCTACACATTATAGTTGGGTGGAGTAGACATTGCTTTGGGAGTCCAATGGTTACAAACATTGGGAACATATTCCGCAATCACCAAAAACACTTCATCAAGTTTAAATGGCAAGGGAAAAATTATAAACTACATGGTTTCCAACCACCAGACACACAAGTATTTTCATCTCAACAGATGGAAAAAATCATTCGAAAAGGAGCAACAACATACATAATCCAATGCCATCAAATGGAAGGGAAAATGGGGCAACAAAACAAGTTCAAAGAGGAAATCCAAAAATTAGTCCATAAACATAAACAAATATTTCAAGACTTACCTATGCAGCTACCACCAGAAAGGATTATAGAACACATAATTGAGGTTAAACCTGGATCAAATCCTATCAAGGTTCAACCATATTGGTATCCCCACCACCACAAAATAGAAATATAAAGGCTAGTTCAAGACCTATTGAATTGCAGTGTGATCACCAAGAGCAGAAGCCCATATGCAGCTCCAGTTGTTTCAGTACAAAAGAAGGATGGATCATTTAGATTATGCATAGATTATAGAGGATTAAACAAAATAACAATTAAGAAAAAGTTTCCAATTCCTTTCATTGACAATATGCTGGATGAACTTCATGATGCGAAATATTTTTTGAAACTTGATTTAATGTCAGGGTACTATCAAATCAGGGTCAGATTAGAAGGTATCACAAAAATCGTCTTCCAAACTCATGAAGGACATTATGATGTCAAAGTAATGCCTTTTGGGTTAACTAATGCCCCTGCCACATTCCAAGAAGTTATGAATGAACTATTCCAGCCATACCTAAAGAAATTTGTGTTAGTGTTCTTCGATGATATCCTTATATACAACAAGACTTGGAAGGAACATTTGAAACATCTGGAGAAGGTTCTATCTCTTATGGAGGAGAACCAATTTTATGCAAAAAGGTTAAAACGCACATATGGATAGAATGAAGTAGAGTATCGCGGTCATATAATCTCAACGGAAGGAGTCAAGGTGGACCCAACGAAGATCCAAGCAATGAAGGAGTTTTCCCAACCAAAGAATGTGTCAAAATTGAGATAATTTTTGGGATTAACAGGTTACTATCGAAGGTTCATCAGAAACTATGGACACGTAACGGCTCCGCTAACGAACCTCCTAAAAAAGAACTCTTTTCACTGGGATGATGAAGCAAGAATATGTTTTGAAACATTGAAACAAATTATGTCTTCAACTCCTGTTCTGGCAAAGCCCGATTTTTCAAAACCCTTTGTAATTGAATGCGATGCTACAACAAAAGACATTAACGACTGAACAATGAAAGTGGATAGAGAAAATATCTACCTTCGATATGGAGAACCTACATAAAAAGGGAAAGGACAATGTAGTAGCCGATGCCCTAGAAAGAAGAGATGAGGAGGCACAAGTCTATGCCATGTCATTAGTGATCCTAGAATTTGTGGACGAAATTCAAATGGAATATGCCAAAAATCCATAGGTTTTCTCCATAATTAATTAAATAAATCAGTATCCAAAGTTTGAATGGAAGAATGACCTCTTATGGTACAAGGGACGGATTTACTTAAGTTCCAAATCCAATTTTAAGACCAAGGTGCTTAAAGAGTCACATGATTCCCAGCCGCTGGACATGTAGGATTTTTTAAAACCTACTATAATGCAAGGCAGTCATTTTTTTGGAAGGGTATGAATGCCGTCATTCACAAGTATGTTGCAGAATGTGACATTTGTCAAAGGAATGAAACCGAGAATATCTCAAATCTGAGGATACTCCATCTGTTACATATCCCAAATCGGAAATGGGAGGAAATTTCAATGGATTTAATTGAAGGTTTACACATATCATATGGAAAAGACAAAATACTAGTAGTAGTAGAAAGGCTAACCAAATATGCACATTTTGTTGGAGTGAAGAAAATTGATTCTGCAAAAGAAACAGCTGAAGCTTTCTATAAAAATGTCTACAAATTACATGGTTTTCCCAAGATTATCATAAGTGATAGGGATGCCAAATTTAAAGGGAAATTTTGGAAAGAGTTTTGCAAGCAAATTGGAATGTCACTTAACATGAGTTCAACTTATCATCCCCAAACAGATGGGCAGACAGAAGTTGTAAATAAATGCTTAGAAATTACCTACCTTCGTTGCTTTGTAACTGATAAGAAAAATAAATGGTTCCAATGGCTACATCCTTCAGAATGGTGGTATAATTCTACTTATCATACATCTGCAAGAATGACACCATTTCAAGCCCTATATGTATATGAACCCCCAAAATGGAAGTATCTCATTACCAACTAAGCAAGGGTTGCATCAGTAAATGACCATTTAGAAGGTAACCAAAAGATTGTTCAAATACTTAAAGAGAATCTAAATACCGCCATAAATAGAATGAGACAACAAGCAGATCGACACCGCACAGAATGAAAAGTTTAAGTTGGCAATTGAGTATTTGTAAGACTACAACCCTATAAGAAGTTATAACTTAATCAAGGCGGAAGGAATAAATTGGCTCCACGATTCTATGGCCCATATCAGATCAATAAGAAGATTAGTCATGTAGCATATGTGTTGGATTTGCCAACTACAAGTCGCATCCACAATGTTTTTCATGTGTCGTGCTTAAAAAAGGTGATAGGTCAACCCCAAAAGGAAAAAACAATACTTCCCTTGTTAGATGAAGAAGGAAGAATCAAATTCGAGCCACTATCATTGCTACCAGAGAGAAGAGATTAAGAACGCAAGTCATTAAATAGTACCTTATAGAATGGAAAAATATCCCTGAAGAAGATGCAACGTGGGAATCAGAACAGTTTCGACAACTACATCTCTCATTACCATCGCTTTGAGGACAAAGCTCCTTTAAAGGGAGTGACAATGTTATGAATATTAAATGATGTATTAAATAAAAACAATAAATTATTAATTATTTTAATTAAAGGGACGTAACCCTTCATTGGGAATGCTCAATCCTTATAAAAGGCGAACTCTCTTGTAATACTTTAATATCATCTTATCAATTATACATTATTATCTGTTTAGATATGGATTTCGGGTCCTAGATTTGTTGCTGCAAGACACCTCCGACAATGGACATGACTGGGCTTCAGGGGTAGCAGGTGGAGAAGTTGGTTGGACAACCTGCTTCGATGTAGTCATGGGGGGGGGCAAATATGTAGTTGTAGCAATTACGGGTGCAGCCACTGTAGATACATCGACGTATACTGGAAGAGTAGTTGCCACAATAGTGGTGGGAACTGAAGAAGATATGGTGGAACAAGGCATGGTAGTATGGGGTGGAGGAGGACGTCGTGAACTATGAACCCCTACCATCTATACGATAGGGGTTATCGGCCTAAAAGGGCTAGGGGGATGTTGAGGGATGGTGAATCAGAGTGCATTCTAAATAAAGGGAGGATGATGGATACACGGGGGGTTATGGACGAAGGGGGGAAGCTGGATGGAAGGGGGGCATGGACGAATGGGGTAGGATGGATAGACGAGGGGGGCGTTGATGAATGGGAGAGGATGTATAGACCGGGGGGGAGAGGGGCGTGGGGGGGAGGGGCGTAGACGAATGGGGGAGGCTGCAAGAAGGGGGGAGGATGGACAAATGGGGTAGTATGGACGGAGAGGGGAGGCTGGATGGAAGGGAGGGGGTGTACAGAGGGAGGGGTCTGGATGGAAGTGAGGGGGCTACTCATGGGAGAGGGTGGAAACATGGGACTAAAGTGGGGAGGTGGAACAGTGTCACTTGCAGCTGTTGGTGCCCCCCACATATACATTTGTAATATCATAATTTAGTAGAAAAAAATTAAATTAAACCATAATAAGTCATAACAATTCAAATTAAAAGTGTGCTTTTAACTACAAATTGTACCTGTGTATATGGTGACCTACCGATCCCTGGTAGAGATGGCTGGTCATCGTAGTCTAAGCATACTCGTGGACACCAAACTGCATGCACGTTATGAACATATTAAACAAGTAATTATTTAGGTAGTCAAAATATTCAAAAATATTGTACAAACTAACAGCGTTTATGTCATAAATATAAATACATAAATAATAGAAATTCCATAAGTAATAACAATATTGTGCGAGGTACTGAAAATACCTCCGTGTGAGGTGTTGCAATTTCAGTTGTAGTTGCCATTGCTGCATCCAGGTTGGGAGATCCTATGTTCTCCCATGTTGGCGTCTCCACTCTAAATAAATATACATTGAAATAACAGTTTAAGTCATACATAACTGCTTTAAAATTACTTTACAATTTCTCAAGTGATGATTGAAAACTCATTAAAAAAAGTGCTAACCTGCTCCATATAGTAGCCCTCGATCGGGCTAGGGAAAGTGTGCCCTCAATGGGGACAAATATGTGGCATTGTCCCCATTGAACTAGAAGGCCCATCATGGATACCACCAATCATAGGTCTATCCTGAATTTGTCGTGAAGGCCCTGCACCTAAGTCTCTATCAGGGTCAACCTGTCTCTCCACTGTAGTCCTTGCTACAAAGGAAGTGTGTCTAAGGAGTCCACGTGCAACACTCCTTATCGCTCCCTCAATCTGATCAATTTTGTGGGGTAACTAAGGTGGCTGAGGAGAAGGGTTGGGCTTGCACCTAGGAGATGGTGGCCCTCTCAGTGCGTTCCTCTTGGCAGCAGGTCAATCTTGGGAAGAGCCAATCCCAACACCCTGGAACTCGGTTATGTCAAAATAGTTGACATGTAAATTGAGCGCAAACTCAATCCACAGTTATAGAAGGAAGTACTATGGAACCTACCTATTATTGCAAGGAGGTTTATCGTAAACCATGAACCACCTATGCATCCAATTGTTCCTCCATGGCTGGAAATAACACCAATCCAGGCATACACGTGGCTTTATAATTTCCAGTGGTTGTTGTGTTCTTGGATTGGTGAACATACTATATAATTGGGCCTTTGTAATATTCAATGCTTTTATTTCCTCCTTGGAAATGCCTCTGGAATAATACTCCCGCATCCTAGCTCTATATTCAGTCATGTCAGTCAATTGGTGATGTGCATGGATGCACGAGTCAATTGAGATCTCAATTGAGGTGTGCACTCTCAATTCATTTATGTAATGGTTCAAGTCATCTTGGTCGAAATTTTGTCGGGGTTTTGATTTTCTTGGGAATTTTGATTTTGTTGAGGATTTTCATTGGTTCCAAGATTTGTGTTTTCTTGTGTTCCATTGGACTCCATGTTAACATTTTGTTCATTCATTGTATAGGTTTAGACTCTACAATTGAAAAAATTTCTATTATTTTACTAATTTGGGAATTATTAAAAATTTAATAAACAAAAAAAAAATCAATAAAATGAAAAAAAACAATGATCTTACCTATCCAATGCAATTGATGAGCACTCAGTAGATGAATTGATGGAGTTCTTGAGTGCAATAGGTGAGTGAAGTGGTATCTTACTCCATGTATGCGTCGAGTGAGTGGAGCTTGACCGACTGGAAGGTAAATAGAACGCGTTCTGCCCTCTTTTTTTTTTAACTGGAGCGTGTGCGCGCTTTTGGGCATGTATGCGCTAAAAACATCCACGCACACGTGCCTCAGTTCGGTACTGAACCTAATGGTGCGTGCGCGCTTCCTTAGGTGTGCACACGTCTTCATTTTATCCCCGCTAGCATGGCCCCATTGCAATAGTTTTGGGGAGCAAATTTGTGGGCTTACCCTCATTTCAACATAGTTTACACCTTAACAAATTTTTAATCCCTTAAAATAAGTAAAATAACTATTAAATAAATTAACTACAAGATAGTAAAATGATTATGATATTCGATACAATGCCATTGTAAGAGAATATTTAAAGTATTCCCTTGACAACTTTTTAATCCCTTAATATAAATGAGATAACTATTATATAAATTAACTAAAAGATTGTAAAATGATCATGTTATTGGGTACAATGCTCTTGTAAAATGATTATGATATTTGGTACCAGGGATCAAATTTGAAGGGCTGGTCTTAATTTTAGTTAGAAGGGTATATATTCATGTCGCACTTCTACAATGAAAAGCTTCAGAAAAAATCACATTTCATTTGACATTAATAAATTAATTTTACACTTCATAAAATATATGCTAAATAGAATATTGTATTTTCAATTAAATTTATGCCACTAAATAAATTAATAAATCCATAATTATCACATCTACAAGAAACATTGTTTCAATACAATTTTTTAAATTGTATGAATTCTTTTCAAAATGAAATAGTACATTTTATCTCCAAAACAAACACTGAGTTTAAAAAAAAAACACACTGAAAAAAATAACAAAAAGAAAATTGGAGATATACATCTACTTTGAATCCTTGCTTAAAATCATTGGTGTCCAACTCATGAATCCCTTCTTGTAAATAGTTTATGACCAACATTGTAATCTAGCAAAGCTTAACACAATCTAGTTTTCCTTTCTTTTCTTCATAATTAATCAATACCGGTTCAAAAACTCATTCTTTGCAACCCTTTGTGTGGTGGAACTTATAGTGAAAACCCCATGTTTGTTTGAAACCTTGTCTTGGAACCCATGCACCCATTTATCTAGGATTCTTACTTCAAATTAAATGGAAGTTTGGATCCAGGTTTCTAATATCTAGACTTGAACCTTTATAACATTTTACAAATACTTACATATTTGGATGGCCGAACCTTGTTCCAGACTCTACAACTCGATATTTTATTCAAAATATCATTTTTTATTACACACAGCTCCCTCTAATCTCCCTTTCTGCACTCTCGACTCTACCTATGCATTCCTTATGAGGCAAAGATATGCATACTTATATAACATTTACCCATTTTCGATTTTTTAATTTACAATATTTAGATTTATTGTTCTTTCGTGATATGATTTAGTGCTCCAGAAATGTATTAATAGAAGTGGGGCGAGACTTCTTATTAGCATTAGTGGGCAACATGGGCTATTCCCTATAAGAAATGCCTACTGGGAAAAGATGACAAGTAATTGAAGAACAACCAGTTCATTAAATGAATGTGTGTATCGTAAGTCATGAAAATATATTTTGGTGAGTAGTTTGGTGGTTGATAAAGAAAATTACGGTGCAATGTAGCCCTTATTTTCTTGTAATACCAGATGGGACATAGATTAATCTTAACGGGTGAGCAGAACATTGAGTCTTGACATGATAGGTCACCTCGAGGAATTTCTTCAAAGTGATACGACACCCTTCATCAACACATTATATATTCATAAATCAATAGAGAAAATAACTTGTTCAATGGTATGATCAATAGAAAGTAACTCAGATAGATATACATACAACTGAAGAAGAGTTTTATTATGAGTAACAAAATAACATGTAGCCAAATGAATCAATTTCGAACCCAAAGATTGCATGCTTGATCCTCTTCGTGGGCATGGCATTTATCCAAAGATTTGGCATTGGTTGTAGGTACAACTGTTGAACTGACCGAGAGTCACGACTACAACTAAAACTGTTCCATGCACAAAATTGTCATGAAGATCATGAAGTAAGCAATTTAATGAGAATAGAAGGCAAACTAGTTGTATAATGTGTCACTATGATATGCTTAGTAATGGAGACTCATAAATTCAAATGCGACACTCAGTAAAATAAATTAAGCTCGCTCAACCTCTAACGTATCAAGTCCGTCCTTTTGTTATTAAGGAAATCAAGAAAAATAAATCTCAAAACTTGTTGAGATTAGATATGAGAATTGTGGAAGATAAGTTCATAACAATGTATTTAATAGTTTTTATTTTTTATTTTTTCAAGGGGCAGACTTGGGAACAGAGATGGCCAATGGTCGTTGTCCATCCAACTGACATTGTTGTAGTACATTTCATGACACATTTAGTGCCAGTAGCACACCAGGAATTGAACAATGAATAAAAAATATTTGACCAACACTTTGAAACTTAACACTTCTTATGTAATTTTAATATAATTATTGCACTTTCTAATAAAATGTCAAAATTAAAAATTATCATTTTTTTGACGTGCAATTTTTTTATAACACCTTTGGGACATGCTGTGACATGTTCAACTTTGAACCATGCTCGGTGCAATGCTCTTGTAGGAGAATATTTAAAGCACCTGTATGATTTGGGTAAGGTGACGTGGTAATTATAATCTAAAGCATGTAGCTTTATAAAATAAAATAAATTTTGGTAATTATGATGTAGTAATTAAGTCACATCATAAATAAATTTAAATTAATATAGATTCATCTTAAATGGTATAAATATCGATAGAGATTCAAATTTTGTAGGTGTAATTTTTTTTATATATTAAGAAAAAATTACACTTTAAGAAATTGAATCCTCACTACTTGATAAATCCAAGTTTAAAATGAATTTATATTTGTAACAATTTGTAGAATAATAATAAAATATTTAATTTAACATGAAATGGAGTACATTACCAACCTTTTTCAAGTATACTAAAAATATCTTAAAATTATATATATTAGTTATAGAAATTGCATAATTTAAATGTGAAAGATTATATATATAATAAAATTTTGTTAGAGATTCAATTTAAATATTTTGAAAATAATAAGATTTAAATGTTTAAAAAATTCCAACTATCTAGAAGAACCTATTTTCATTTGAGTGCCAAAGTGGACATTGGGCTTACCAATATCGAGAGAATCAAGCTCAATCAAAGCACACTCAGTCCAGACCCCACAAGAATAATCAATGAGTAGTTGTCAGAACAAGTGCTCCAGTGGAATGAATCAAGCTCTAGAAGACAAAGATGCAGATAAATGAAACTAGCAGCACTTTAGTCATCACAAAGTAACTCTTTCTATAATTTCGCCATAGCTTCCCCCGAGCCTAAAATTTCTCATATGTGTTTGACGCCAGAGCTTCCCCTCGCTTTATATACGTTCGAGATAAATATATTCTGAGGTTGTGCACACAACGACAATTTTCCCCTCCATTTGCAAGATGGCGATGATGTCTCTCTGTATTTCTTTTCTACTTTCTCTGCTCTTCTTATTTCCCTCCCTACCCTCCTTGTCAGGTCACTCATTTCATGATGATCGACAATCCCTACTATACTTCAAGTCGTTGATCTCCCGCAATCCCAATCAATCCATAACCCATTGGAGTTCCAGCAATCCTCGATCCATGGCTGATTGGAGTTCTGCCGTGTAGCTAGGGTTTTCACCCCAGCTTGTGCAAATGAGCACCTACTAAGGAGAAGGGCCTCCTTAGTAGCAGTTCAATAAACAGTAAATTCAAGCAGTAAAATAGTATTAAATTTAACCTAGCATGAGCATTAACAGAAATAAAAAGACAATGACAAGATAATAAAAATTTGTTTTTGTATTTACCTCAAATGTTGAGGTTGGTGGAGCTCTTGCAGTAATCCAGGAGGGCTGCTTCCGTGCTCCAATGGGTTCCTTCTCCTTTTCCAAGGTGTTTGGATGGTGGGCCAAAAGGGGCACTCAAGTGGGAAATTAGCTCAAATGGTGAGCTAGGGTTTCAAGAGTGATTTTGGAAGAGTGAGGATAGGATAGATTGTGGATATGAAATGGGGAGCCTCCATCACCTATTTATAGGTTTTTAGTGGTGGAGTATTGATCCATGGTTTTGGGCACCATATGGTTTAGGTCAATTGTATAGGGTTTTTGCTTCTTTTTTCCCTCTTTTTTATATTTTTTATTCCCTTTTGTTTAATTTTTGGGAATTCAAGTCCCTTTTAGAGGGTTTTTGCTATTTTTGGAGGAAATTTAAATTATTTTGGGGGAAAAAAGGGGTTTTTTGGCCTTTTGGTGGCTTTTTAATGGTTTTTTAAGGTTTTGGAGGCAAATATGGTAGGAAATATGAACAAATGAGTCATGTAATGAGGGAGATGAGATGGTGAACATTTTTGGGGTGTTAACACACCGTCCCCTTCTGCAAATGGACTAGTGTCACATGCCGCCACCTCCATTCATTCGGCAGAGTGATCGCGCTCAACCTCAGTGCCATGGATCTGCAAGGCACCATTTCTCCTTCCCTCGGTAATTTGTCATTTATCCAGTCCCTTGAACTTTCCATGAACGCCCTCCATGGTCATATCCCCCTTCAATTGGGACGTCTCTTTCGTTTGAGAACTCTTTTGTTGCGTTACAATCAGTTGGATGGAAGCATCCCTGTGGACTTGGGTTCCCTTAAACATTTGCAGTTCCTTTACTTGGGAGCAAACAGCTTCACAGGTACCATTCCTCCTTTCATAGCAAACCTTTCTGATTTGATTGTTTTAGGATTAGCAAAAAATAGTCTCACCGGTGACATTCCACCACAATTGGGTTTGTTGTCTACGCTAAAAAACATTATCATATTAGGAAATGAAATGTCCGGTACCATTCCAATTTCTTTTTCAAATATCTCCACTTTGACTTATTCGGATATTTCGGCAAACAAACTGGTTGGTACCATTCCACACGAATTGGGTCTACTCACCAATTTAGAAAGCCTTTTTGTTTCTGAAAATGAATTGTTTGGTACCATTCCTATTCCTTTGTCAAATATCTCCACTTTCACTTACTTAGATGTTTCCACAAACAAACTCACTGGCACTATTCCACAAGAATTGGGTAAGCTCACCAATTTGCAAATACTTTATCTATATGATAATGAATTGTCTGGCAACATTCCCAGTTCTTTGTCAAGAATCTTTAACCTAAAACAACGCTATTTAGGAGGGAATCGATTGAGTGTAAACATACCAATTTCCATTAGCAATTGTTCCAGGCTCAAAGTACTCTCTCTAGGGAAAAACAAGTTGAGTGGGAGTGTCCCAGTTGAGTTGGGTACCTTATCATTCCTTAAACAACTAGAATTACAGTCTAATCAACTTGAAAGTGGGAGCACTACAACCATGCCCTTTCTTGTAGCTCTGACCAATTGTTCTCACCTACAAGATCTAGACTTGAGCAGCAATAAACTAAGTGGTCTTTTTCCCCTTGAGATAAGCAAACTATCTACCAATTTGTCTTTCTTGTCATTATCAAGAAACATAATAGAAGGAAACATCCCTCCACACATCGGCAATCTTAGCATCCTAACCTTTCTAAATTTAAGTGGAAATATGTTAAATGGTAGTATACCACCATTAGGTAACCTTGAAAAGATAGAAAGATTGAATTTAGGAAGCAATAGATTAGAAGGAAACATCCCCAATGTTTTTAAACAATTAACACATCTTGGTCTCCTCGATGTTAGTAGAAACATGCTTTCCGGAAAAATTCCAAATTCCTTGTGCCATCTTGAACAACTAAGGGTCCTTTCTCTTCATCATAACTACTTATCAAATAAAATACCTGCCAACTTAGGAGTTTAAAAGAATTTGGCATTGCTTGACTTGTCCCACAATACACTTAGTGGAAGAATACCAGTAGAAGTCACCACCCTTCCTCACTTGAGTTTTATTTAAATTTGTCATGGACTTTGTCGGATGGCCCCTTACCTTTGGAGATTGGGAAACTTGGAGATGCTTTAGCAATAGAAATTTGCGCCAATCTATTAATAGGTGTCATTCCACCAACTCTTGGAAATTGCATTGCACTAGAATCATTGAATCTATCTAACAAATACCTTGAAGGTTCCATTCTAGATTCACTTGGATCCCTACAAAATCTCATGGACTTGGATCTCTCTTCCAACTCCTTATCGGGTACAATACCAATTACTCTCGCCAAGCTGAAAGAACTTCACTATTTGGATTTGTCTTTTAGCAATCTCAAAGGAGAAATATCAAACGGAAAATTTTCTACAAATCAAACCCTTATTATATCAGTAATGGGAAATTTAGGTCTCTATGGGCCACAAGCATTTTCCTTACCAGCATGTCCACCACCAAAAAAATATTTTGATATTATGAGAAAAGTAGTATTTCCAATTGTTGGTGTTCTTGGTTTTATGATATGTTGTTTACTTTTGGGATTCCTCTCAAGGGGAATTTACATATACAAAACTTTGATTTTCCATCAATTAGAGCATCAAAGTATATCCTTCCAAGATATTTCTAAAGCCACCGATGGATTCGTTGAGGACAACTTGTTGGGGAAGGGTAGTTTTGGATCAGTGTACAAAGGAATGTTGAGTGATGGAATGCTTGTTGCTGTGAAGGTTTCCAATTTCCAAAATGACCTGGTGGTGAAGAGTTTTAAAACAGAGTGTAATGTCTTGCAAAATATTCAACATCGAAATCTTGTGAGAATCATAGCTTCATGTTCCAACCTCCATTTCAAAGGTTTAGTGTTGAAGTTTATGTGTAATGGAAACTTAGAGAAGCATTTGTATCCTGATAAAGATGAGAACAGTGCTAAGGATCTGTGTGAGTTGGCCTTGAAGACACAATTAGACATCGCCATAGATGTGGCCCATGCCCTAGAATACCTTCACCACGATTCTTCTTTGCAAGTAGTGCATTGCGATCTAAAACCAAGCAATGTTTTGTTGGATGCAAATATGATCGCACATCTAACAAATTTTGGGATTGAAAAATTACTTGGTGCAAGCTCTAGTGATTCACTTACTTCAACACTTGCTCTAAAAGGATCCATGGGCTACATTGCCCCATGTATGAATTTTTTAAAATATATTTTTTATTTATATTTTCTTCAAAACTATTTTATATGGATGAGTAAATTTTGATCAAGTTTTCTTTGAATGCAGAGTATGGATTGGGTAAGAGGGTTTCCATTCAAGGAGATGTTTATAGCTATGGCATTTTGTTGTTTGAAATGGTTACCAGAAAAAGACCAACCAATGACATGTTTGTAGGAGACTTGAACTTGCATAAATGGGTGAACTTAGCATTTCCAAATAGAGTGAAGGAGGTAATTGGCAATCATCTCTTAAGTGAGATGGTTGAAGATGAAATTGAAGAAAATGATTCATATAGATGAAGAGCATCCAACTATGAGATATGTGTCAACTTTGTTGGAAAGTATCAAAAAGGATTTAGTGAAAAACTGTGTTGCTTCAACGAGATTAAGATAAAGCATATCCACTATGATTATAAATACAATGCAATAAGGTATTATGTAGTGCTATCAAATGATCAAAACTATATGTTTTTGTAATTCTATATTTTAAAGAGATTGTATAATTAAATATGTTTTAATGCATTTCAATTATTCATCCTAGTGAAATATATTGTGAAAATGTTGTATGGATTCATCTCTTGAGAAATCATTCTTTGTTATTATTAAGAATCTCTGAAATTGGTATTATTCTTAAGAATCTCCCAAATTGGTGGGAGTTTCCTTATTCTCTTTTAAGCATGTTTATTGTCAAATCTTCCACATATTCCATTTAGTAGAAGCGTTATAATTGTTCTTAAAACAATTTCTTGTATTTTTCCTTGCATGGAAGTGAAGGATAATATAAGTTGTTTTTCAATGCAGCGTATTGCATTTAAATGCAAGTATTACTTCTATGTGGTGCGTTTTGGAACTTCTTTTCCACTTTAATTTGTCTACACTTTCACTGAGGCTTGCATGCATTTGTATTTGTATAGTTTATTATGAGTGAATCTCACATCATAATCATGACAAAGAAAAACAAGAGCCACGAGGTGGGAATGTCCTCGACATTGCTCCTCCGTTGACTGGTTTTTTGTTGTTGCATTGTAAATCTCAAATTGGAACAACATGCTATTCTAGAAATGTACTCAAGAAACTATATGTTGGTGAAAGACACAAAACATCTTAATCCCAATAAATCGCTATTAGACTTCAAGTCACTGATATCCTGTAATCCCAATCAATCCATGACCCATTGGAGTTCCAACAATCCTCGATCCATGGTCGATTGGAGTTTCATCATCCCCTTCTGCAACTGGACTGGCGTTGCATTCCGCCACCGCCATCCATTCGACAAAGTGGTCGTGCTCAACCTAAACGCCATGGAAATATGGTAGGAAATATGGAAAAATGAGTCATGTAATGAGGGAGATGAGATGGTGAGCATTTTTGGGGTGTTAACACACCGTCCCCTTCTGCAAATGGACTAGCGTCACATGCCACCACCTCCATTCATTCAACAGAGTGATCGCGCTCAACATCAGTGCCATGGATCTGCAAGGAACCATTTCTCCTTCCCCCGGTAATTTGTCATTTCTCCAGTCCCTTGACCATTCCAGTAATGCGCTCCACAGTCGTATCCCCCTTCAATTGGGACGTCTCTCTCGTTTGAGAACTCTTTCGTTGCGTTACAATTAGTTGGATGGAAGAATCCCTGTGGATTTGGGTTCCCTTAAACATTTTCAGTTCCTTTACTTGGGAGCAAACAGCCTCATAGGTACCATTCCTCCTTTCATAGCAAACCTTTCTGATTTGATTGTTTTAAGATTAGCAAAAAATAGTCTCACTGGTGACATTCCACGGCAATTGGGTTTGATGTCTAGTCTAAAAGCTCTTAACATCTTAGGAAATGAAATGTCTAGTACCCTTCCAATTTATTTTTCAAATATCTTCACTTTGACTTATTTGGATATTTCAGCAAACAAACTGGTTGGTACCATTCCACATGAATTGGGTCTACTCACCAATTTAGAAAGCCTTTTTGTTTTTGAAAATGAATTGTTTGGTACCATTCTTATTTCTTTGTCAAATATCTCCACTTTGACTAACTTAGATGTTTCCACAAACAAACTCACTGGCACCATTCCACAAGAATTGGGTAAGCTCACCAATCTGTGAATGCTTTTTCTATATGGTAATGAATTGTCTGGCATCATTCCCAATTCTTTGTCAAGAATATTTAACCTGAAACAACTCTATTTAGGATGGAATTGATTGAGTGGAAACATACCAATTTCAATTAGAAATTGTTCCAGGCTCAAAGTACTCTCTCTAGGAAACAACAAGTTGAGTGGGAGTGTCCCAGTTGAGTTGGGTCACTTATCATTCCTTGAATGGATAGACTTACAGTCTAATCAAATTGAAAGTGGAAGCACTACAACCATGCCCTTTCTTGTAGCTCTGACCAATTGTTCTCACCTACAAGAACTAGACTTGAGCAACAATAAACTAAGTGGTGTCTTTCCCCTAGAGATAAGCAAACTTTCTACCAATTTGTCTTGCTTGTCATTATCGAGCAACATAATAGAAGGAAACATCCCTTCACATATCGGGAATCTTAGCAGCTTAACCTTTCTAAATTTAAGTGGAAATATGTTAAATGGTAGTATACCACCATTAGGTAACCTTGAAAAGATAGAAAGATTGAATTTAGGAAGCAATAGATTAGAAGGAAACATCCCCAATGTTTTTAAACAATTAACACATCTTAGTATCCTCGATGTTAGTAGAAACATGCTTTCCAGAAAAATTCCAAATTCCTTGTGCCATCTTGAAGAACTAAGGATCCTTTCTCTTCATCATAACTACTTATCAGATAAAATACCTACCAACTTAGGAGATTGCAAGAATTTGGCATTGCTTGACTTGTCCCACAATACACTTAGTGGAAGAATACCACCAGAAGTCACCACCCTTCCTCACTTGAATTTTTATTTAAATTTGTCAGGGAATTTGTTTGATGGCCCCTTACCTCTGGAGATTGGGAAACTTGGAGATGCTTTAGCAATAGAAATTTCTTCCAATCTATTAATTGGTGTCATTCCACCAACTCTTGAAAATTGCATTGCACTATAATCATTGAATCTATCTAACAATTCCCTTGAAGGTTCCATTCCAGATTCACTTGGATCTCTGCAAAATCTCATGGACTTGGATCTCTCTTCCAACTCCTTATCAGGTACAATACCAATTACTCTCGGCAAGCTGAAAGAACTTCACTATTTGAATTTGTCTTTTAACAATCTCAAAGGAGAAATATCAATTGGATAATTTTCTACAAATCAAACCATTACTATATCCGTAATTGGAAATTTAGGTCTCTGTGGGCCACAAGCATTTTCCTTACCAGCATGTCCACCACCAAAAAATCATTTTGATGTTTTGAGAAAAGTAGTATTGCCAATTGTTGGTGTTATTGGTTTTATGCTATGTTGTTTACTTTTGGGATTCCTCTCAAGGGGGAATTTGCATATACAAAAGTTTGATTTTCCAAGAGTTATTTTCCATCAATTAGAGCATCAAAGTATATCCTTCCAAGATATTTCTAAAGTCACCAATGGGTTCCTTGAGGACAACTTGTTGGGGAACGATAGTTTTGGATCAGTGTACAAAGGAATTTTGGGTGATGGAACACTTGTTGCTGTGAAGGTTTTCAATTTGCAAAATGACCAGGTGGTGAAGAGTTTTAAAACAGAGTGTAATGTCTTGCAAAATGTTCGACATTGAAATCTTGTGAGAATCATAGCCACATGTTCCAACCTCCATTTCAAAGGTTTAGTGTTGAAGTCTATGTGTAATGGAAGCTTAGAGAAGCATTTGTATCCTGATAAAGATGAGAACAATGCCAAGGAGCTATGTGAGTTGGCCTTGAAAACACAATTAGACATTGCCATAGATGTGTCCCATGCCCTAGAATACCTTCATCATGATTCTTCTGTGCAAGTAGTGCATTGTGATCTAAAACCAAGCAATGTTTTGTTGGATGCAAATATGGTCACACATGTAACAGATTTTGGGATTCCAAAATTACTTGGTGCAAGCTATAGTGATTCACTTACTTCAACAGTTGCTCTAAGAGGATCCATGGGATACATTTCCCTAGTCATGATTTTTTTTAAATATTTTTATTTATTTATATTTTATTCAAAACTATTTTATATGGATGAGTAAAGTTTGATCATGTTTTCTTTGAATGCAGAGTATGGATTAGGTAAGAGGGTTTCAATTCAAGGAGATGTTTATTTCTATGGCATTTTGTTGTTGGAAATGGTTACCAGAAAAATACCAACCAATGACATGTTTGTAGGAGACTTGAACTTGCATAAGTGGGTGAACTTAGCATTTCCAAATATAGTGAAGGGGGTAATTCACAATCATCTCTTAAGTGAGATGGTTGAAGATGAAATTGAAAAGCACACAATTTTTCTGAAGTATGAATTCAAGTGTGTGTGGTTGATGTGTTCAAGTGAAGTTCGTGATACATATCAGTGATAGAAAGATATCAAGTTTGCAGAAGGTGCGCACGTCATAGTGAACAATAGTTTATCAAAAGAGTGCCTAGAACATAAGTACATCAAATCAATATATTCTACTATCATATTAGGGTGGTTGGATGGGGCAAGGAGCAAGGGGTTAGAGCCTCCTTCTAGTTGAAGCTGGTAAATCAGAGAGTTGGTGCTTCCTTCAGGTCATTGCCTGTAAAACCAGGGGGTCAGTGCCTCCTTCTAGTTGGTGGTGGAGAACATCAGAAGTTGGTGCTTCCTTGAATGTAATATTTTATTATAAGAGAGCATTCTGTGATTTTCTCTCATTTGGGTTTCCACGTAAAAATATGTGTGTTCTATGTATTGTGCTCATGTGATGTTGAATGTTTTATTTTTTGTGGATGCATAATTAAATTTCAGTATGAATCAGTTAAGAAGTTAAAAATGGTTCATAACAGTGTTCATATTGATTCACCTCCCCTCTCAGTATTAATTAGATTCCAACAATTGGTATCAGAGCGGGTGTCCTCAGTAACAACTTAACATCTAGAAGATTGATCTGTGCATAGAAATGGACAAGTAGAAAGTTCTCTCCACCAATAGAACACCAATATTTGATGGTACCAACTACACCTTCTAGAGGATCAGGATGGAAGTATATATGCAATCCCTTGGAGCTGATGTCTAGCAGTCCATTGAGAATGGTTATAATGTTCCAGCAATTGCACTAGTTGATCCACATGAGAAGAGACAATATGAATGCAATGCAAGAGCCAGAAACACATTGTTATGTGGACTAACAAACACGAAATTTACTAAGGTCATGCATTGCGCATCAAATAAAGAGGTATGGGATAAACTCAGAAATGTCTATGAAGGTGATAAAGTAAAGAAGGAAAAGTTCTGAAATTACTCTGGATTATATGAATCTTTGAAAATGAAAGATGAAGAAAATATTGCTTCTTACTTCTTGTGATTTGATGAGTTATTTAATGCTATCAAGAGTCTTGGAGTTACACTAGAAGAAGAATCAATAGTGCAGAAGATACTAAGAACTCTACCTCTAAGATTTGACACAAAGGTATCTTTGTTAGAAGATAGAGCCAATATTGCATATTTGAAAAAGGATGAGCTTCAAGGAATCTTGATTGCATATGAAATCCCATCAGAAAAGAAGTTGCTTTCAAAGCTACTAGAAAGGTTAAGCATGAGCATGAAAAAAGATCTTGTGATGAATTAGATGAGGAGGAATCAAATTTTGTAAGAAAGCTGAAAAGAGGACATGGTAAGTATAAGAATACATTGCCTTTCAAATGTTTCAAATATCGAAGGATAGGACACTTTTCTTCTAAATGTCCATACAAGGAAGATGGATATAGTGACAGCGAGGAGGAAGCTAGTTCCCATGAATGAAGGATGGTGTGCACTCAGGATAGACCCAAGAACAGGAAGAAAGTTCCAAAACAGAGGAAGATTCTGTATACTGAGGAAGACAACAGATTATCTGAAGGAAGTGATTACGACAAAAAGCCAAAAGAGGTATTATTCACGGCATTTGTGGAAGAAGAAAACAATGAAGAAAATAAGAAGAGTTGTTCGTCAATCAAGAAGAATACACCAGTTGTGCAAAGTCAACCTGGAGCACTAAATAAGTATTTATTTAGTGGATCCTTCAATACACCTCCAAAGCCTGTCGTAGAAATTAAATCAAACAGTTAATCTGAAGAAGAAGAAGCTACAGAGGTTGATTGGGAAGGTGAATTGGTTAGTGCCTTAGATGAATTGAAGAAGTCAAGAAGGAAGAGTAAACTCTTGCAGGACCAACTGTCAAGATATGAAGAAAATATCAAGTAGGATAGAATATGTTAAGAATATCTTGATCAACAGGTCGTTGGAAAGGTGATGAACTGTGAGAAACAACCTAATTGCGCAGTAGACAAGATAAAAGTGCTTGAAGAAGAGAAATTGGTATTGAAGACTTCTCTGGAAGAGTCAGCGCAGAAAAATAAGATGTTGACAAGTCATCTTGAATTGAAGGATAGAGAGATCTCTCGCTTATATGTTAGGAACCCGTGTCAACCCTTCTCTTTACTTTGTTAGTATATTTTTGTTGGACGCATATGCTTTGTAAGTAGTCCTGTGAGTATATTGTATTATCCCACATTCATGGGGAGTAATAGTTGTTTAGCTTAGACTTAGTATATAAATACGTGTTGAGGCCAGTGAAGACATGCACGAGTTATTTGTATGAAGCTTGCTCAAAGGGGGTTTCCCCCTCGAAGTGGCCTACGATCAATAAATATCTTCTGTGTTCTATTATTTCTGATATATCGTGCATTTTCATCATTTAATTGTTGGAGGTTCCTCACATATGGTATAATAGCACTTTCTTGGGCTCGTTGGGTGGAAATTCTACCATTTTTTTTCGCATCTGTATTGTTCCTTTCAACTGCAGTTTCAGATCTGGGAATAATCCCTATCCACTTAACTGTGGGAAGCACTTGGGAATTGCCCTAAAACTCATTGTGAGGAGTACCAAAGGAACCCCGAAGTCGCTGGCCCATTGAGAGGACCTGCCGACGAAAAGGGAAACGACCCTTACCTAATTGACTAGTTCACACCCGTGAGGTAAACCAAGAGTTGTCATTTGTGGCAAAGCGGTTATCAGTTTTACCTGAGCCGTGGAGTGAGGGGTATTTCCCCAATACGCAAGCCGTCAGACAGCATTGGTGGTCGAGTGAATCCCCTAAAATGTTAGGAAGTCGAGGATACCTGGGGTCCATATCTATTGCCAACAGATATATAGCAGATTACATATGTCCAGAACCATTGTAGATCAATTCTGAGCCGTTGCAGATCAATTCTGAATTTTTTTTTATATTTTTCGCCATATATTCTTTTGTTTAACTCTGTTTCCCTTGAAAATTCACTGACACTTATGCAATCCCATTCTGCATATTTCATTCCTGAGGGCCCTATCCAAAATTCCACTTCTCGAAGCCATAAATCTCACATATATCTATTTTTAGGGTTTGTCATAACTTCTTTGATTTTCACCCAATCGCCTTCAAATTTTGCCATAGTGTTCATTTCCTATTTCTGCTTCTTTGTCCCTGTTTGACAAATTTTCTCACTATTTCACTTCGTTTTTGAAATTACCATTTTTTGCTTCCCTATCCCTTAGAAAGCATCTAAAACCTAGTCAAACGCCAATTACCTATCAGATTTTTTCCCAATCCAAATTTTCTTTTACTAAAGAAGTTTTTGTTTTTGTTTTTCTACCCATTCAAAAACAAAAAATCCTGGTTATGGTTGTCACCCAGGCAAAAGCAAAAAACATGGAGAAAGAACTTGTAGCCCTCAAAACCAAACTCCAAGATCTGGATGAAAAATTTCTCGGCCCCATCTTCAACATTCAACCATGAACAATAAATGACGACCCAAGTCTTCTGCAAACACTGGGTTCTCTTCTTCTAGCAATTTTCGTGGGTCGAAGCTTGATTTTCCTCGCTTCAACGGTGTTGATCCGACTGGATGGATATACCAGGAAGAAAAATATTTCAGTCTGCATAATACTTTTGATGTCAACAAAGTTCCACTTGCATCCTTTCATTTGGAACATGAAGCCCTTCAATGGGACCATTGGTACATCAAGGCTCATGAAGATCCAAAATGGACAAATTTTTGCCAACCCATTTTGCAACGATTTGGTCCTAGTGCTTTTGCTGACTTCACAGGAGCACTCACTAAACTTCGCCAAATTGGCAATGTGAGAGAGTATTAGAAAAAAATTTAAAAACTTCTCTTATATAGATATAGATCTAGGTTCCTGACAACAACATGGTTCCTTAACACGGTACGAACCAGAGCCATAAAATATGCATGAAATGGTTGAACCCCACCCCAGTAGACAAAATAAAATAAAGTAGAAAAACCATAGTCTATGGACCCCTATTTTATTTTTATTTTTTATTCTATGGCTTGAACAAAACATCGGACTACGTGTAGAATTTAGTAGTAGAAGAGACCATTCCTGTTCGAAGATTTCACAATCCTAAGAATTTATGGTTTTGAGGAAGAACTGTATATGTTTCCAGCTTTCCTCACCTCACTCCAATATTGCTTGCTCTGAAGTACATCAAGAAAAGATTCCGTAGTGATCATGTTCATTTCGCGAGCAAGAGAGTGACAATTATTGACCAATCACGCAGAAGGATTTCCTGATAAATTCTACAAGAGTTGTTTTATCAGTGTCCTAAAGGATGCAATCCGATCTAAGATTAAATTTTTTTGTCCCAACACAATGATTGAAGCCCTAGGGTTGGATAAGTTCACAGAAGACAAGATCGCATCCCAACAACACTCCAAATCCACTTTTGTTCCATTCAGAAATATGGTTTCTCAACGACCTCCCATCACACCAGCTCCTCGACCAACTCCTATCAATCATTTGTCTAAAGCAGAGATGCAGAAACGCAGAGAAAAAGGGCTTTGTTATAATTGTGATGAGAAATTCACTCGGGGACATAGATTTGTTGACCAAAAGCTCTATATCTTAGATGTGGATTCTCTGCCTGCCTCTGAAATTCGTGAAGAAGCTCCGGATACAATAGATGATCAGGTCGACATTCAGCAGCCTCCTGCTGACCCTCCATCTCCGGACGACCACCCAGAGATATCTCTCCATACTTTAGCCAAAGTCACCACCCCACAAACAATGCGGTTCAGGGGTTACTTCAAGAAGCTCCCTCTTACAATACTCATTGATTCTGGTAGCACTCATAATTTCACTGACCCTCGGATCGCAAAACAAGCTGATTGTTTTGTCCATCCTTGCTCCAACTTTGAAGTGATTTCCAATGGGGGCACCTTACCTTACAAGGGGAAGTGTCACAATGTGCATATCTCTATGGGAGATTATAACCTGCACTCTGACATGTTTTCCTTGGCCTTAGGCGGATGTGAGGTGGTTTTGGGCGCTCAATGGTTATGCACACTTGGCCCCATCTTATGCGATTTTGCTGAACTTTGGATGGAGTTTTCAATCAATGGGAAAAAACACACATTGATGGGCTTACAACCAGGGTCTCTCAGCATAATCAGTTGAAAGCGCATGGAAAATATCCTTAAGAAGAATTCGCATAGTGTCATCGCTACTTGCGGAAATTTATTCTGGTCCAGAATTGGTCATGCCCTTTGGCCTCACTAATCCTCCTTCACATTCCAGGCAGTGATGAATAAAATATTCCGGCCCTACTTGCGGAAATTTATTCTGGTCGTGTTTGATGATATCCTCATCTATAGTAAAACATGGGCTGAGCATCTCCAACGTGTAGACCTTGTACTGCAACTTTTCTCTGATCATCATCTCCAAGCCAAATAGTATAAATGTGTTTTTGGACAAGAGGAAGTAGAGTATCTAGGGCATATTATTTCGGCACAAGGGGTTCGCATGGATCCTTCCAAAAGATATGCCATGAAAAATTGGATGCATCCTCAGACACTCAAGAAACTTAGTGGTGTTTTGGGATTGACTGGCTACTACCGCAAGTTTGTCAAGGATTATGGGAAGATTGCAACTCCATTAACTGCTGTATTGAAAAAGAATGCTTTTACATGGAGACATGCTATTGAGTGTGCATTTGAAAAAATGAAACAAGCTATGTGTACTATACCTGTTCTAGCTATGCCCTATTTTTCCAAGCCCTTCACTATTAAGAGTGATGCTTGCAACAATGGAATTGGTGATGTTCTCCTTCAAGATGAACATCCCATTTAGTTCACCAGCAAATCCCTTTCTGGTAAGAATTTAGCCACCTCTACATATGAGAAGAAAATGATAGTTATTTTGCATGCACTACAGAAGTGGCAACCATACCTATTAGGGAATCATTTATGCATCAAGACTGATCACCAGAGTCTGAAATATTTCCTGGAACAACGACTCTCCTCCCCAATGCAATAGAAATGGGTTAGCAAACTCATGGTTTATGACTATGAGATCACTTACAACAAGGGCAAGGACAATCTTGTGGCAGATTCTCTTTCTCACACATTTGATGACCAAGTTTCTCTTTCAGTTATTTCGCTGCATGTTCCAACTTGGTTTCAATATGTTCAATACGGCTATGTCATTGATTCCTCATTATCTCAAATCATCCAATGGTTTTCCAACAACCCTTCTGGTGTACCACATTACTCTTGGGATGGTGCTTCCATGAGATACAATGGTTGTCTAGTGCTTCCCCAAAGCACATATCTTCAACAGGATGTCTTCTATGAACTCCATGCTTCTCCATCAACAGGGCACTCTGGGTTCCTCAAATGGTATGAGTGGGCACAGTGTAACTTCTTTTGGAAAGTAATGAAAAGGAAAATTCAACAGATGGTGGCTGAATGTGATACCTGCCAGTGCAACAACGGTGAAACGACACTCCTTCTGGGATTTCTCGAACCCTTTCCCATCCCTACACGGATTTGGACAGATATTTCTATGGATTTCATTGAAGGGATCCCTAAATATGGAGGGAATACAATGATTTTGGTTGTGGTTGATTGCCTCTCCAAATATAGTCATTTTTGTGCCCTCGGCCATCCCTATACCACCTCCTCAGTCGCACAAATTTTCCTGGACCAAATCTTCTGTATTCATGGAATCCCTTCGTCCATTGTCTCGGATCGCGATGCAACTTTCACCAGTTATTTTTGGATAGAACTATTTCGCCACACTAGCACCAAACTAAAGATGAGTTGAGGGTATCACCCACAAATAGATGGTCAAACTGAAATTATCAATAAATGTTTGGAAACTTATGTTCGTTGCTTCACCTCCGAACGAAACACTAGTGGGAAAAGTGGTTCCCTCTCGCTGAATGGTGGTACAATACCTCCTACCATACTACATCTAAAATGACTCCATATGAATCAGTCTATGGTCAGGCACCGCCAATGCTTCTTCCATACACCCCCAACAGTTCACCAGTTCAGGCAGTTGACACGGTTCTTCGAAACCACAGTTAGATTATTCACATTTTGTAGGACAGTATTCACATGGCAAGAAATTGAATGAAACAACAAGCTTATCAGCACCGTTCTGAGTACACTTTTCAAGCAGGTGATATGGTTTTTCTTCATCTACATCCTTACAAGCAATCCTCCTTGAAAATCAAAGGGCGTCATAAGCTTTATCCAAAGTTATATGGGCCATATAAGGTTCTTCAGAAGATTTGGTCCATTGCTTATAAATTGGAACTTCCTCCTTCTTCCTGCATTCATCCAGTATTTCATGTCTCTTGTCTAAAGAAAGTTCTTGGCACCAACATCAGAGGACAAACTATTTTACCAGAACTGGATAATGAAGGATCCATCCTTTTGGAGCCAGAGGCTATCCTCAATAGGTGCACTCGTCATCTTCGCTCTCGATCTATCACAGAGGTATTAATTCAATGGCACAGAATGCAAACAAGGATGCTACATGGGAACCATTCCTTTAGATTCAACACCAATTTCGACATCTAAAGCTTTGAGGACAAATATTTTTCTAAGGGGGAGGGGATGTTAGGAACCTGTGTCAACCCTTCTCTTTACTTTGTTAGTATATTGTTGTTGGACGCATGTGCTTTGTAAGTCATCCTGTGAGTATATTGTACTATCCCACATTGTTAGTATATTGTTTTTGGACACATATGCTTTGTAATTCGTCCCGTGAGTATATTGTATTATCCCACATCCATGGGGAGTAATCGTTGTTTAGATTAGACTTAGTATATAAATACATGTTGAGGTCAGTGAAGGCATCTATGAATTATTTTTATTGAGCTTGCTCAAAGGAGGTTTCCCCCTCGAAGTGGCCTTCAATCAATAAATATCTTCTATGTTATGCTATTTCTTATATATCGTGCATTTTCATCATTTAATTATTGGAGGTTCCTCACATTAGAAGACAAGTTGATCGAGATAAAATGAAATAAGTAAGTTCAAGATCACATCATGAGTGATACTCCAAATTGTGCACATTCAAGTAGTGACAAGGATGGTCTTGAAAATGAAGTGTTGAACAAATTCAAAGGCAACACATCAATGCTGAATAAGATTTTGAATGATCAGATACCACCAGTAGACAAGTTAGGACTTGGCTATTTCAAATCAAATGATAAATTATCTGATAGTGAACATCATCCAAATCAAATGAATTTATTCAGGTATGATAATTCCTTTAGTGATTACAACCCTTTTCGTTACACTACTCGAAGAAGAATTAACAGAATGAAGTGCGCAAGGTGAAATTACATTGGTCATATTGCAAAGTATTGTCAAACTATGAGATGTTATGCTTGTGATGGATTTAGACATAAGGCTATGTATTGTCGAAGAAAAAGGAATTGTTCAGATGGAAACATGTTGTGAAAAATCAGTCATGATACGAAGACCAAAAGGGAAGACAGTCAAGCGCAGAATCAAAATGGAAATGCGCATATGAAGACATGGGTAAGGAAAACTTCTTGCGCAAAAGAAACTGAAAGGCCAAGTACATTTCAAGTAGCAAGTAATTGATGCCCCTCTTGCTAATATCTAAGAGATTAATTGAGATCCTTGAATTAAACATGATGCTTATTAGGAATTCAAGGAGTATGTTAGTGAAGGATTGCAGTTAGAAAATATTTGACTGTTGCATTAATGTTATATTGCAAAACTTTATGCGTGTATGTTCAACTAGTTGATGTGATGTACTGATGATAAGATATTGCACAAAGTACACATAGATATTATAGAATGAAGAAAATTTCAAATGAGCATTGTTGAAGAAAAAACATGAGTTTGCGTAGATAGCCTATGTTAACAAAGTTGGATTATAAAGAAAGTAGCATGCCTAGGCCAAAAGGAAAGTTCAAAACGATAATGGAATCTGTATCAAGAAAAATTGAGAATTACAGGGGTATTTTAGAGCCGTAGCTCAAGGTCTACTTCTGCGTCTAGTTGTTGTGCAAGTCGAAGTTCCAAATCCATTGAAACAGGCCCATTGAATCCAGAAGATGGTTGAAGAGGATAAAGTTGTAGAGTTGCATATGACACATTATCAGTAGACTGCTTGTCTCGAATTGATTTCAGCATATTGAGAATTCACTATTGTTGTTGCTCCAAGAATTCTACCTATTTACTCAAATTAGATAATCCTTCCGCATTGCTATGATTTACTTGCGACTGAGCGTACCAATGGTTGAAGTCAAAGTCCTTCATTTGGCCTTTCCAAATGCCCATGTCCACTCTGAATCGAGTGAACTCTAACTGCTACGACTGAACCGCAAAGAGCACAATATCAAGTGAATCATTAAAATTTTTGAAGATGGAATACATGAATGAAGAAGTTTAAAGACACAGAGGAAACAAGACACAGAGCAAGCTAGATGGTAGAAGAAAATGGGTGATGAACCCGAAAGTTCACATCTCTCTTATAGAATTGGATATATTTCTTCGTGCGCGTGAAAATTAAGCTGAAGAGACGGTTAGTAAATCGCATTCAAGTCCGCGCGATTCGAAGCTGGTTATGGAGATGCCAAAAATAATTGCATTATTTAATGAGTGTAGGAAAAAGGACGAAAAGATAAAATCTAATTCATTGTTCTGTGTGACCGGAATGATGCTTCCCAAAAGGCTCAAGTAGGAATGTGACACGTCAAAGTTTCCACACAAATTGTTTGTCACGTCGCTTTATTGCCAAGCTGGACGATAGGTGGAAATGTGTGCAAAATAATTTGTTGTCATGACGAGAGATGCGACGTCGGAAAATGTAATGAATATTGGTCATAACGCAGTAAATGCAACATAAGGAATATTTAGATGTAGGAAGAAATCGACGGGAAAGACAATGCAAAACCAAAAGAAGATGGAATTAAGCACTATGCAGTAAAAATAACAGGAAAATGGCATGAAGGATTGTGCAAGAAATAATGAAGGAATGATGATTGATATGACAGGAATAGAAGATCAACATAGAAGGAAGATAACAATTGTAAAGAGGAATCATATTTGAGATGGCTATGAATACATTATATAGATTGCAAGAGAACTAAAATTTGCACAAAAACCCTAGCAAAAGAATGAAGCATGGAGACAGGGGGGTAATCCAAAGTAAGTAGATGTATGAAGGTGAACACAAAATAGAAGAAAGGATAACCTATAATTGCGCAGTAATGGAACCTCTTTTCCATTGATGTCAAATGGGGAGAATGATCATGAAGCATGCGATCAATGTAGAGCTGAAAAGAAGATGAGAAGGATCGGGAAGCATGCGATCCATGTAGAAGTAAGAGACATGGGGAAGATCACTAAGAACAGGATGCGAATATTGCAAAGGCTCAAACTGGCAAAGAACACAAGGGGAGTATACATAGGGGTAGTATAGTAACAAGCACAAATGTAGTGCACAACTTCATGAGATGATTATGCACAGCTTCATGAGGTGTTGACATCAGTGCCAAAGGGGGAGATTGTTGAAATTTGGTTGTCATTGATGTCAACTGATGTCAAATAGTATTTAGAATTCATGTTCATGTTTGAATAAATATATTAAATCCACTTTGAATAAGTTTATCTAGTTGTGCTAGTTTAAAGAAGTATATGGAATCCAGTTTGAAGAAGTTTGAAAGAGTACATTCAATGCATATGGTATAGGTGCGGGTCTCAAGTCCAGGTGCGGGTCTCAATTCCACCCAGTCATAATACTTCGAAGGTGTATGCTAAAGACATGGTTTGACACAGTTTGGGAGTGCACAAGTAACTTGGAACTAGAAACGGTTGAACAAGGGAAAAAGTCTCAAAAGCATGCAAGAGTCGCCAATTGGAAGAAGCTTTCAAGTTTTTGAAGTGCACAAGAATAAAAAATGGATGTGTTGGTTGGATAAGTCAAGTGCGCAAGTTCCACAAATGATGGTAAATGAAGGGAGCAATATTAGATCGAAAGGGTGCAAGTACCACTAAGGCTAGTACCAGGTGCAAGACCCACAAAGAGATGACACCTCAGCGGCACAGAATTTGACAAGTGGAGGAAGCATGAACCATGAAGCAAAGGAGAAGGAAATCCACAACAACCTTGTGGACATAAGATAGAATTGAATTGCATCGTGTGATGCGTGAAGTGCAAAAGTTTATATGATGCACTAAGACAAAATTGCAGCATAGTAAAGGATGCACATTATGATAAGGATGATCTGAGACAAGTGAGTTAAACATAAAGGTCGAATCTAATAGATGATGCACATAAGGTCGCATATTATGTAAAGAATGTTGCACCAAGACAGAACGGAAATATCATAGAAGATGCGTAGACACATCTGATACTGATGTGCGAAGTCAAAACAACATATTATCAAAATTACTTGCAGTATCAGTTAAAGTTGCAGATGCATAGAAACATAACGACATACAGAACATGATGAAATAATACACAGTTTGTGAAGTATGAAGTCAAGTGTATCTGGTTGATGTGTTCAAGTGAATTTTGTGATAGATATCAGTGATAGAAATATCTCAAGGTTGTAGAAGGTGCACACAACACAGTGAACAATAGTTTATCAGAAGAGCATGTGGATCAGAAGTACAATAAAGTAATATCTTCTACTATCATATCAGGGCGATAGGATGGGGAAAGGAGTAGGGAGTTGAAGCCTCCTTCTAGTTGAAGATGGTAAATCAGGGAGTTGGTGCTTCCTTCATGTCGATGCCTGTAAAACCAGGGGGTCGATGCCTCCATCCAGTTTGTGCTGGAGAACTTCGGAACTTGGTGCTTCCTTGATGTAATATTTTATTATAAGAGAGCATTCGGTGGTTTTCTCCCATTTGGGTTTCCATGTAAAAATATGTGTGTTCTATGTGTTATGATCATGTGATGCAAAATGTTTTGTTTATGGTGGATGCATAATTAAAGTTCAAGATTAATCAGTTAAGAAGTTAAAAAATGTCCATACATACGCTAATATTGATTCACCCCCTCTCTCAATATTAATTAGATTCCAACATGGTGTTCTATATGCCCAAAGTATTGTAGGGATTTTTTCATCGTAGTCGTCTTTATCAATGCTGCAGATCTGAGTTAGTCCTTTGGTCAATGTTTTTTTTAGTGACTCAACTGCTCCATTCAATTTTGGATGGTATGGAGTCAATCGTAAATTTACTTAGTAATACATCAATTGTATTATTGATGAAATATGTTCCCCGATCACTGATACTGGTGAGTGGACATCCAAATATTGTAATAATGTTTTTGTAGATAAATTTTGTTGCAACTTTATTTGTATATGATTCAAATAGTTCTTCTTCTACCCACTTAGTTACATATTCAACTACAATGATAATGTATCTCGCTCATGTCCAATGACCTAGAACCGGGAATGGGATGACAAAGTCGATCACCCATATTTCAAAGGTGAGACTAGGATTTACAGAGATAAGTGGCATTTCATGTATTCTTAGTGGTAAACCCATTCATTTTCATTTGTCACACTTATTAACATAACCTTTATAGTCTTTATTTAAAGTTGGCCACCACAATCCAGATTGTAAATTTTTTCTCACGGTCGTGTTGGCATGGAAGTGTCCTCCGACAGGTCCTAAATGTGTTTCTTTGATGATATCTTGTCTTTCATTCTCTAGATTAAATTGAAGAAGAATGTCGTTAGGTCCAAGATTATATAGATATCCGTTAACTAATGTATATGGTGTTTCTTTCATTGCTAATATATTTTTCTTTTCATCTAACATTCTAGATGGTGCTTGGCCTTCCTGTAAAATTATGCGACATCTATTAGTTCTTCTGGTACAGATTCAAATTTGAATAGATGACCACCGTGAAGTTATTTGTCTATGCCGACTGGGTATTCACCTAACTCTATTTGGGACACCTAACTCTATTTGGGACAAATGGTTAGGTCTGACATTTCTATTCCCTAGTTGGACAAGGATCTCAAATTCAAATTCTTGAAACAATAGGAGCCATCGACATATACGACCATGGTGAAGAGTTTTATTCACCAAGTATGTAACTGCTTGATTATACATATAAAATATGAAGGGGTTATAAAGTAAATAGTGCCAATACTTCTACAAGGAAAATATCATTCCCAAACCTTCACGTTCCATTGTTGATTAATTCCTTTTTGCTTTGTTCAATTCCTGACTGGCGTATATATTTGGATAGTCCATTCCATTGTCTCCAATTTGTGTGAGTACTGCTCTAACTGCAATACCCGATGCGTCAATGTGCACATGAAATTTATTCAACTAGTATGTAAATATTAGGATTGGTTCTTCCACGTCTAGCTTCCTTTGAAAGATATCAAAGGATTCTTCACATTCCATCATCCAATGGAATTCAACATTTAGCCTTGGAAAAGTCATCTTAGAGTAATTCCTGATAAATTTTCTATAATAGCCTATGTGACCTAGTAGTATTATGATATTCTTGGGTTTAACTAGAGGTTTTAGATCCAAAATAACTTTGATTTTAGCTAGATCAACTTCTATGCCTTCTTTTCATACAACATGGCCTAATAGTACTCCTATTGGTGAGGCAAAAATGCATTTCTTGATGTTAGGATATACTTGAATTTGTCTCCACCTTTCTAACATTAGTCGAAGCCACTTCACATGGTCTCTGAGCATTGAATAGATTTTCCAGTCGTCGAAGTAAACAACCATTGTTTTATACAAAAATTCTTGGAATGCCTTGTAAACAATCCGAGAGAATACAGTAGGTGAATTTTAATCTGAATGGCATGACCTTGTAATAAAATGATCCAAATTCACATACAAACGTGGTCTTATGTTGGTCTTATTTGGATATGGGTACTTTTTTATACCGAAATAATCCATCGGTGAAGTAGTAGAACTCATGCCGAGTGACTTCATTAATGATATCGTCTGCAAAAGGCATTGGAAATGGGTCGGTTATGGTAACTTTGTTCAATCCTCTGAATTCGACACATATCCTTAGTCATTTGGGGTCATGCTTCTTTGGCTAGATGAAATTCAGGTTGGCCCATTCTGATTAATTGAAGGGATATATTATTCCTACGGCTAGCATGCTTTCAATTTCCTTTTTTACAATGTCCTTGTATTTGTGAGCAAGCTTATATGGTCATTTATTCACAGGTTTGTCATCAAGCATTATGTCAATCTTCATTTCTCCCATTTCATGAACTAGGCCTTTCAAATATTTATAGTCATGCGTGAAAATGTATTGATATTCTTTCAATAGGTTGGTTATTTCTACAGTCTATTGCTCCGACCAATAGTCACCAATTTTATCCATCTTAGGTTTCCCATCATTCGAGATGTCAATTTTTTTTTTAATTTCAATGTCCATCCATTCTGGTGCTTTAGATTCATCAATTGGTAATTCCCTTTCTTTAAATTCTATAAACGACATACGAAAACCCTTGTGTTCATCCTCATTAATTTTCTCATTAGTTTTTATATTTAGGACTATATTAACTGGTCAAGTTATCCCAGGGTGGTCTTTTTTCCAATAGTGTTCTCATTTTCCATATATAGGCGGTTTTGTCATTGAGTCGATTGCTTCACAGTCGTCGCGACTATATTACACTTTATACTAGGTCGGTAAATTTTTTTATTCTTATTGTTTGATTTTCCCAACTTCGTGATGAATTGCTCTATTTATTGAACAACTTATTTTAGCCACTCTTCAGTAGGAGAAAATGAAAAATATTTGATAAAATTTTCTTAAGGATTTTCCAAGTAAATGATTCTCCTCTTGCTTCTTCCATTTTGTACCATTTGTTAGGAAGGTCATCTAGCATATTTGGAATAGATGAGGCCAAAGTATTTCATCTCTATATTCCAGTATTTTCCATTATTTTCACATTTTTCCATATGCATCTCGGGGTCTAAGCCTTGTACAAATTTTGGGATCTAGGCCTCCATAGTTAACTTCTTTCCTCCAAATCTTTCAATAAAATATGTAGATGTGGTCACCCATGTCTGCATGTGGAACTGATGTGTATCCCACCATCAAGCCACTTGGAATGTGAAGGTTTCTATTAAACTTTGTAGTCGTCCTTTCTCGCCAACATTTTTAGGCACTTCTTTGACATGTATAGTCTGCAATTCTCATTCTTTATAATGCAATGGAGGGAGTTTGGTCGGTTTAGTTTTTGCCAGTACTAGCATCAGATAATCCCTTGTGTTTATTGATAGATATTACATAACATTTTTGTGTTGTCCGGCGAGGAATAACTTTGAATGAAGAGAAATCTTGGGCATGTGCCTCATAGTTTTCTATTTTCCAGTAACATAGTTCTGAATCTATTTTTTTTTTACTGACCTAGGAGACCCCAAATGAATTTCACCAAATTCATTTGGTTCGACTGAATCTTCATTATTCTGCATTACATGAGATATTAATTTCCTTATATCTCTGTCATTATAATCTGGATATGCCCAAAGCTTCCCTTGAGATGGATTTATTGGTACAATGACTTTCTTTCCTTCGCCTTTCAATTTTATTCTATATTTTTCTAACTAGATAGAGGCTTTCATTTTGCAACCCCAAGGTCTACCGACTAGTGTTGGAAAAGATTTGGATCCTTCTCTTGGATAAATAAGTTCAAAATCAATACAAGTATTAATGCCCATTATTGTAGTGTTATCATTTCTCCAAACACCATTGGGTTCAATCAGACCTTGGCCAACAAGTTTGAGGTAAATGCCTAACTCTGATAGTCATGTTTGGCTTAGGATTTCATAAGTGGACCTTATCATAATATTGTCCTGCGACCCGAAGTCGAGGATGAGTTGCGAAATACAAAAACTTTCGACTTCAAGGTCAACTACAGGATCAATATCAATTTTATCTTTTTTATTTAAGCTGCATATATTTTTAGCAATCCTTTGATTTCCTGAATTGTTCCTTAGAAGATACATTAAGTCGATTAATTCTGCAACAACTTCTTCTTTTGTTAAAATTTGTAGTAACTCATTAAGTCTTTTGTTAATGGATTCAGTATTTTCTTCAAAATAAATTTCTTCAAATATTTTTGTAGCATTATTAAAGATTTATCTTTGTTGTGACAAATTAAGGTAATTATCATCTTTTCTTTGTATTCTTGTGACATGGGGGTTATCCCCTCCATTCCTTGTGCCTTTCCTAGTGATTATTTGCAAGTTTTTAGTATTCAATGCTTCATGTTTAGAAACACTAGAAAATAGATTAACATTATTTTTATTATGAAGTTATTCTAGTATAATAGGGCACTCTTCAAGCTTGTGTTCCCCCACCCCACATGTTGTACAAAATTTGAGGTCCATCCTATCCTTTGATGGACATTATGGACTCAAATGTTCTTCATTGTCACACAAATGAAGCAAGGTGACTTGCTCGACCAGGTTGTCGGTTTCCTTGATTATTGGTGTACCTTCCATTACCATTGTAATTCCTCGTTGGTTATTGTTGTGCTAGTTGTTGTTGCGAAAATTGTGACTTTTCTGATTGTTGTTGAATGTCTGAGCTTGATAAACTATATTATAGTTTGCCTTTGTCTTCAAATTTTTCATGCATTCTGTGGTCATGTGCTGTGTTGTCCGACATATGCTACACCACTTTGGTTTCACATTGTCATCATTGTAGGGGAATTATGTTGTCAAATGAGGCTCAAACATTTTTCTTAGGTCATTTAAATAGCTTGTCCGAGTCATGCGAAAGCTATTTGGTCGTCGCTCTTCTGGAAATGGTATGGGGTCCTCTAGGAATTGTCTTCTCTCATCGTGATATAAATTTTTGTCATCTTGATAGATTTTGTGTTCATTGTAAGGGTAGTTGTCTCTAGTATGTCCTTCTAACGAGCACGTAGTACTCCATAAGCCGTTATGTCTCATCGTAAGGTGCCAAAGTGACTTTTGGATTGTTTCTATCTTTTCTTCCAGTAGTCTATTAACTGGTCCAATTGAGTAGTATGCACTAGAATCGACTCTTAAATATTTCTTTAAGATGTCGCCGTATATTGTGTACTCATGCATCAATAATGGAAATTTAATTGGTGGATGGAGTCCTTCAACAAAGAAATGGATCACAAGAGCTTGGTCCATTTGGGCTGGCATCTGACTGAGAAGGTCTTTGAATCTTCGATCATATTCTCGTACTATTTATCCCATTATTTGAGTGATTTGCTTCAACTTGTTCCCAACTAGATACTTGGTATCATCGGCTTTGAAGAAATCTAAAATTTATCTTTGATTTGTTGCTTCGACTTGGGACCATCTTCTATGAAATTCATGTACCACATAAGTTCCCTATTTCGAAGACCACCTGCAAACTATGCAATTTGTTAATTCTCATCGTCGATGAGGTTAGATTTCTAAATATCCTCACATACAAATCAATGCTTCTTAAGGTCCACATCCCCTTCAAAAATAGGGGTATTCACTGGAATACGATAAGCCATCCTAATAGAATTGAAATTTTGGGTTTGGATACTTACAAGCGTTGAATGACCAATTGGCTCACTTAATATTTCACAATCTTATTAACAACTGAATTCTTGTGAGTTATACCAAGACAGGTGTACTTCTTCTACAGACTCTTTTGTTCATGTATATGTAACTTCGGAATGTATTTCACCTATGTATATTGTACTCCTATAGAGATGTTATTATTCCTCTATACGGAAGTGTCGTCATTTGTATTGACAAGTGTCACAAGTGTCGTAACTTGCTGTGATGGGTTATTAGACCACCAAGTGTGGGGTCAGCCCGGATTAATGTAACTATGGGTTATTAGACTGAGTTAGACAAGTCAGCCCTGTTAGTTTATTGGGCAGGATAGGACAAGTATAAATAGAGATCAGGAGATCTCTATTTGATCATCTCATTACTCACTCTTCCATCACTCAGAAAGTGGTGCACATGTGAGGAGGAGGATTAGCTGCTAGGAGAAAACTATCTCTTGTACTTTGGTTGTATCATTGCTCTTTCTATCTCTGAGGAAGTTGTGGGGTTTTTCACCTTTATGGTTTTCTCCAGTGAAAATCTGTGTGTCTATTGTATCATGTGATTGCTTGGTATCATTGATATGCATTGTTATAATTGATATGTTGTACATGTTATTCTCTCAGTAAAGATCCTAGAGTATATTGAATTAATTCTCAAAAATTAACATGGTATCAGAGCTAACCTGAGAAGAACACATTGTGTAGTGGCAGAAACTAGGGTTTCTTGTTTATTGGGTTTCTCTCCATAGATTTTGGAAAAGCAGTAAGGTAGATTGACTCTACTCATTAAGGAGAATCTTTCTGTCCAATCAGAATTCAATTCTGAGCACTTTCAGGTTTGGCCCTAAAAATTAGGGTTTCCACAAAAATAGGATTTTTTGAATTATAAGGACATAGCTGGAATCTCCTTGGAAAAATCGAAGTTCAGAGCTTTGGATCGATATTTTTGGTTGGGTGAAGCTTTGGGAAACTCAAACCCTAATTCAGGGTCCTCCCTAGTGAATCGGGGAAGACTAAAAGGCATTTCTGAAGGGTGAAATTTTGCAGATCTCAAATTCTGAATATACCAGGCTGATCAGCTCATCAAGGCGCATCGTTCTATCCTTTCAGAAGTTTGAAATTCAAAGTTTGAATTTTTAGGATTTCTCTGACAAATCCTAATCCGAGACCAGATCCAGTTTTCAGCAAATCAAGTGGTAAGACCTAAATCTTTTCTATTTCCATTTGAAGTACTCTTTAAAGATGTCTCACCACACCAAGCTTGAGGATAAGCTTTAAGGGGCTGATAACTTCCGAGCATGGAAGTATAGGATTGGGTTAATCTTGGAAGAAAATGAGTTGGACACTTATATAAGTGAAGAAGTCCCTGTCCCAGAGGGAGAAGAGGCTAAGGCTCTTCACAAGAAGAACTTAGTCAAGGAAAAGAGGATCATTGTTGATTCTATCAAGGACCATCTCATCCCACATGTGTCATCTCTGAAGACACCTAAGGAGATGTTTGCTTCCCTGACCAAGCTATTTGAAGGGAAGAACATAAATCAGAAGATGACTCTGTGGAATCAATTAAAAGGAGTAAAGATTCATAATGGAGAGACCATTCAATCCTATTTCTCCAAGGTCTCTCAGATCAAGGAACAACTTGAAGCTATGCATGAAGTGTTGGAGAATGGTGAAATTGCCATGACCACTCTGAATGGCCTACCTAGGTCATGGGATTCCTTTATTCAAGGAATTTGTGCAAGAAGGAAATTGATCTCCTTCAGTAGACTGTGGGAGGAATGTTCACAAGAAGAGGCTAGGCTTGTAGCCCGAGAAGAAAAGATGGGAAGTGAAGATCAAGCTCTCACAGCTCACACCAAAAGAAGCAAGCCCAAGAAGGAGCACTCTCATCACAAGAAACTTTTTCAAAAGGGTAAGAAGGATCTAAGATGCTTCACATGTAATGAGAAGGGACACTTTGCTGCAGATTGTCCCAAGAATAAAAAGGGCTTCAACAACAACAACAAGAAGGGATACAAGAAGAGATATCATGCTCATGCTGCTAAGGATGATGAACCTCCCAAGAAGAAGGCTAAAGAAGAAAGTGATGACTCATCTAGTGAAGATGAATATGTTCTAATTTTTTCTCTCACAGGTACTATCTCTCATGGATGTAATGATTGGATTATTGATAGTGGGGATTCCAAACACATGACTGGGTTTAAAGAATATTTTGCAAATCTATCTGAACATGAGTCACCCCATAGGGTGAAACTTGGGGATGACTATCAATATCCTATCAAAGGAAGTGGTGAAGCCTCCTACAACCTAAACTCTGGGAAGTCTTTGAAGATGAAAGATGTTCTGTATGTACCTGGGCTCAAGAAGAACCTACTCTCCATATATGCATTGGATTCCAAAGGCATGAGGGTTGCATTTGTAGATGGCCAAGTCCTAATGTGGCCAAAGGGTAAGACTATAGATGATGCAGTAGTGATTGGAGAGCAAGAGGGAGGATTGTAAAAATTGAAGGGACAACCCGAACATGCCATGGTACATGAATCCATGGAGCCAAGTGAACTTTGGAATAGAAGGCTTGCACATGTGCACTATAGAGCACTACCAATTGCAAGAAAATCTGTAGAAGGTCTTCCTGAAATCAAGACAAAGCATGATGGTATTTGCAAAGGATTTGCAAAAGGAAAGAACATTAAGAAGGCATTTTCAAGCAGTGAAAGCAAAGCTAAAGGGATCTTGGAAATAATCCACTCCGATGTATGCGGTCCGATGTCATCCAGTTCTCTGAGTGGGTATGTATACTATGTCTCTTTCATTGATGATTTCTCTAGGAAGACTTGGGTTTATTTCTTGAAGAACAAAGATGAAGTGTTTGATAAATTCAAGGAATTCAAAGCCTTGATGGAAAATCAAACTGATAAGAAGATAAAGACCTTCAGATTTGACAATGGCGAAGAATTCACTTCAGGTGATTTCAAGAAGCTATGCAGTGATTCAGGGATTAAGAGGGAGTTGACTGCTCCCTACAATCCACAACAGAATGGAGTTGCAGAGAGGAAGAAAAGAACAATCATGGAAGCAGCGTGGGTAATGCTGCATGACCAGGATCTTCCTATGCATCTATGGGAAGAAGCAGCTAGGACAGTTGTATATGTGCAGAACAGAACACCTCACAAGATATTGGACAACGAGACACCAGAAGAGGTATTCTCTGTAAGAAACATGAAGTCAGCCATCTCAGAATATTTGATTGTCCAGTATATACACATGTTCCAAAGGAAAAGAGGACAAAGCTAGATCCTTCAGGAAAGAAGGGAATCTTTGTGGGGTACAGTAAAAGCTCGAAGGCTTACAGAATATACTTTCCAGGGTTCAAGAAGATTGATGTCAGCAGGGATGTAACATTTGATGAAAAATCAGCCTTCATCAAATCAAGAAAGACACATGTTGAAGATCATGAAGAACCAAAGGAAAACATATTTAAAGACATCACCATGACCGAATCAATTCCAGAATCAGATCGTGAAGTTGAAGATCCACAAATACCTGTAGATCCACCCCGTGAGAATAACTCTCACAAGAGGAAACCTGCATGGGCTAGAGACCTCATTCAAGATGCATAAATATATGGCATTCCAGAAGAAGAACATAGATAAAGGAAGAGAACTAGATCTCATACCAGCTATGTTGCCCTACTCTGTGATATTATGAACAAAGAACCTTCCAGTTAGGAAGAAGTAGCGGAAAAGAAAGAATGGAAGGATGCTATGGTCAAGGAATACCAGTCGATCATGAAAAATGATGTTTGGGATGTAGTCCCAAGACCCGAAGGGAAGTCTGTTGTGACTTCCAAGTGGATCTACAAGATCAAGCATGCTGCAGATGGCAACATAGAAAAGGACAAAGCAAGATTTGTAGCTCGTGGATTCTCCCAAAAAGAGGGAAGAGACTATGAAGAAACTTTTTCTCCACTAGCCAAGTACACTTCCATCAAATCAGTACTTTCCCTGGCTGCAGTGATGAAATGGAAGATACACCAGATGGATGTCAAGACAGGTTTCTTGAATGGTGTAGTCGAGGAGGAAGTGTATGTGGAGAAGCCACTCGGGTTTGAGAAACATGATAAAGGGACTCATATGTGCAAACTGAAGAAAACCTTGTATGGCTTGAAGCAAGCTCCTAGAACTTGGTATGGTAGGATAGACAACTTTCTATCCAGTTTGGGATTTGCTAAGAGTAAAGCAGATTCCAACCTTTACTACAGGGTTGAGGAAGGCAATCATGTGATACTACTCTTGTATGTGGATGACCTGTTTGTAACAGGTGAGGATGGATTGATTGCTGATACCAAAAGGAAGCTTGTTGCCAAGTTCGAGATGAAGGACTTGGGGACGATGCACTATTTTCTAGGCATGGAGGTGTGGCAGAGTGCAGATGGGATCTTCCTTGGACAAGGGAAGTATGCAGTAGAGATCCTAAAGAGGTTCGGGATGATGGATTGCAAGGCCATGGCCACACCTATGGCATCGAACCTGAAGCTTCTATGTGGCGCTTCATCTGATCCGGTTGGTGTCACTGTGTATCGTCAGATGATTGGGTCCTTGATGTACCTGACGAACACCAAACCAAATATTTGCTTTACGGTGAACACATTGAGCTAGTTCCTGATGGATCCCAAAGGTGTTCACCTGGTTGCTGTAAAGCATTATCTGAGGTACCTGAAGGGTACAATTGATTATGGGCTCAAGTATGATGCGAATCAAAATTTTAACCTGCAGGGTTATGTTGATTTAGATTGGGCAGGCAGTGCTGCAGATAGGAAGAGAACATCTGGGTGTTGCTTTAGTATGGGATCAGGTGTGATCTCTTAGTTTAGTAGGAAGCAGTCCTACGTAGCACTGAGTATAGCTGAGGCAGAGTATGTTGCAGCTCGTTCAGCTAGTTGTGAGGTAGTATGGCTGAGGAAGCTAATGTCTGAGTTATTTGATCTCTTGTTGGATGCTACCGGTATCTTTTGTGACAACCATAGTTGTGTGAAGCTATCTGAGAACCCAGTGTTCCATGACATGTCGAAACACATTGAGATCAAATATCACTATATCAGGGATATGGTGCAGAGAGGAGCAGTGAAGCTCCTGTATGTTGCGACAGATGAGCAGGTTGCAGATGTGCTAACGAAACCACTAGCCAGAGTGAATTTTGAGTACTTTAGAGAGAGGCTTGGTGTTCTTCAGATGGACGACACTTCGAGCAAGAAGTGATGGACATATTTGCTGGAAGCCATTCCAAGCATGGTGAGAGGAGGATCCTTCCCATAGCTATGGATGTAAGCGCTGGATGATGAGCATCAAGACGATGCTCCAGTTAAGGCTCTGTATATGCATCATGTTGGATGCTTGTTATGATCAGTTGGATCATGTATATGTATATGCATCATGTTGGATGCTTGGACCATGTATCTGTATATGTATCAGGTGGATACATGGAATGATTAGGTAGATCATGTATGTTGCTATATATCAGGTGGATACATTGTATAATCAGGTGGATCATGTATCTGTGTATGTATCAGGAGGATACATTGTATGATCAGGTGGATCATGTATGATGATATGCATCAGGTAGATACTTGGTATGCATCATGTGTATGCATTGTATGATCAGGATGATCATGGATGACGAGCTTCAGGATGTTGCTCCAGATGACATGCATCAGGACGATGCAGTGACGATGATCAGGATGATCATATGTGATGAGTATCATGACGATGCTCCAGATGACATGCATCATGATGATGCAGTGATGATGATCAGGATGATGTATGGTGAGTATCAGGTTGATACTCTATGGCCGTGGACAGGTTGTGCAAGGGTAGCATGTAATAAGTCCTGGAGATTTGGACAGGTTGTGCAAGTCACATAAAAGGCCTAAGATGCTCTTTAGAAATCTTGCTTGGAAAGACACTCTTTCAAGGTTTTGCTAGACCACATGTAATACGTCCTGGAGATCTGGACAGGTTGTGCTATTCATGTAAAAGGCCTTAGATGCTCTTTAGAGGTCTTGCTTGGCAAGACACTCTTTTAAGGTTTTGTGGGGACCACATGTAATAAGTCTTGGAGATCTAGACAGGTTGTGCTAGTCAAGTAAAAGGCCTTAGATGCTCTTTAGAGATCTTGCTTGGAAAGACACTCTTTTAAGGTTTTGTGGTAGGGGTCACATGTAATAAGTCCTGGAGATTTGGACAGGTTGTGCTAGACACGTAAAAGGCCTTGGATGCTCTTTAGATATCTTGTTGGGCAAGACACTCTTTTAAGGTTTTGTGATAGTCACATGTAAAAGATCCTGGGAGATCCGATAGGTTGAGCTGTGTGCTCGTAAAATGCCTGGGATGCTCTTTTGAGGTTTTGTTGACGCATGCAATCAGTCTTGAGGATTCCACAGTATGGCCAGTGATGATGAAGACCTACATGTGGTGGGCCTACATCTAGTATGAAAAAGGACTGGCTCTGTAGAACTTCCTTTGACGAGTAGATCAGAGATTGATTGAGATAGAAGCAGTAGTGACGATGACGATGATTCGAGGACGATGATTCATTGATGATGATCCAGAGAAGAAGACTTGTGCTAGCAGATCTGTGTCGAGAAATACCTTCCTAGTTAAGAGGGAGTGTTGATGTATCTGTAACTTCGGAATGTATTTCACCTATGTATATTGTACCCCTATAGAGATGTTATTATTCCTCTATACGGAAGTGTCGTCATTTGTATTGACAAGTGTCGTAACTTGCTGTGATGGGTTATTAGACCACAAAGTGTGGTGTTGGCCCGGATTAATGTAACCATGGGTCATTAGACTGAGTTAGACAAGTCGGTCCGGTTAGTTTATTGGGTAGTACAGGACAAGTATAAATAGAGATCGGGAGATCTCTATTTCATCATCTCATTACTCACTCTTCCATCACTCGGAAAGTGGCGCACATGTGAGGAGGAGGATCAGCTGTTAGGAGAAGACTATCTCTTGTACTTTGATTGTATCATTGCTATTTCTATCTCTGAGGAAGTTGTGGGGTTTTTCACCTTTATGGTTTTCCCCAGTGAAAATATATGTGTATATTGTCTCATGTGATTGCTTGGTGTGATTGATATGCATTGTTATACTTGATATGTTGTACATGTTATTCTCTCAGTAAAGATCCTAGAGTATATTGAATTAATGCTCAAAAATTAACATCTTTGTCACAATTTCGGGTTCCCATTGGGTTGATTGCTTCAATTAATAGTGTTGCTATCAAGGGGTACCTCCATATAATCTGAAAAGAATAAGTTAAAGGAATGTCTTCCAAATTTGGGTGTAAAAGTAATCTGGTTATCACGATGTGGTCATTGAATCATCAGTAATAACATTGTCCGTCCACATTGGTCTAGTCGATTCTATATGTTGTTTTCACCCTGTCCAAGTCCTAAGTCTCACTTGGTGATTTTTTCGATGGTTGGGCCAGTCGTCATTATCATCGGTCCAACATCGATGGAACTAGAAGTATCAATAATTGCAATATGTAATGACTACGAGGTCAACACCATCGCGTGTGACCCAATGATCAGTATCTACACCTCACCCTCTTTGTCATCTAGTTGATTTTCCCTCGACTCAGGAAGGAATTTTGGTTTGTCGACCATCACAACCTATTTCTTTATACTTCTTTTTTCACATAGTGGAATTGCAATATCTCTTAGCTACTCCTGTCATTTGTATCTTTTCTCTCTTTTGATTCTTTGAATATATATTGTTTTCTTATGGACTACTGGACATTTATTTCAGTGAGGTGGACTTGGTTTCTTTCTAGGCTTCATTCTCTTAGCTCTTCATCTACTAGCACCATTATTACTATTCATATGACATGGTCAATGAACCCCACCAATGGAGACCCAGTTCTTATTGCTCGAAGGGAGTGAGTTCAACATTGGTCTTCATTTGTTGAGGAAATACTCCCATTCACGTTCTCTGATGAATCTCTCCCATTATTTCTCCTTTTTCTCCCAATTTGATGAAGTAGGTGGGATTAGTGGAGGTCATGGTTTGATTATATGGCTGGTTCCTTTTTCAATTAAGAATTTGAATACCAGAGTCAGTATTGAATAGAAAAACCCTTTGTGAAGGTCGGTATAGAATATTTTGTGAACTTGGTCGATCGAAGTTCTTTCTTCGACACTTCTTTCATCAACATCAACATCACACTGAATTTTAAAGATATCAGCAAGAGCTTTAAATTTCCCCATGGCTAAGATGTAGAAGCACGCACAGGTGGTGATTTCCATTGATTTAGTTTTATCACAGTTACCCATAGATGTGTTGCATAGTTTGCAGACAAGTGTTGTATAGGAGATTCAATCGCGCGTAGATTCGACTTCCATGGAGTGGTCCAAAGCGGTTGCACACAAGGAAGCACTACAAGAAGAATATAGTAAGCTGCATCAAGAAAGAGAAGTGGTTGCACATAGAAATGAGATATTGCAAAAGGAAGTAGAGGAGGTACACATTAACCTCCTGAAAGTACAAGTAGAATAAAAAAACCCCATAGAAGAAAAAGTGATGAAGATAAGTGAATCTATTTAGGGCTTCCATGCAAAGATAGTGGATTTAGAAGCACTCACCTTGCCAAGTACTCCACCAGAAGAAAGGGAAAAAAGAAAGAATATAGCCATGACATCAATGGAAAGTATAAGGCAATTGGATGATTATTGCGCTAATATGTATGAAGAAAGTGCACAGTATGGATTCAGTTGATGGAAGATGCAGAGTTAAAAGAAGTAGAAAAAATTTCATGATCTGCGTAGGAGAAGGTGCAAAAGCTCAAAGAAATGATGAGTACACTACCAGCAACAGAATGAATGGTTGCAATGGTTGAGAATAGACATTAGTATTTAGAGATAGATCAGATCAGATACGAACAACAATATATCACGCAGAATCTTGAACCACTACAAGAGGAATCATTTCGAGTGACAGAACAACTTGCCATTGTAAGGAGTAGTAAAGAAAGTAATGCAAGACAATGAAAAAAAGTTGAAGACCATAATTAAAGTGCAAATGACAGAAGAAATTTTGGAACATGAAGCACAAGAAAAGGAGAATGTTGCAACCATAAATAAAACTAGCCTGTTTGGCGATCTGAGGGTCAATGAAGTTATGAGTGCTACCAGAATCAATGAGTATTGTAAGAGGAAGCTTCTTGAAGTAACCCCTGACCCGCATTGTTTGGGGGGTGGTGACGCCGGATAAAACATGGAGAGATATCTTTGGTTGGTCATCCTAAGATGGGGGGTCAATAGGTGGCTCCTGGATGTCGACCTAAGAATCCATTGTATCTGTAGCTTCTTCAGCAATTTTAGAGGCAGGCGGAGAATCCATATCCAAGAGATAGAGCTTTTGTTGAACACATCTATGTCCCCGAGTGAATTTCTCATCACAATTATAACAAAGCCCTTTTTCTCTGCGTGCCTGCATCTCTGTTTCGGACAAATGCTTGATAGGAGTTGGTCGAGGAGCTGGCAGAATGGGAAGTCGTTGAGAACCTTGTTAGAAACCCATGTCAACCCTTCTATTTACTTTGTTAGTATATTGTTGTTGGATGCATGTGCTTTGTAAGTCGTCCCGTATTATTTGTTGATCCATAGTTTGTATTATTGTTGTTGGATGCATATGCTTTGTAAGTCGTCCCATAGTAATTGTTGATCCATATTTTGTATTGGCCCATGGTTTGTATTGACACATGGTATTGACCCATGGTATTGGCGCCTAGACTTAGTATATAAGTTTGTGTTGAGACCAATGAAGGTATCGTGAAGTTATTTGTATTGAGCTTGCTCAAAGGAGGTTTCCCCCTCGAAGTGGCCTATGATCAATATAAAAGTGATTCTGAGTTCTGTTATTTCTGCTATATCGTGTGTTTTCATTAATTAATTATTGCAGGTTCTTCACAAACCCATATTTGAGAAGGGATTAAAAGTGGGTTTGGAGCATTGTTGGGATACAATCTTGTCTTCTGCCAACTTAGCCAACCCCAGGGATTCCATCATTGTGTTGGGACATAACATTTTGATTTCTGAGCAGATTTCATCCTTAAGACCACTGATAAAACAACTCCTGTAGAATTCATTAGACAATCCTTCCGTGTGATTGGCTAGTTTCTCAAATTTTATCTGTTACTCTCTCATAGTGCCAATTTGACGAAGTTTAGTGAGTGCCCCAGTGAAGTCATCAAAAGCACTAGGACCAAATCGTTGCAAAAGGAGTTGGAAAAAATCTGTCCATTTTGGCTCGTCATTAGCCTTGATGTACCAACGGTACTATTGAAGGGCTTCCTATTCCAAATGAAAGGATGCAAGTGGAACTTTTTGGACATCAAAAGTATTATGCAAACTGAAATACTATTCTACACAATAAATCCATCCAGTCGGATCAGTACCATTGAAGCAAAGAAATTCAAGCTTCAGACCACGGAAATTGCTGGAAGAAGAGAACCCATTGTCTGATGAAGACTCAGAATGTTGTTTGTTTTTCATCACCGAATGCTCAAGATGGAGGCTGAGAAATTTTTCATTTAGATCCTGGAGTTTGGTTTGGATGGCTGCAAGTGCTTCCTCCATGGTTTTTGCTCCTGTGCGGGTGACAACTATAACTAGGAGTTTTTTTTTTTGGGAGGGGGGGGTGGGCAATGGATAGAAAAACACAAACATAAGCTTATTTAGTAAAGGGAAATTTAGATTTGGGAAAAACTCGGATGTGTAATTGGGGTTTGACTAGGTTTTGGACACTTTGGAATGGATAGGGATGCAGAAAATGAGGATTTCAGAAGAGGGGTGAAAGAATGGAAAAAATTGTCAGAGAGGGACAAAGAAGCAGAAATAGGGACTGTACACGGTGAAAAAATTTGAGGGCGATTGGGTGAAAATCGAAGGAGTTATGGAAAACCCTAAAAATAGACAAATGTGAGATTTCTGGCTTTGGGAAGTGGAATTTGGGTCAGGGTACTCAGGAATGAAATATGCATAATGGGAAATGGATTTGAAACAGCTTTCAGAATGGATCGGAAATGGTGGGATCTAGAACGGCTCAGAATGGATCAAAAACGGTTGAATTTGAAACGACTTAGAATAGAATTGAAATGGTTGGATCAAAATCGGCTTTCAGAATGGATCTGCAATGGCGTGGAAGTGATCGACAACAGATGGATCTGCAATGGCACGGAAGTGATCGACAACAGTTCAGCTAAAATTAGATATGGACCCAAGGTATGTTCGGCTTCCTATCGGTTCAAGGGATTCACTCGGACACCAATGTTGTCTGACGGCTTGTGTATTGGGGTAGTACCCCTCACTCCACGGCTCAAGTAAAACTAATAACCGTTTTGGCACAAACGACAACTCTTGGTTTACCTCACGGGTGGGAACTAGTCAATCAAGTAGGGGTCGTTGCCCTTTTCACTAGCAGGTCCTCTCAATGGACCAGCTACTTCGGGGTTCCTGTGGTACTCCTCACAATTAGTTTTAGGGCTTATGCCCAAGTACTTCCCATAGTTAAGCGAATAGGGATTATACCCAGATACGAAGCTGCAACAGATGCAAAAAAAAATTTGGCATAAATTTCACCCAGCGAGCCCAAGAAAGTGCTCTGATACCAGATGTGAGGAACCTGCAACAATTAATTAATGAGAATACGCGAGCTAGCAGAAATAACAGAACTCCGAATCACTTTTATTGATCGCAGGCCACTTCGAGGGGGCAACCTCCTTTGAGCAAGATCAATACAAATAACTTCACAGTACCTTCATTGGTATCACCACAAACTTATATACTAAGTCTAAGTGCCAATACCATGGGTCAATACTATGTTTCAATACAAACCATGGGCCAATACAAACTATGGATCAACAATTACTATGGGACGACTTACAAAGCATATGCATCCAACAACAATATACTAACAAAATAAATAGAAGGGTTGACATGGGTTCCTAACATAATTAGTTAGATTTATTTTCATTGTTATTTACACTCATACACCTATTATATTTTTTTTGAAACTGTTACTAAGGGTTCCATAATCCTTAGTAGGTGCTCTTTAGAATGAGCTGGTGTGAAAACACTAGCTACAGTTTTGGTGACTCCCACCAGGTTCGATCTTTGCAGATCTGTAGTTTCTTTTGACCACCCTTACCCATTTGTTTTTCATTTTATCTAGCTTGGTTTGTTTTTCTTTTGGAATATCTATGGATCTGGGCCATGATCCCTACCAGATCTCACCATTTCGAGTTAGATCTATGCCTTACCTTCATTTTTCTGGGATTTTGAGGGTGTTTTGGTAACATATATAGCGTTCATGATATTAACCGTAAATATGACATATAATATGTCAAATCAAACCCCCGAAAATGTCCTATCCAATGGCATTGGTCTCGTCAAAATCCGATTATTCAGTAACACAATATCCTCTCTGCCATATTTCCATCCGCGTGGAAACTTCCTAAAAAAGTGCATATTTGAAACGAAGATAACTTTGCTTCCTGGAATCGGTTTTGACTGATCTGTTTTTTCAGATCATTTATTTTTTAGAGAATAATTCAGATCTGTATTCTTTGTTTTTAAATTCTACATAAAATTTTATAGAAATCAGTCTAAGTTTTGCTACACCATTTGCATGCATTTGTTTTTTCCAGCAATTAATTTTTACATTTGAAAAGCAATAAATTGTATTTCAGTTATTTACTTCAACATTTACTATCAGTGTATACTGGGTTTTCTACACCACTTGTGCACCCACATACTCTCCCTAATTCAAGTGATATTAAAATTGGTTTAATTGAACACACATTAACCCCACTTGGGGACCCAGAAAAAACTTTGTAGCTAGGTAGGACATTGTAGTTAGGCATCCATATAACACCCCCTTTTTCATACACATTTGAGACATAGTTGTTGTCTTTAGGGAGCCAAAATCCCCTATTATTTATTGGTACGGTTGACACCAATTTGTCGAGGGCCTCTCCCTTAGGAGGGCAAGTGGAAAGACTAGTTCCAGAAGTCTAACTGGAATACCACTCTCCAGTCTATACTGAAGGATACCAACTCGTTGTTCTCGTTGTGCATGCTAGTGCCCATACCAGGTGCACGACGACCAAAGATTTGAAGCCACGAGACACCTTTCTGTACGTTCCATGAACATGGTAGCTTAGTTGTCATTCTTCTAGGACTCTTTTACCTGTAGTCCCTCTCTGTAGAGGGACATCCTTTAACCATTTGGTTCTACATTTCGTATTTCTTGACTGCGGATTTCATCACCCTGCAGGGGATACGATTTGTGTGAGCTTCCATATCTTTTAGATAGGTGTTTGCATGCTCCTATACCCCCTTGGTTAGAGAGTCTTTTTTCTTTCTAGGAGTGCCACTTGTTAGTATTATGACCATTTTACTATTGCTCCACTTTTTGTAGCATGTTGTTGCATCAAGTGTTTTTGAGCTTGTTGTTGGCCTGAGTGTCGTCTTTTCACGAGCTCTCCTTTTGCACACATGGTTGCACCATAATTTTTTATCGTTTCACTTGCCACAACTCTTTATCACTTTTACACTTGTCACCATTGATTCACAGAGACACTCTCATCACCTACGGGGACAAACCACACAATACGGTCCCCTTGACCCCACTCACCACGCTCCCTTGAGACACACATATTCATCGTTGAATATTCATCCCAACGCCCCTTATTTTACATCTAATTATGACCCAGATTCACCTATATACACAGCTCCATCTAGCCCCATGGCTGGTGTGAACCCCAACCCCTTTCACGTTGGGATTATCGACAATGGATACACCATTGGCCCAACCACCATTTCAGCATCCATCCCTGCTATGCCATCTACAGGACCTACACCTGGAATTCCAGTCACTACTTCAATACCCATCGGTAGCATATCTATTCCGAACACCATCCCTTTGGTCACCAGTAGTACCCCTAGGGGCACCGACCATTCCACCTCACTCCCTTCTCCCTTTACCGACAGTCCCTCAATCCCCGTTATGACCCATGTCGTTGCCCCACCACTCGATGGAGGTAGCCCCACAACTGCCACCATGTCTAACACGTAGGTCACTTCAACCATGTCATATCCTCCTGCTAGTTTTCCATTCATGGCCAGTCTCAACCTACCTGATCTGGCCCAATTGACTAATGATCCGATCCGACATGACCCTACATGGCCTCCCATGCTTACCAGACTCCCTTCGAACATCCCAAAATTTGAAGGGAAGGGTGTTGAGGATCCCCAAAACCATATCATGTCCTTCCACTTATGGTGTTCCTCCAACTCCATCGTGGATGACTCGATCCACCTACGCATTTTACAACAGACACTCACTCGCGCTGCAACCAAGTGGTATATTGAACAACCACATGGGACACACTCCACTTTTACCTCCCTTGCTTTGAATTTCCTGTAGTTCTTCCAGTTACCAATCTGTTATGATGTTGGTGTTGAGATTTTACTATCTTGCAAAAAAAACACGGCTACCCATACCACTGACCATATCCATGAATGTCGTAGATGTCGTAGTTTGTGTAATATCAATTTAGATGACTGTATCTTTTTATATTGGTTCTTGAAGTCCCTCATACCCGTTATTGCCAAGGATGTGGCATTTGAATGAACCCAAACTGAAGAAGAAGCCATACTTAAAGCCCAACAGTTTGACCTTATCTATGCACATTCGAGCTACCTTTACTCCATTTTACCTAATGCTCCTTGTGGTGACTCCTCCTGGAAGGAAGCGTCGAGCGCATGCCACACTGCTGACGACATTATTGGACATGTTGCATCTCGTAGTCATCCACATGTCCATATGCCTCCCACCACCACCTCGGATTATAACCTTACACCTAGCTCCACACCACCCACCACGAGTTGTTGTCCCAACCTTTCACGCACCATGGCCCACTCTGTAGCAACACCTTCGTATGTTCCCCCAACCCAAGCCCCTCACATACATGGACCTTCCTATCCAGCACATTACTACGGTTCCCCCTACCGTACCACCTTCTTACTACCATCCACAAGTTGCACCCACGCCTGTACAACATCAACCCCCTCCCACTTATTATCCACCACCGGCTGCCACAGCACCTGCCCAACCGCAAATCCCCTCATTCCCCAAGGGAAATTTTATGCCCAACAAAACCAACCACAGCACCAACCTTCCCAACAGAACCAACAAGGACAACAAAATAGGGGACGCAGATGTAATCGAGGCAATAACCATCCTCCTGGAAAATATGCTCCACCATTAAACCCCCTGATAATAATGGCGCTGCACTGGCTAACCAAAATCTTGATCGCCCACCTCGGCAAGGTAAAAACCCTAACTTATGTACAACCACCCATGTTCTATTTGTTGGGTTTATGAACATTACTCACACAATTGTCCCCACCTATCGCGAACCTGAAAACTGTGGAGTGAGGACACATAACGTCAAGGAAATGCTGCACCTCCCACACCCCCAAACCCACCGTAACCCAACACAGAACCTATGTTGTTGCAGAACCCCCTACCCCCTCAAAGGGTAGTAGCCACCAAACCTTTGGCTCCCCCTAAAGGGGATGCCACACCACAACAACGAGTTACTTACGCTACTCCTGTTAGTCAACCCATTGACTCAGGCACTCAACACCGTTTAATGATGTCTTCATCCGATATCCACCTGTTGCAGCTTCAACCTGATGCCCAATTTTTTTTAAAGAATTGTAGGGCCCCTCCTTTATTTTTTAATTTACTCGGAGTTTTGTTTCATCTTTGATATGCTTACTTTTGACACTTAGAATTTTTTCTTGAAAAACAAAATAAAAGGCAATTTTTGAACTCGAACAACCTTTTTTTTTTTCACTGAAATAGTCAGAGCAACTAGCATTCTTCCACCGAAACGGTTGGAGAAACATTCCATTCTCCACCGAAACGGTTAGGAAAGGACACCAAAACACTTACGTTTTGTTGTTGAATTTTGTGTTTCGGAGCAAAATCCAAAGTTACGCCGAACACAGTGGAGGGTAAAGAAAAACAGACCCAGTCAGAGGATTTATCGGTCTCACACCGAAACGGATCGGCGTAAAATTGAAAATTATGCCGAACGTTTCACTGACAAAATGAAAAAACTATGAAACTTTCATTGCACAAATGAAAATCGGCGTAAAATTGAAAACGACGCTGAAACACATCACTAACAAAAGGAAGGTGCACCGATGTATGTCATTGTTGAATGAAAAGTGCTCCGACATGGTTGTAAAAGGCATATCGACATAAAAGGAAAACAAAAACTCTCTAAAACAATATCAACGTGAAGTTTAAAAAGGTTCATACGAATAGAAATCGGCGTAAAATGGTATATTGCGTCGAAATTGTTGACTCGAACCCATTCGACAGTGGTTCCCATCATTGTTGACACCAACCCACCGCGATCTCTCTAAGCACCGGCCCAGACAGGTTTTACCCCGTCCAGCAACACCTGCAGAGCAGATGAGGTCTCACCCGAGGAGATCATGGGAGAGTGGACGAAACCATGTTTCCACTGAATGAAGGAGGATGATTGCGGAAACAATTACTTAACTTATTGCATCATTCAAAACAGATCTATGCATTCAAGATTGACATCATTTGTATTCATAGCATCATTCAACAGAAACATTCATCACGACAATTATAACATTAAAGTATTAAATACAGAAAGAAATTATCGCAGCATGCATTAACATAAAAGGTACACAGGGAATTTCACCAAACGGTTCCGTCATGTCATATTACTTTAGAAAAACCCTGATACAACATCTCCACAAAACCAAATTTCAGCAATATCTCTTGTTCTCACATACAGACTCAAAGATGAATAAACAACATCCATAAATCGTACCCCTGATCAGCTTATCCAACACTTACAACTCATGTCTATATATAGGCTTCCGCCTTTACAATGCTTTTCCACTTACTAACAACTTCCTAACTGACAGTTGGACAAATGACCCAAAATCTAAGTGACGTGGTCCAAATGACCCAAAATCCCACCTACTGCGGTACAATTAACCCAAAATTACATATCATATGGTCCAATGACCCAAAAACCCGTATTCTGCAGTACAATTGACTTGAAAATACATAAAATAATTCATCCTTCTTCCTTCCGTGACCTCTTCTGACATGTCACAGCATCGACGATGCTGCGATTCTTCCTTACCAAACTGCCTGCCAACAGGCCCCCAACACAATCTTGTGTCTCGTCCTCGAGCCACGTCAACTGGACATGGTGTATTCTGTGGTCTTCACTTTGAAGTCCTTGTACTGTTGTGCGACTGTCGTGACCATTTCCTTGACTTCCGTAGCCACCATCTGACTGTCGACCACATCTTTGGCATATGGATGCGTAGTGAGCTTTTCCATCACCTATTGACGACCCTTCTGTACTGCCTAAAGCACTTCACCAGCCTTGGTCATGAACTATCCCCCAACCTCCTGAAACTGCTCCAGTTGCGCAGCATGCTTCTTCTAGCGCTCATCAGCCTTGGTGACTCGTTGCTGCAATTCCTTTAATGTTAAGTTTAAACTAATTTGACTAGCAAGATCAGTGAAAGAAACACAATCACAAGATAGACAAAGATTTTACCATGGGAACCCTCATGGGGTAGAAAACCCAGCAAAGCTTTCCTCAATAAGATGATCAACCAAAATACAAGATGTGCTCCAAGACTTGAGCTCCTTCTCTACCTCCTATGCAGACCTCTCTCTCACAAGTGCGCTACTTTCCGAGCTAAGGAAGTGTGAGATAAGTGAGGAGCATCCTCCTCTACTTATACTAGTTTCCCGACTGACTTTTTCCCTTATGGGGCCGACCTCTCCCAAGGAAGTCTAATAACCCCTAATTAATTAACTCAGGTCCAACCCCCACATGGTGGATCTAATAACCCTGGTTACCACAATCCATCAGAGGAATAAACATCTCCGGATACATAATAGAATCACCTCGGAGGGATGAAACATCTCCGAAATAATAAAGTACAAATATAATATTCTTAGAAGTTACAATATTCAACACTCCCCCTTAACGGGAAGGATATTATAACAACATCTGCAAGAGCAAGGAGTCATCGACTACATCATACATGATACATCTATAAATCATAAAAAGCTTTCTTCAATACATCATCATCAGTAACTTAAGCAGTTACTGGAACACCAGCATCATCAGTATTGAGTCTTCATCTTCTGCAGCACCGAACAGCTACAACATCATCATCATCATCATCGAATCCTCTAATCAACAACATCATCTGGATCTCTTGATCATGATAAGAAGCATCATCATCACACGATAATCAGCATCATCATCGTCATCATACGATCATCAACATCGTCATCATACGATCATCAGCATCGTCATCATACGATCATCAGCATCTGGATCATCTCTATCTACAGCATCTGGATCATCATGAGAGTAGCATACTCTGTAACACACACGATCCAATTACAGGATGATCAATCCCGCTCTCTTTAGGACATAGGTCCATGGATGATACAATCCAGATCAAGTTCCAGGATGATCAATCCTTATCTCTTTAAGACAAGTCTCATGTCTAGGGACGATGCAATCCCATCACGTACATTTTGAACCAAGGGTCCAGGGATGATGTAGTCCTATCATCAATTCTCGTAGACAGATGTCTACGGATCAATTCTGGGCCCGAAGTCTAGGGATGATACAATACCCACATTCTCAGAGACATCTGTCTACGGATCAATTCAGGGACCGTCGTCCGGGGATGATACAATCCCCACATTCTCGGAGACATCTTGTCTATGGATCAATTCTAGGACCGAAGTCCGGGGAATATACAATCCCCACCTGTCCACTCAGGACTTCATTCTCGAAGACATCTTGTCTATGGATCAATTCTGGGACCGAAGTCTAGGGAAGATACAATCCCCACCTGTCCACTCAGGACTTCATTCTCGAAGACATCTTGTCTACGGATCAATTCTAGGACCGAAGTCCGGGGAAGATACAATCCCCACCTGTCCACTCAAGACTTCATTCTCAAAGACATCTTGTCTACGGATCAATTCTGAGACCGAAGTCCGGGGAAGGTACAATCCCCAGATGTATACATATCATCAATACAAGTATCCTCATCAGTACATCAATACAAGTATCCTCATTAGTGCATGTATACATATCATCAATACAAGTATCCTCATTAGTACATCAATACAAATATCCTCATCAGTACATCAATACAAGTATCCTCATCAGTGCATATATACATATCATCAATACAAGAATCCTCATCAGTACATCAATATATCAGAAATATATAAATATCCTAAGTATACATATAAGAAATATAAATATCCTAAGTATACAGGTATCCTCATCATCAACCTTACTGTCGATGCGGGCAATCTCATCATTAGTATCTACATTACTCCCCCTTTCGAGGAGGGTCTTTTTGAACTACACTAAGCTTTTCTCGAAAATACTCAAATTTTACTCGAGATAGAGGTTTGGTCAATATATCAGCAATTTGTTCATCATTGCCAACATACTCGAGCTTAATAGCTCCTTTCTACACCATATCCTGTATATAGAAATATCGGATCTCTATGTCTTTTGACTTATCATGGAACACTAGATTTTATGTCATATTAATACAGCTCTGGTTGTCACACATGATCACAGTGGGATCCATCTCTAAGTCAAACAATCCTGATAATAGTTTCCGAAGCCATACTGCTTCACAACTAGCAGAACAAGCAGCTATATATTCTGCTTCGGCTGTACTAAGAGCCACACTAGACTGTTTCTTGCTGAACCATGAGATCATGTCAGATCCAAGACTATAACATCCACCTGATGTACTCTTCTTGTCTGAGACACTTCCTGCCCAGTCAGAATCTGAATAACCATGCAGTCTGAATTCATGATTTTCAAGATAATATAGACCAAAATCTAATGTGCCTTTTAGATGCCTCATCACATGCTTTGCAGCTATTAAGTGAACTCTTCTAGGTTCCACTAGATAGTGACTCCAGGTATTTACAGCAAAGAATATGTCTGGTCTGGTATTTGTCAGATACATTAATGATCCAATAATCTGTCTGTATAGAGTCACATCTACTAACTCTGATGGGTCATCAACTAATAAATTCAAGTTGGAGTCCATGGGAGTGGCCATGGCTTTACATTCCAACATATCGAATCTTTTCAAAATCCCTATAGCATACTTACCTTGATTTATAAAGATTCCTTTTGCTTCTTGCCATACTTCTAGACCTAAGAAGTAGTGCATTAATCCAAGATCTTTCATCTCAAATTCTGAGGAGAGCTTCTTCTTGCACTCGATAATTTGTTTCTCATTTCCAGTCAGAAATAGATCATCTACATACAACAATAATATAACAGGTTCATCATCCATAACTTTGAGATAAAGATTAGGGTCAGCTTTACTCTTGGTAAATCCCATGCTTGTCAAGAAATTGTCGATCCTTCTGTACCAAGCTCTGGGGGCTTGCTTTAATCCATACAAATCTTTTTTCAGCTTGCATACATGTGTTCTCCCATCTTTAACTTCAAATCCTTGTGGTTGTTCTATGTACACTTCTTCTTCAATCACACCATTCAGGAAGGTTGTCTTAACATCCATTTGGTGTAATTTCCATTTCATCATAGATGCAAGTGCCATAATAGTTCTAATGGAAGTGTACCTAGCCACTGGTGCAAATGTTTCTTCATAGTCAATTCCCTCTTTCTAAGAGAACCCTCTGGCTACAAATCTTGCCTTATATTTTTCAATGCTACCATTTGCAGCATGTTTTATTTTGAATATCCATTTGGAAGATATCACACTTTTATCTTTTGGCTTGGGAACTATATCCCAAACATCATTTTTCATTATTGATTGGTATTCTTTTGGTTTGGGAACTATATCCCAAACATTATTTTTCATTATTGATTGGTATTCTTCTGTCATTGCTTCTACCCACTCTTTCTTCTGAACTGCCTATTCATAGCTTGTAGGTTCTTGATCCACAAGATCACACATCAAGGCTACATAGTTGGATACTAGCTTTGGTTTCTTCCTTTCTCTAGTGGAGCCTTCAGGAGCTCCATATTTTTCAGCTCCTTGAATAATGTCTCTAGCCCATGTTGGCCTTCTTTTTCTAGATAAGTTTGTAATGAGGGGTTCTTGTGGTTCTAACATGTCATGGTCTTCTGGTGTAGCATCTTCAGGGATGGGCACAACCTCTGTGATTCTAGGAGATGAATCTTCTTCATAGATTTCTTTAAGTTGGCACTTCTTAGATTTCTTTAGAGCTGCTTCTTCATCAAATGTCATATCTCTACGTATTTACATATGATGGAAACTTGGGATGTAAATTTTGAAATCTTTGGATGATTCACAATATCCAACAAATATTCCCTTCTTACCAGAAGGATCCAACTTGGTTCTCTTTTCTTTTGGAATGTGAATGTATACTGGACATCCAAATATTTTGAGATGACTTACCTCAAGCTTCTTTCCTGTGAACACTTCTTTTGGAGTCTTGAATTCAAGAGCACTATGGGATAGTCTATTTTATACATAGACTGTTGTTCTAGCTGCTTCAACCCATAGATACATGGGTAGATCTTGGTCATCTATCATAGTCTATACAGCTTCCATGATGGTTCTATTCTTTCTTTAAGCAACCCCATTTTGTTGGGGATTGTAGGGAGTGGTTAGTTCCCTCTTGATTCCAGCTTCCTTACAAAAGTCTTCAAAATACTTTGAAGTATATTCTCTGCCATTATCTGTTCTGAGAATCTTAATTTTCTTTTCTGAGTGATTTTCTATCAAAGCTTTGAACTCTTTGAATTTTCCAAAAACTTCATTCTTTCCTTTCAGAAAGTATATCCAAGTCTTCCTTGAATAGTCATCAATGAATGTGATATAGTATTCAAACCCACTTAGGGATGTGGTGGGCATTGGTCCACATACATCTGAATGTATTAACTCCGGGATGTTCTTAGTCTTTGTTTCACTCTTTGGAAATGGGTTCTTGATATTCTTCCCCTTTTCACATCCTTTGCATGTGCCATTATGATCAACCCTTAAGTCTGGTAGCCCTATAACTACCTTGCTTACATAGGGTAGGGATTTGTAGTTAATGTGAGCAAGCCTTCTATGCCATAGCTCACTGGGGCTAGTAGTTTCATGGACAAGGGAAACTTCTGGATGACCCTTGAGTTTGTAAAGACCTCCTTCCTCTTCACCAATAACAATTGCATCCTCAATTGATTTTCCTTTGGGCCACATAAGTACTTGATCATCTATGAATGCAATTCTAAATCCTTTCTTGTCTAGTGCTGAGATAGAAAGTAGGCTCTTCTTTAAACCTGGAACATATAAGATTTCTTTCATCTTTAATGGTGTTCCAGAATCAAGCTTATAGCTTGCTTCACCAATTCCCTTGATGGGATATTGATAATCATCCCCTAGAGATACCTTTTGTGGAGAGGTCTTTTCTTCAAGTCTTGAGAGATTTTTCTTTTAACCTGTCATGTGCTTTGAAGCACCACTATCGATGAGCCATGTCTTTTCTCCAGGTGTTACAGACCCAGATAGTGCAAAAAATAGAACATATTCTTCTGCATCTTCTTTCTTTACTTTAGATCTTTTCTTTCGAGGCCTTTCCTCTTATTCTTATTCTTCTTCTTCACTATCATCTTCTTCCATATGTGCATGATGTCTTTTGTGAACAAAATTCTTCTTCTTTGTTTGTGAGGTACAATTTCTAGCAAAGTATCCTAGTTTAAGACAATTGAAACATTGGACCATGGAGAGGTCTCTTTCTGAGTTTGTTCCTTTTCTCTTATTAAATCTATGGGAGGGTTGAGAATCCTTGTGGTCCATTTTCTTGAAGTAACCCTTTCTTCTTCTTTTGGTATGAGTAGCCAAGGCTTGGTCATCCTCCTTGAGAAAGGATTCTCTATTGGCTACCCTAGCTTCTTCTTGAACACAATCCTCCCATACTATATCAAACTTCATACTTTCTTTTCTGGCACACATAGTTTGTATAAATGACTCCCAAGGTCTAGTGAGACCATTTAGAGCAGTCATTACAAGTTCATCTTCATCAAGGGTATCTCCAATGGCATCTAGTTGTTCCTTGATTTCGGAAACCCTTGAGAAGTAGTCTTGAATGGATTCTCCTTTGTTCATCTTGGTACTCTTCAACTGAGTTCTTAGGTTCATCTTCCTATTGATGTTCCTCCCTTCATACATTCTTCCTAGGGCATCATACATTTCCTTTGGGGTCTTCTTGGATGCCACTTGGGGAATCAAGTGGTCTTTCATAGAATCAACAATGATTCTCTTTGCCCTAATTAGATCCTTCCTATACTTTTCTTTGGATTCATCTTCAGTGGGTTCTGCAACTTCATCCTTGATATATTGAGCGAGATCATTTTCTTCAAGAATGAGACCAATTCTATATTTCCATGCCCAAAAATTCTCTATACCTTCTAGCTTGTCTTCAAGCTTAGTGCTTGGAGCCATCTTCTCCTGGGGGAGTCCAAGAGATTGAAGTTTCTCAAGAGATAGAGTAACACTTACTAGGAGATGTGTTTGATTGACTTGGAAACACTGGTGTGTTCTGTTTCTGGAAACTTCAACTTTTCACTTTCCAGATCTACAACAGAATTTTTGGTTTATCGCACTTTTGGTCAAACTAGGGTTTGAATTTCTCGGAGTTCTAACCAACCAAAAACCTTGATCTAGGGCTCAAAACTTTGATTTTGAGAAGGGCTATTCAACCATGCAATCAAAATCCAAAAATACTAACTTTTGCAGAAACCCTAATTTTAGGAGAGAGAGAGAAAGATAATTTAACCTTTTGAAAGATGTTCTATTCAGGCTAGCTCTGATACCATGTTAAGTTTAAACTAATTTGACTAGCAAGATCACTGAAAGAAACACAATCACAAGATAGACAAATATTTTACCCTGGGAAACCCTCATGGGGTGGAAAACCCAACAAAGCTTTCCTCAATAAGATGATCAACCAAAATACAAGATGTGCTCCAAGACTTGAGCTCCTTCTCTACCTCCTATGTAGACCTCTCTCTCACAAGTGTGCTACTTTCCGAGCTAAGGAAGTGTGAGATAAGTGAGGAGCATCCTCCTCTACTTATACTAGTTTCCCGACTGACTTTTTCCCTTATGGGGCCGACCTCTCCCAAGGAAGTCTAATAACCACTAATTAATTAACTCAGGGCTGAACCCTACATGGTGGATATAATAACCCTAGTTACCACAATCCATCGGAGGAATAAACATCTCCGGATACATAATAGAATCACCTCGGAGGGATGAAACATCTCCGGAATAATAAAGTACAAATATAATATTCTTAGAAGTTACAATATTCAACATTTAAGTCTTGATACTTGGCGACGTATTCCATAGGTGGCATTGTGCGCATGGCTGCCTTGAGTGTTGCTAACTATCCTTTTGCATCCTATCGATACTTGATCAACTGGTCAACCTGCTCATCCTGGACAATTTGGCTCCAAAACAGTACGGTATCGGTTGTGAGCTTTGTCGCGGCCTTTTCCAGCTCCTCCATCTGAGTTGCGACCTCCTCAATTGCCCTTTTTTTGTCGTCAACTTCAACTTGAGGCGTACCAAGATTCACCTGAGCCTTCAACTCTTGATTCTCCTGCCGCAACTTGATAATGGCATTCCCTAGTCGCTGCACCTGTTGGAGCACATCTGACTCTTCAATCGGCTCCTGCACATGCTGACATGCCTCAACAATAGCCGTCTCGACCCACACACTTTGATCCCACAGACGGGCCTTCTTCGTAATTAGGAAATCGTGTTCCTTCTTTAGTCCTTCGATTTTGCGAGCCTTCTCATCCCGTTCTTTCTTAATGTCTTCTTAGAGCTCATCCATAGCCTGTCATGTTGAAGCAGCCCTTCCGTTCAATTCTGCAATGGTACGCTCTGAGTCGGCCTCACTCTCTTGCAATCGTATGCACATACCACTAATCTCCTGCAGTCGTTCTATTGTCTCATGGCTGGTAGCTTCCTGCATAGTGGTCAATCCTTCCGCTGGAAATGCGTTCACATTGATGGTCACCTTCTCCAACTGCTGCATCAAGGCGTTCACCGCCTCATAGTCAGTCACAATCACAATCGGGGGAATCTCTTCATTCATGACCTACGGCTCAGTGCTGATTGTGCTAACTTGTGGTGCCACTACGTCTTATGGTGCCCTCCACGAAACCATGTCATACAAAGAGTCCACACGAGCTGTGAGCGCATGGAAGCCTTCATCTGTCGCCCTCATCATCTTCTGAGCTGCTACGGTGGATGCATCAGCGATTACTTTGATAAGTCGGCCCAAGTGCGCTTCCGTCAGCAGGGGAAACCCACTGATTGTTGCTGGGTCCTGGTGCCCTTTCGTTCTGTTCTCTTCCAAGGCGCAGTCACTATCATCATCCGTTGGTGTTTTTATAGACTCTTGATCAGAATCATGATGACTGTGCGGGTCCTATGTCGATATACGATCTTCTAGACCCTTTGCCAACCCTCCAGCCTCAATCTCGGCCAACACCACAGGTTCATGCCATTCCGCTAGACAGTTGTTCATGATAGCCTCCAATGCTTCAGTTGTTACCTTGTAAGGGGTCATCAACCATTGCTGACTGGGGTCATGCCTTGCCTGCACGTAAATAGCATGTAGCCAAACCACAAACTCCATGATCGGCTTAAACTTTGCCACAATTTCTTCGGATATCCACAATACCTTTGTTGCTGCATTGCAAAGCATCTCCCAATAGAGCCAGAATAGAAATTGGCAATCCTAGAGTCGCTCAAGTTACCGTACATACCATAAGTTCTAATAGCACGCACCCCTCCGCTCTTTTGCAGCCGCAACTTCCATGCCCTAGTACACATCAGGCTCCTTCCAAGCCACAAATTCAATCAAGAGTAGCAGTGAGCTATATGTAAACGAGCCCTTGCTGGCCTGAACTGCTGCAGCATCCTTCACCAACTGATTTAATAGAAACAAGGACCAGTTCATTTGAATGCCCTCTACACATTGTACTGCACATGCGAAAATCCCCGAGTTGCACTAGTTAGGTCGACCGCCCCTAACCACCTTGCAAGATAAAATCTTGGTGTTGGTGAGTATCGCTTGATCATTAATACTACCGATGCAATACCCATGGCCATTCGTTTCTAACCCATATTTCTTTACCAGCTGTCCTACCTGCTTTTTATCATTCGCCTTCCCTTGGAAGTACTGCGATGGGTCGACTCCATCTTTAGGAAACCTGGTAATGTGGGAGATCAAATCAACAGTAACCATAATTTCTCTATCCAGCCACAATGAACCACCATGGAAGTAAGCAAGAAGTTGCTTTACACACACATTAACTTCTTCTAGCCGCCCGAAGTGTGGCATGTTTATGATCCCTAACAAGCCGACTTGCTTCAAGCCTCATGCCCAGTCCTGCGGAATCAGCATTGCGGTAAGTTGTGACTCGGGCACATAGGGGCCCGATGCAATTTCTAGGTAGGCCACCATATCATGATCATTGTATCATAGGCACATCAACGTCGGAACAATATCAACAGAGCACTCCATTCCAGCAGGGAGTGCTGGCATCTTCACACCGTACTTCTGCTTCGGGTTCAGCTTGCGTGGGGTTGCATCTGGCCGACAAGGAGGGAGATACCCAGGGATGTCAACAGCCGACAGTCCCTCCCATGGGTTAGACTCATCAATGCGAAAACTGGACTTCCCTACCTGCCCCTGAGCTTCTCTTACCACTGCGGTATATGATCTAAGTTTCCTCTTGCTCTGCGGGGACTCAGAATGTTGACCCCCCCAACGCTTTTTGACAATGACTGACGCTCCCACCGGAATGTTTACAACTTCTGCCTCTAGATTGATGTCTCCCGCGGATGCAACTTCTTCCTCAATTACAATCCCGATGAAAGGAGACTTAATGTCACTGCTAATCTCAACTGTTTCTAGCTCTCGTGGCATACCTTACGCAGCGCTCTTAACTGATAGCTTCTTTGTCCTAACAGCACTCTGCAAGTTCAACTTAACCTTTCCCAACACACAACTGCACTCACCCAGCTATAACAATACTATTTAGCTCTGCACAGGCACTTAACAACTAAAATCTCGGTGCCTTCTAACCAACTTCTACCCATTTTAATAGCCTCCAGCCAAATCCTCCATAATCATCACTAAACCTGCATTAATGCAACTGAAATCCTGTATTAATGACACAAATCCGTCGTCGATCCTGTCATCCGATCGGCCAGATCCACCATTAATGCCCATCATTTGAACAAGCGCCATTAATTAACTATTTTTACTTTTGGCATTTATTGCTGATTTGACCCGGTCGCAACCCTGCTACTTGTCGCAGATCGCTCCTAACTTGCGGCACAAGCCTCCCTACTTGCTCATTCTATTTTTGTCGGTGCGCCAACCTGCCACCGATCTACCTGCATTTTTTTTTTCACCCGATGTGATTCAGGCATCCCACTATTCCAAGCCCGACCGATAGGGCTTCAACCTGCTACCATTAATCAACTTGGGGAGCATCGCTCCATCCAACTGTTGCAACTGTACCGCTCTTCCTGAAGTTATGCTACTGATGCGATACGGACCAAGCCAATGCATCTGCAATTTTCTGGGATGTTTCATAAACTTGTTGTCATACAACAACACCAAATCGCCCTGTTGAAACTATTTTCTTTTGATGTGGCGATCATGCCAAGCCTTCTGGCGATCCTTCTCACACCCTGATTGAAACTGGCAATAAAGAGATCTTCCTCCAGCTGCACTAACTGTGCGAGACGTTCCTCCAATGCTGCTGCAGAATCCAGTCCTGTCATTGCTGCAATGCGCAAACTTGGAACAATGTACTCCACTGTCATGATTGCTTCTTGGCCATACACCAGCTTAAATGGTGTCTGACCCATCAACCTTTTACATGTGGTGCGATAGGCCCACAATACTGCTGTGATTTTGAGATCCCAGTCATTGCGATTCGCATTGCACACCTTTGTCAATGCATGTTCCAATATCTTATTGAAAGCTTCCACCGTGCCATTTGCCTGTGGATGATATGGCATACTTTTCTTATGCTGTATCTACAGCTCCTCTGTCAATGCGCTGATGGTGCGATTGAGAAAGTGGTTTCCTTGATCACTCAGCGATATCTTGGGGCAGCCGAAGCGAGTGATAATATTTTCAAACAAAAACCGCATAGCCGTGGCTGCGGAACAATCAACGACTGGTGCAGCTTCCACCCATCTTGTCAAGTAATCTATCGTTGTGATGATATACCTAGCACTAGTGCGCTTACCCGGTGGATTGATTGGTCCCACAAAATCCACTGCCCTTTTGTCAAACGGCTGTAGTGTTAACTGAGGCATCAGCGACATCTCGTCCCTCCTTGATGGCTTCCCAGTCCTCCGACAGGCATCGCAGGACCGCGCATATTCTGTCTCATCATTATGCACCATGGGCCACCAAATCCCCGCACGAAGCACCTTCCTGACAGTTTCCCGACCGCCATAGTGTCCTCCAGCTACTCCTCCATGTGCTTCTGCCAATATCTATGTTTCCTCATGTGGCAAGACACACCGTTGTAATATCTCATCAGCACCCATCTTGTTAATTGTCCTACAATAAGCTGGAAGTCGGCAGCTTTAACCACCAACTACTTCTTTTGACTAGTGGTGAACTCTTCTGGTGCAGTACCTATTGCCAGAAACTGAATTATTTCTTCAAAATAGCCATCGGCTACTTCAACTCGAAACAATTGCGCATCAGGCAACCTATCTTCAATGTTAGTTGGCTCCTCTCCTGTTTCAATCCACAATAGATGATCAGGGCCGGAATTCAACTTCCTTGTCTTCACAATTACTTCAAAGTCAAACTCTTGAAAGAGAAGTAACCATCGACGTATCTTCCCCCCCAACACAGGCTTATTGACCAGGTACTTTAATGTGGAGTGGTCTGTGAACATCTTAAAATGTCCGCCCAATAAGTAGTGTCGGAACTTCTGTAGTGCATAGACCATTGCCAATCCTTCCCGCTCAGTAGTGGTGTAGTTCTTTTCTGTGGATGACAGCTTCTGACTGGCGAAATCAATAGGGTGATCAAGATCCCCCTCTCCTGGTTGTGCTAGCACCACACCGAGTGTAATTGACGATGCATCAACATGCACATGGAATTCCTTACTCCAGTTCGGGAATACTAATATCAGTGCCGAAGCCATCTTAGCCTTGAGCTACTCAAACCTATCCTGACATTCAGGGCTCCATTGAAATACGACATCTTTCTTTAATAGCTTCTCCATAGGGGCGGTGATTGTTGCATATCCCCTGATGAACTTGCGATAATACCCAGTATGCCCCAATGTTTCCCTCAACTGCTTGACTGTGGTCGGTGGTGTCAAACTCAAAATAAGCACAATATTCACTGGATCGACTAACAACCCTTTCTTGCACACAATATGACCCAGCAATATCCCAAACGGGGCGCAAAAAATACACTTCTTCAAATTCAGCGATATCTGGTGCTGTCGACAGTGCTCCAGCATCAACCGCAAATTGGCTAGATGATCGCGGATCAAACCATAGACTGTCCAATCATCCATGTATACCTGCAAGAACTTCTGGATGAAATCCTTGAATGTAGCAATAACAACCCGTGAAAATATCGCAGGTGCATTCTTCAACCCAAACGGCATGATAGTATACTAGAAACATCCCCATTCTATCACAAAAGTTGTCTTGTGGCGATCTTCTTTTGCAATATGGATCTGATGATATCCTGAGAACCCATCCGTGAAAGAGTACATCTCCTGGCCACCTACTCCCTCAAGTACTTCATCGGTAAACGGGGTCGAAAAGGGATCATGCAAACAAGCATCGCTCAACTTCCGCAAATCAACACAGATGCACACCTCACCAATCTTCTTGTCCTGCACCACCATAGGACTGATCCATTCTGACTCTTCGACTGGTTCAATGATACCAGCATCCAACATGCGATCAAGTTCAGCTTTGACCTTCTCCTTATGTTGTGGATTGAGCAGATAAGGTCACTGCCTAATTGGTTTAGCATCTGGTTTCAAGGGAATCTTCATCTCGCCTAGATCACCCAAAATACCTTTCATTTCATAAAACTTCATAGGAAAAACATCTTGAAACTCATGCAACATCTCAGTGACCTTGCCCATCATCTCATCATCCCAATAATCTCCAACATTCACAAACTTGGGAGTGGCCTCTATCCCAATATTGATCTTGCGAAGCTTCAAGGGCTGACTGAACGGATCACTTGGCGCACCAGGAGGTACCACATCGCGGCTTCCTTCAGACTCCGAAATATTAACATTCTGCGGATCGTCACCATCGTCAGGCCCACTAGTGATATTGTAGCATTCCATGATGGATTGCATCTGGCAGTGCATATGCGGATCCACCGGGCATGCCATAGGAACAACCTTTAGAACCACGTCGCGAATGATCTGCAGAGCATTATGGACATCGGGATTGGGATCAACAAAACTAAATGTATGAGTAAAACATATGGTCAATTCCAACCAAGTACTGATATCTCCCCATAACTCAGCAGCAGTATACCATGACCACAGCATTTCATCCAAGGTATGGATAAATGCATGGACCCACTCATCTCTTGGTCGTGATGCCCATAATGTCTGACACTCCATCAAATGGCCTCCGGGATCATTCCAACCATCATACTTCCCTGCATGGTAGACCTCGGTATCGCCAAAGTGTACCATCATCAATCTTATGCATTTTGACCATCCATCAATCGATGCCTTCTATGTCACCCACCAGCATGCTGGAGTAGCCTGCAGTGCTTCGTCCAATGCCAGCAATCGCTGTGGTTCTGAAACTCTTTCCTTGAACTCCACCAGAAAATCAGACAAGCCAGGAAATCCTTCATATATTGGTAATGTGACTGTTTCATTCGCGACCCGCCATAGCGACTGCGTGATCAACCCACATTTACGAAATGACACCTCATGTGAACGGTTATGCCAATGTTCTAGTGCGTCATCAGAGTCGGAAGATGAAGAACTATCACTGCGCCATCCAAGCTCACCATTGTCAGTTGGATGAATGTAATCTTCTAAAATATTGAATGCATGGTCCCATCCGATGGGATCTTCATCTTTCACTGGTTCAAGGTATCTGCGTCCTTTAGCCGAATCCAATGGGGCTATGAATATGAGATCACGGTTTTCAAAATTCATCGTCCGTCGCTTGAAGTTGATTACTGCTCCACTGTCGTTAGCCCAACCAATCCCCAACAACGCGGGATAAGAACTACCTCCTTCAACCACTTCGATGACATCGAATTCAACATAGGTATTCATGCCCTCAATGTCCACCACGAAATGGGGGACTCTCCCAATCGACATCACTTTATCATGATTAGCTAATCGGAGTTGTACAAGAGACCAACTCAATGGGGGGCTCCCCATTTTCTGCCATGCCTGCTTGGTAAAGATGTTGACATCCGAACCAAGATCCAGAATGACTGAGTCGACATCATAATCTCCAATTTGAATATTCATCCGCAGCTCCTTGCCAGTATTCCTTTGTTGTAAAGAATTCACCGCGGATTCTTGGCGTCCCCTTGGCAATCATTGCAACAAACCCTCTATCTCAGCAAGCGCAGCAGGATCCCTTGCCAACAACAAACATCTCTCCAAGAATTTCTGCAAAGTTCCAGACTGTGCCAATGGACCAGCTTCTGATGTGTGGTCAAAGACAGGGGGCATGTCACAGATGATAGCCTTGCCTTTATCCAATGCCCGTCATTCCTGGTGGAACATATCGCGCTCTTAATTGATGTCAAATGACACCTTCTTCTGCCCAGCCAACTAGATCAGCGGATGTGAGGTATCTTCTCATGTTTTGGCACCTCCCCGAGTGATCACCGCAACAGCCGTATCATGTGGCCTGGGCTCTACTGATATTGTTGAAACATTCACACCCTAATTCTAGTTCAGCGGTGGATTCCCTGGCTGATTCACATTTTGATTAGCATTCTGAATTGGGCATTGGTTCTGGTTCTAAACTGGTTGCTGCACCGGATTTTGTACTAGCGACTGTATCGGGTTCTAATTCGGAAACTGTGGAACATTCCCTGCCTGCCATCGTGCAATCAATTGTGAGCAGTTCTCTACTGTATGGTCGGCAACGAAGCAAAATGTACACTACGTCTGCAACAGTGGGAAATCACGCTGATAGTGTCCCCATACCGCACAGTGATAGCATTGCACAGGTCCACGACCTCCTCGTCCTCCTCCACGACCAAATCCTCCACCACGTCCACCCCGATATCCCCCATGGAATCTGCCCTGCTGCTGGTACTTCTGTTGGTTGTACTGTTGCTGCATTGGAGTTGATTGCATGCCTTTCCCTTGTTGCGCATACTACGATTGATGAGCGTACTGTGGCTGTTGTGGAGCCATTTGCATCGGAGCATATTGGGGCACAAACTGCTATGGTTGTTGTTGTGGTACAAAATGTACCTGTGGTTGAGGTAGCGGCTGGGCTACCTCCGGCTGCAGTGGTAGTTGTTGTACGGCACGCTGGTCATCCTTTACAAAGAATGCATCATACATTCTCTCGTGGAGTAACCCATATTCCCGGAAATCCTTGTCATCATGTCCCACTGATTTACAGAAAGTGTAATACAGATTCATCGGCTTAGTGACCATTTTCTGCATATATGGACATTCTTCATGGCGGTTCCCAAAGACCTGACAAACACGACACCACGGCATGCCAACACCATTTAACAGGTTTGGCGCTCTTGAAACCAAATAGTTGCAGAAGTCGGGGCATTTATCCTTCATATGCCCTTCCCCCCGACATCGTGTGCACCATACTTCTTCGCATTGCTCCTTGGCCTTCTTCAAATCTTGCAGTTGTATGGTCAAGTTAGCCAACTGTGTCTGTATCTGTGACATCCCAATGGCATTGTCTCCAATCGGCGACGCCTCCAACCGCATTGCAATCTCTAGATCTTAACTGGGCATCGAGATGTTTTGTTGCATCAATGGTAGCCGGATATGCTATAGCAGTGCCGCGATGAACCACTCCTTATGTTTGATAGCGCTCATATCGAAACTAACCCTTGCCATCAACGTCTTGCACCTCTGGTCGAAATCCCACACCATCTCGTTGGGATACTGCTTAATTTCTTTCAATTCTGTGATATATTGGGCCTCAGACTTGGGCTTCTTGAATTCTGCAATCAACCCATCCCTGATCTCATTTAGCGACTTCGGTAGAGCTCCTGTAGGGACTAGAAAAAACTTCATAAACCAATCTAAGGCGCGACCTCGCAGGGTCGTCACCAGTTGTCCTTTCTTGGCGTCATCATCAGTGATCTATTTTACGGTCCAGACCGCTTCACATAAAAACCAATACTATTCTGGGTTATCTGTCCCACTCCCATGGAACAACGATAATTAGCATCATCGCCCACCATCCTGGGCTTCCTTCCTGCAGGTATTGAACTACTAGCAATCACATTTTGTTGATCCGGTGGTGTCGAAGTGGTGTTTCTCGCTGGTTGACATATAGTGAGAGGAGGTGTGGGTACGTTGTTGCTGGGGTTAGGTCCTGCCTCTATCCTGGGCATAGCCTGTGCGTCCTTGTCTGGGCTGTGAGGTCGCTTCATCCCGTGTGGTCTTCCTTCGCGAACTCGCGGTTCGATCGCAGCAAGACCTTCTCCTATCCTCTGCCTCTTTTCCTGTCAAAACCTCGCTCCTCCCCTTGTAAGACAACTCTCTTCCCCATCTTCACTCACAATATCTTCATGACCTGCACCCATCTACCCCTGATCATTCCATGCATCGCCCCCCCCGCTGTCCCGATACCCATGGCCTCATCCCACCAGGTTGCTTACTGATCTATATGCATCTTCAATATACCCTTTTCACAAATAAGCATCTTAATGGACAGTTGGAGTGATAGCAAAAACCTTCCTCGAGGTTCACGGAAGAAATATCTTTCGGCTTCACTATAAGACTTCTGTGTGTCAACCACGAATTCAGCGATATACCCTTCCAAGATGCTATCAATCCACACTTTGACAGCCCGCGATGCTTTATTGTCGACCTCCTGCAGTTCTTGGATCAACTCCGGGGTCCAGGTCATTGGCTCACCACCCTGGAAGTTCCTCTTCTGAAAGGTCAACTTTGCCAACCACTCGAACAAAAGGACCGGGAATTCACAGAAGAACCATTCATGCGAACCATCATGAATATATCTATCCACCCACTAATCTACCATCAGTCGAGTGTTTCGACTTTCTTCTTCAGCGAATTCCTGTAGCTTCCGATCAAACCATTCCTGGATCTCGGGTTTCATCGAGTGCCACAACATATCCTCCTTTCACTTTGTACACGGACCCGGCAACATAACCATTTGTTGACTCAAACCCAGTCGACAGGGGTTCCCATCACTGTCGACACCAACACACCACAATCTCCCTAAGCACCGGCCCAGACAGGTTTTACCCTGTCTAGCAACACCTACAGAGCAGATGAGGTCTCACCCGAGGCGATCAAGGGAGAGTGGACGGAACCATGTTTCTCCCAAAGGAAGGAGGATGATTGCAGCAACAATTACTTAACTTATCGTAGCATTCAAAATAGATCTATGCATTCAAGATTAACATCATTTGTATTCATAGCATCATTCAATAGAAACATTCAGCGCGACAAGTATAACATTAAAGTATTAACTGCAGCAAGAAATTATCGCAACATGCATTAACATAAAAGGTACACAAGGAATTTCACCAAATGGTTTCGTCATGTCATATTACTTCAGAAAACCCCTAATACAACATCTCCGCAAAACCAAATTTCAACAATATCTCTTGTTCTCACATACAGACTCAAAGATGCACAAACAACATCCATAAATCATACCCCTGATCAGCTTATCCAACACTTACAACTCATGTCTATATTAGGCTTCTGCCTTTACAATGCTTGTCCACTTACTAACAACTTTCTAACCGACAGTTGGACAAATGACCCAAAATCTAACTGACGTGGTCCAAATGACCCAAAAACCCGCCTACTGCGGTACAATTAACCCAAAATTACATATCATATGGTCCAATGACCCAAAAACCCGCATTCTGCGGTACAATCAACTCAAAAATACATAAAATAATTCATCCTTCTTCCTTCCACGACCTCTTCTGACGTGTCGCAGCATCGATGATGCTACGATTCTTCCTTACCAAACCGCCTGCCAACATAAATGCATTAGTGCCAAAAGGAAATGACCACCGAAACAGAATCGGTGCCAAATGGGAATTGATCCGAAACTCTTGCGGCATAAAATAGAAAGTAACCCGAAAAGGGCATGATTTGACCCCGTTGATGCATTTAATGTTAGGGTTAGTGTGCACATATATATAATTTAAAGTCTTTTCCCGTCACATTTCTTGTAACGACGTTTTGGAGAAATCATTGGAAGATATAATTAACTCAACGTCGTTGAGCTTTTCATTTGGACAAACCCCTCGCTGTCAGGTAAGTCATTTATCCTTTTACTTTATTTTATAGAATGGATTTTTGCCATAGGATCTTGTAAATCTGTCATGGGTTCCCGAATTAGGTTAAATCGTGAAAATTGAGAGAAAGGGCGGGCTTAGTTTCTTTAAAAAATCCTAAAGAGGTTTGTTTTATGTAAGGTAAAACTTTGCATTAATAGCCACATATTGCATTGGGACTAAAATTGAGGGCATTCTTGTAAAGTGACCACCACATCTCTAGAGATAGGGTTCCACAGGATAAATGTGATAGAATTTACATAACCCCCTACGGTGAACACCCATATCACTGGGATGTATTCTCGTTTAAAGTTCTTCCCATTTTTCGCTTCCTCATATTTCTCCGAAGAGATGAAACATGTTAGGTTAAAATGTAAGAAAATCAGGCATTTCAAGCATATACTCGCCAACGAAACCTAGATTCATTTGGGTATGAAGTCCCATTATGAAATAGCTAAGACATTTCTTCAAGCTCATTGATAACTCTGAATCTCCCCGAGCCGGGTAGACAAGTGAAACATGCGGTTCTATTTGAAGAGAAATTCCATCTCTTGTGTTTGTTTTTTGTTATTATTTGTTTTATTTTTGGGCATGCTACATTGTTATATACCCTATCGATGGAACTCTTCAGTAAAATCTTAGTTAAAAATTTTCTATCTGGAATCCTACTCAGTAATATGAGAAGGTGATGATGGGACCGTCTATGATTCTGTAGAAAATTTGAAGACACTTTCGTGATTTCTCTTACTTTTGGCCAGTGGTGCATTAGAGAATCTGGATTAATCCAAATAAAAATCCATTTATACATTGGTCACTGCACATAGGTGTTCACTTTTCAACTAAATTGACAATGCTGTGATAAACCATAACCCACATCAAACAAACCTGATATCATGGAAGTATGAATTTCCCAACTTTTGCTTTCTTGTAAATAATATTGATAAATTATACCTCTGCATGTTGCTTGAAAAAAACATTGTGTGGCTTTAACGTGAAATTATTATTATACATTCACTTTGTTTTTTATTTAGGACTTAGATATGCAAAGAAGAGACACAAAGCGAAATTCCAAGGTAGCAGAATCATATTCTGACGTTGAATTTGTTACAGAAACTCCAATGGAGACATTATTTGAAGACACCAAAGCAGTGACGGGAATCGTCCCCAAATGCAAATGGGGTGAACTATATCACCTCATCTAAGATATGAACATGCCAGAGCCATCCATTGAGGAGATGATGGTGTATCAAAATATTAAAAGATCTAGTCTCCATAAAGCTGCCACCCTACCAGATATTTCCCCATGCTCCAAAGTCATTGTATGGATTCTACCTCATGTGGACGTAGACACACGGATCATAGCTGGAGAAAATGGAGAAGGGTTTGCTTCATTCCAACCCGGTCATATTAGCATAGCTTACAAATTGCCAGCTCCCAAAGTGATGATGACATATGATTGGGTAAATGGAGTCAACATAGATCACTTTGAGTACGCTAAGAAAATGATGGTTCCTGGAAAGTAGCCGAGACAAAGGGAAACAGGAGAACATGACAGCCAGAATCTGAAGATACCATTCAGAATCATAGAATTAATGTTGAGCAGAATATTCGGTAGGGAGAATGGGAATATCTATAAGCTCAGCTGGGTGCCCCTCATGTATCACATCGCCTCCCACGATACCGTATTCAATTGGGCAAACATTATATCATAAAGTATGGCATCAACGATAGCAGCGGCCCAAGGAGGGATGACCCAGGAGAAAGCTGAGTTCTACATGTCTTCCTACCTGATTGATTTTATTTTGATTAGACATCCATTCCACAAATTGGGGTTCTATTGGGTCCTTTCTGATACCCCATTATATGTGGCTTACCAAATAATGTGGGCACACAAGTATGCAAGCTTCTATAATCTTATCTGTGAGGAATTCATAATTCCTCTGTATTGGAAGATATTTAATGAAGAACCCAATTGCTTGTCGGATAACGCAATGGCCTTCATCTGCGAATATGGATATTTATACTTTACCCTGGAAGGAACTTATATCAGAATGTATGGAGGTACCAAAGCCCCGTCTCTAATGCCAAGGTACGCAACTGATTATGTGGTGCATAAAGAGGCAGTAAGACAAATCTTCATCAATGGGGTAGGTAATATTTTAAATGAGCATAAGAAGTCCTCCTATCCACCATTTCTCTTTGTCATTGGGGCGTATAAATTCCCCAAGGAGAATGGAGTAGAATCTTTTAGAAAATACTTGGATAAGTTTCATTTTGGGGAGAAGATCTTTGTAAGGAACGACAAACTACAGAAGGCCGCCCAACATTGTGCGTCATGTAAAATTCACTTTGAATACAAAGACTACTTCCTTAAGGATGAGGAAGTATATCAGAGGGCCAATAACATCACAGATTTGAATAAACATTTTGGTGCGAAGAGTGGCATAGGTCCTAGTCATACTATGGATACTTCCAAAGAAGTGGAAGTGCAGAAGTCAAGAGAAGAAGCAGAGAGACTACAGGCGGCAGACGCAAAAAGACAACGAAGAGAAGAAGCAGAAAATCTATAAGAAGAGGAAGTAGAAAAACAAAGAAGAGAAGAGGAAGATAAAGGAAGAAAAGAAGAATCAGAAAAACAAAGAAGAGAAGAGGAATATAAATTAAGAAAAGAAGAAGCAGAAAGACAGAAGAAAGAAGAGCAAGAAATGGCAGAGAAAGCAACAGAGTTGGAAAGGAAAAGGGAAGAAGAAGAAGTCCAAAAGGGAGGTCAAAATCTACAAGACATGGGTATAGACCCATCGGCGGTGTTTGGAATCACACTTACAGGAGGACATCTCCCATTTTCCAAGCTCGGGCTCACTCCTTTTACCCCTTCAAAGCAACATTCAGTAGAGAAATTGGATACGATAGTCTTTGACTCCAAAAGGAAGACAATAAGAAGGAGAACAGAGAAAATACTCAAAATGGGCACACATCCAGATGTGGTGACCATTCAAGAAAGCACCATAGTGGAAGGCACCCATAAAGATCCCAAGTTCACTGCATCAGTAAATATAGCAGCTGGTCAAGCAAGTGCTGACAATGTTGATAAGCTGAGGAATGACCTAGAGCAGAACAAAGAAAAAATGCTAAAGTTGAAATACAACCTAGTCAAAGTGAGAGGTGAAGGGATAGAATTGAAAAGGAAACATGATGCAGTAATAGATGAAAAGAATAGATTACTGTCTGATTATCAGAATATAGAAAATGAAAAGGATGCTTTCAACGTACAGCTTGTAATTATGGAAGGTGAGACAAGTGATTTATACTCTCTCATTAAGGAATTGGAAGAAAAAGAAATGATGTCAAATCAACAAGTGGGAGCTGTGCAGTCTCAGATGGACGAGCTGGTCAGAGAGAAGGAATATCTATTGGAACATGTCAATGTGGCTCAGAATCAAAATCAAGATATGAATCATTTTCATGAGCAGGCATGTAATATACAGGAACAAATCTTCCACTCAAAGGAATTATTAACTGAAGAAATTTATTAAATGAAACAGATGATAGAAAGGATGAAAGAGATCTCTGCAGGTGCTTTGTCAATAAGACAGAATTTAGTTGATACTTTTAAAAAGTTGACAAGGTTGATGACCTGGAGAGGAAGCAATACCTTATAGTGGGGGAGATGACACTACCAACTTACATGGGGTGACAGGTAAATGCATTCATGTTTTGCATTAATTACTATGAATGGAAAGAGATTAGGGTTCTGAAAGTTTTACCTTTTTAATGATGGTTGGTCCTAGATTTCACCCAACTTTCCACATTGATGAACCTGCAAACAAGTAAACCTTCCTCAATGTATCTTGACTACAAATAGATAATGAAATTGGAAACAATTAAACATTAATCATAATCAGATGTTCAATCAAATAGATATTCAATCAAATAGACATTTAATCAAATAGACATTCAATTGGGACAAGAAGGGTATTTCCACCTTTTATTGTCAAAGAAATGTAGATAAGCACAGATATACCTGATCTGTCCAAACACTTCTGCAACTGAGTCCTGGGATCCTGCTCCTCACAATGACTTAAGAATTCCTCAAGTGTAACAACAGCTTATCATTCCTTCTATGGTCCCTCTCTCATGGCTTCCCCTTGTATTTATAGCACAAGGTAGGCAGTTGAATTCGAGAGGTGGTTGAATTGGGAGGTTGGGGAAGTTGCAGAACAAACTTCCACTAATCCCAATTCGTAATCTTAATATATTTTTTCATTTCATCTTAAGATGTGCGCAGGTTTCATACAACTCGACTAGTGCACAGTATGCAACTTCTGCTTTTGAAAACCAACGTTCACAACATTTTGGAGGATGTGCACAGGTTGTCTTCAATAAGACCAGCGTTCAAAATGCTAGATAATTGTGGCAATAGTAGCGCACACATGGTGAAAACTGTAGAAAAATATGTTTTTCAGCTGAAGAATGTGATCTCAGCAATAACTCATCTAGGGTCAACCTAGCTCTTCCATCCATAGTGTCCTTTTGTGTGATCGATAGAGCAATGTGATCACGGACGGAGAAGTGCATATTTGACCTATAACACCAAACCTCCCCGATCACCTGCCACACAAAACATCTGCTGAAATCAAGATGGATATAGCTCTCCTAGAAAGTTACAGAAGGGCTTCCAGGAAAATGCATGTGGAAATACCAAAATCCATTACAAAGTGTGAGGAATTTACAAAGCAATTTATCAAATATATGAGAAATGTCACATCCCAATGGTACAAGATATGTATGGATTTCCCACTAAGGATCATCGCTTAATGGAATTGATAAATGGCCTAAAAGAGGATTTGGAATACATCAGGAAATTAGATGTGTTAAATGAGAAAGACCTCAATCAGTACATTGGACAGGCATCTATAAATGCTTATTTCCTGGGAGAGAGCTATAAAGTTTCTATTGAAGGAGTGATAAGTGTGGAAAAAGAATTATATGTTCATGAAGTGTCTTTAAAATTATTAGAGCCTATCCAATGTAATATCATCTTTCAAGAAACAGACTTATGGGATAATTATTTTTCAATCCTGGAGGACCCACCAAAAAGTTAAATTTAAATTGTAATTAATTGTCTATTTTGATGTGCAAACACTAAAGGACAAATTTTGGCAATCCAAAGGTCAAGGATAGCTGAATTGATTGGTCATGTAGAGACGAATTCTATTGTACTATAAATATAAGGGGAGGGATACTAGAAAGGGGACTTTTGATAGCAAAATAGAGGTTGGATGCATTTTGTAAGAGAACTATTTTTCTGCTAATGAGAAGGACCTATTTGATGGGAAAGCTTGCTCATATTTTTGCGTGGAATGTGTTAAATGACTAATTGGAGTTATTTCCTCTTGTATTCGTGCTCATGTTGTGATATATTTCTAACTTTGTTGAACTATTTCAATGGTGATGAATGATTTTACGTATTTGTACAAATGTCTGTGTGATATCAGTGTAATAAATTGATTTAATTGTAATCAAAGCTATCTTTGTATTTTTTATGATGTGAGTGTGCATACTTTATCTTAATAGCTATCTGTTAGATTTGTATAAGCATTCTCATATTATTAGTCTTATTTAAACTCGCTCCTTGCAAGAATAGATTAGTTAGTGTAGAATAGGGTTAGAGAATTGATAAGGTAGAAGTGATAAGACGGGAGGTAAGAACCTACGCATCACTTGTGAGGCTTCTTCCTATCAATTCTAGGTCAAATGCATTAGATAGATTAGAATCACTTGCATAATCATATTTTAAACATACAATATAAATGGTGGGTCGGGCCGCAACCGATACCTAAATTAAACAAACATACCTATGGTATCCAGACCGTTAACTGGACGGATTCCCCATAGAAAATAGTGAATGATCTAGTTGAGATTGTTCATTGGGGAGAATCCCTACTATCGATGAGGATTTTGTGGGCATCAACGATTTTGGAGCTAGAAGGAGGGCCTTCAATGCATGGATGGAAGAGGAAATTCATTTCCATGAGTAAATTTCTCTGGGTATACATTTGAAACAACCCAACCAGAGGAAGTAATTTTTGAAACCGGTTATCGAGAAAAGTTGGATTTTGAAACTTATCATACTGAACGTTTATATGATGTTCCTCACACAAAAGTAGACAATTTCAGGAGACATACTAGATCATACGTGAGGAAACTTGGTGGATTATCAATGGTACCTTTACTACCTAGAAGGCAAGTTCCTAGAAGACAAGTTGTGCAAACTAGGGATTATGTGCTTGTGGAATCTTTGGAAGAATTAGTTGATTTATCATTACAAGATATCCCAGATCCCATCAATCAATTGAGGCCTAATTCTCCAGAGTCAATCTCTTCTCCACACATACAGACTCTTACACCACCTCATAAACCTCCACATTCTCCAAGGCGTATTGTTAACTTGGATCACAATGCCAATCAACCACCTACTTGGAGGGCCAGAGGACCACTCAACCTAGATGCTCTTTTGCATGATTTTCCTAAGCATCCAGAGCGAGTAATAACTAAGTTTGACCCTGGAAAAGGGATCTCTGTTGAAGATCACCTAAAGAGATTTTATTTGGATTTGAATCTATTAAATTTGGAACATGAGGATGTAGTGTGCAGATTGTTTCCTTATACCTTTGAGCCTAGAGAATCATCATGGTATTTTAGCTCGTAGACTAATTCTATACTAGGATGGGACAATTTTGAAAATGTATTTTTGAATAAGTTTAGTAACCAAAAAACTGTGGCTTCACTGATGAAAGAATTATTATCTATGCGAATGGAAAAGAAGGAGAAGGTACAAGAATTCAATCAGATATTTACTACAATTTTGAATAGTTTCAACGCTGCAACGAAACCTATTGAAGAGTCATTGGTAGAATATTATACTACAACGCTTCTCCCAACCATAGCCATGTTTGTCAAAAGATCTGTTAAAATTACTTTAGATGAAAATTATGAAGAAGTGAATAAAGTAGAGGCAGAAATAGACAATATTATGAAATATTCCATGGATCTGGAAGTAAAACCTATAGTAAACAAGAATCCTTTGATATTAACCAGACCCAAAGAAGAGGCTTCAAATGAATTAGAAAATGTGGTAAAAATGGTTCAAAATTTGTCCAATAAAATAGTAGATCTAGAAAAGGAAAAAGGTGTTAGTTCTTTAGCAAGAAAACCATATAAACCTTTCTATAAAAAAGATGAAGAAAGTACACAACCACAACCACCTTCAAATAATTTTGTTGTTTTTAATTTGAATGAATTTGGCATGGATCGCTTTTGCACATTTCATCAAGAGTAGCATTCCGAAATTTTTTCCCATAGTGGATTAATTCAATGACTCTGGTAATAAATCAATTATTGGATACACAAAAAATAGACCATGAAGATCAGGAAGAAGACCAATCTAATGAACCAAAATACCAAAATGAAGAAACCACATTGGTATTGTGGGATTGGGCACCAACTTTTGTTTTATATGAAGAAGAAAAGGTGGAAGAAATACAAATATCATTTGTAGATTATGCTACCAGAAGTAAGGGACCAGTAGAAGAACAAAGTATAGTATTTCCCAAGATGAGGATAGCCAATGAAAACATGAAAAATAATAATAGTATAAATCAGTCACAACCAAAAGAAAATTATGGGGCTGTAAAGGAAACCAACCCATTAAGCAATAAACAAGTAAACCATGTAGTCAACAAATTAGATAGTGGTGAAAAGGTGGGAGGAAATCATAATATGGGATATAACATTGTAGAAAGTATCAAGTAAACCAAAGCAAATATATCTATGTTTGAACTGTGTAACCTTCCACAACATAGGAAAAAATTGTTATAAGATTTTGACGTAAAATCATGTAGCACAATAGATAAACAATCAGAAAGGGTTGAGTCTAATACCAAGATTAACGAAGCAAGTATCGGTGGAAAGTCAAAATCTCAAACCATACCTTTCCTTTTGACTTTTGAAATTTTCAAATATAATGTTCATAACTGCTTGGTAGACTTCGGGGATTCACCAAATATCATGCCACTATCCATTTGCAAGAAGATAAATGGACAACCCACTGCATCCCCTTCTTAGATTATACAACTAGATAGATCAAATGTTAGAGTTATTGGGGAAATGAAAAATGTATTGAGTAGATTAGCTAGAGACCCAAGAGTGTGTCAATTTATTGATATTATGGTGGTGGATATACCAAAATCTTATGGGTTAATACTAAGTAGAGATTGGTCAAATGACATAAATGGTTATTTGGAAACAAATTGGTCTTATTTATGGTTTCCATATCAGAATAAGAATAATCAAATCAAGGTGTTAAGGGAACCTCATATGAAATAAAATGTGACTAAACTAGAAGAAAAAAATGACCCAGTGAATTTTTCATCTTCGGTTTTGGGGATTTATTTTTTGGAAATTGAGTCAGGGAACTATCAGGCGGAAAATGTTGGCCATGATTTAGACAACCAGTCCAATATTCTTCAATTTGCACAGGTTGATGATATTGACTGTAACATAGTAGAATTAGTTACTGACCTAGGTGATAATACTAACGTAGTTAAGTCAAATGATAAGTTTTGGAATTTGTATTTTGATGGCTCCAAGACACAAAAGGGAGCAGGGGTTGGGTGTGTTCTTGTTGATTCTCAAGGAAACAAACAATTTCTCTCTTGTAGATTATAATTTGAATGCACAAATAATACTGTTGAATACAAAGCTTTAGTTCAAGGTTTGAAAAAATCCATAGATTTGAATGTTAAGAAATTAAATGTTTTTGGTGATTCGAAAATAGTTTTCAGGCATGTAAGGGATACAATTCATTGTTTATTTCCACATTTAAAAGGGTACCAATCTGAGGTATGGAATTTAATATCAGATTTTAATTCTTTTGACATAAATGCCATTCCTAGGTTACAAAATGTTGTTGCGGATTTACTAGATACTTCTGCTTCCCGGTTAGTACCGACAAATAAAAAATGTTCCATTGAATTGATTTTCAGGCCTTCAGTCCCGGATAACATCACAAATTAGAGAGTGTTTGATGATGATGAAAAAATTATTCACTTTTTGACAGATGAAGATACATTCAAAGGATCTATTATTGAGGAGGATGAACACCAGTCAGAATTGCAAAATAAGGATATCAATAAAGGAAATTTTATTCCAAAAGGAGTATGGACATTAGAAAAGTGATTTGAGCTACAACATAAATTCAAGAATCCAACAAACGTCAAAACAAATAGCTCCTCAATGCAATACAAGTTGGTGAATCTGGGGACAAAGAAAGAACCTAAATATGTTAATTTGGGACAATGTTGCTCACCTGGCGAGAGATGCAAATTTATTAAACTTTTTCAGCAATACAAGGATATTTTTGCATGGTCATATGAATATTTGAAAACTTATGACACCCGCATCATACAACATGTGATACCCATCAAACAAGGAGAAAAACCATTTTAGCAGCAGCTCCCGAAGATGCATCCCACGCTTGAACCTTTAATACAAAAATATTTTAAGAAGTTGTTGTATGTTAAGATTATTTTCAAGGTCAAACATTCCGAATGGGTGGAAAACTTGGTACCTGTAAGAAAAAAATCAGGAGAAATAATATTATGTGTTCATTTTCGAAATTTAAATAGGGCATCAGATAAAGACAACTATACAGTCCCACCTATGGAACAAATCTTACAAATGGTAGCTAGCTCATAAATGTTCTCCCTATTGGATGGATTTTCAGGTTATAATCAAGTATTAGTGGCCGAGAAAGATCGACTCAAGACTACCTTTCACACAAAATGGGGAACATTAACTTATAGAAGAATTCCTTTTGGACTTATGAATGTTGGAGCCACATTTCAAAGGGCCATGGACAGTTCATTTCGAGGTTTAGTCAACCACTGTGTTGTTATTTATTTAGATGATGTGGCATTTTTTCTAAGAAAAGGGAGAATCATGTTTTCCATTTAAAACGTATTTTTGAGCGGTGTAGGAAAAATGTTATATCTTTGAATCCGAAGAAAAGCATTTTTGTTGTCCTCGAAGGAAAACTGTTAGGGCACATCATCTCTAAAAAGGGAATCTCTATAGACCCAGAAAGAATTCAAACTATAACTCATATTCCCATGCCCCGTAATAAGAAGACTATACAATCATTTATGGGCACAATAAACTTTGTTCGAAGGTTTGCGCCATATTTTAAACAAATTGTAAAACCTTTGCAACAAATGGTGAAGCAAAGTATATAGTTAAAATGGACTGATATTGAGAAGAACACATTTAAGGATATAAAAAAATGTCATTTCTCATGCTCCTTCATTGAGCAGTCCAGATTTTGAAAAGGATTTTATTATATATACATTTTTTTCAAATCATTCTCTTGCAGTAGTGCTCACATAGAAAGGAGAGCAAGGAGATGAATATCCAATATCTTTTATGAGCATTGGGTTACAAGGAGTTGAACTGAACTACCCAGCTGTAGAAAAACAAGCATATGCAGTTTTCAAGGCAGTGAAACAATCAGACCTTATATTTTACAAAACAGAACGAAGGTTATAATACCTCACCCAACTGTCATATCTCTATTTATTCAGAAGGAGTTGGGAGAAAGATGAGGAAATTGGGTGACTGCATTGCAAGAATATGACCTAGAATTTAAACCAGCTAATATCATCAAAGGTCAAGGGTTATGCAAGTTGCTTACTGAAAATCCAATTGATGAAGATCATGGCTAGAAAAATAAATTAGAAATGAATTTAATTGAAGTATGTTCCATTTTCACCACTCCAGAGTCTTGGTATAGAGATTTAATCCACTATCTTCAAAATGGATATTTTCCGAAACATTGGAATTCAAAGGCAAAGAAGGGATCTCTGATTAAATTCAGCATCATATCAAATAATAGAATGAGTAATTTTTAGAAATAATTATGATGGAGTATTTATTATATGTCTTGAAATAGATGATGCAGAGAAGGTATTAAAAGAGTTACATGATGGCCCTACAGTGGGGCATTATTCCGGGGACACTACTGCTCATAAAATACTAAGAGTCGGATATTACTGGCCCACTGTTTTTAAGGATTCTCATGCATATGCAAGGAAATGTGATATCTGTCAGAGGAGTGCTGGTAGACTACCCAAATCAGTAGGACCATTGCAACCGGTCGTCATCTCAGAACCATTCGAGCAATGGGGTTTAGACATCATTGGGGGAATCAATCCCAACTCTTCATTACAACACTAATATATTCTCACCGCCACTAATTATTTTACGAGGTGGACTAAGGTCATTACTTTGTGCAAATTGAATGAAGATGTGGTCATCATATTTCTACAAGAAAATATCATGACCAGGTTTGGGTTCCAATTTCGTTAGTCTTTGATAATGCATCTTATTCTTCTTATTTTAAATTGAGTGCATTTTCTATAGAAATGGGAATTAAATTGCATTATTCATCTAACTACTATCCTCAAGGGAATGGGTTAGCAAAATCCACTAATAAGAATCTCATACGGATATTGAAGAAAACTGTTATTGAAAACCAAAGAAATTGGCATACAGCTCTCCCCAACGCTTTATAGGAAGATCGGGTCACTTAAAAAAATTATTTAGGGGTTTCTCCTTATACCTTAGTCTATGGGAAAGACGTTATTCTCCCCCCAAACATACTACTCCCTTCCCTACAGTTAGCCCATGCATCTTAGTATCGAACAATGAAATCACACAGTCATGTATTAGTACTTTGCTAAAACTTGAGGAAGCACGGAAAAAGGCCAAAGATAGGTTCAACCATCACCAAAACATTGTTAAAAGATGGTTTGATAATTGGAAATCTGGAAAGAAAACTTTTGAGGTAGGATATCTAGTTCTAAAGTGGGATCATCCTCATGAAGAGAAGGGAAAACATACCAAATTTGAACAGTTGTGGCTTGGTCCTTATCATGTTGTAGAAAAGCTTGGCCTAGCAACTTATAAGTTGCAATATTTACAAGGGGATAAGGAAAACCTCCCTGTCAACGACCTAGCACTTAAACAATATTTTCTTAGGCTTAGGAAAACCTGTTGTACATAAATAAATCTGTTTTTTAATCCTTTTGTTTGATTTCATTTGCTTTCTTCTTAGGGTAGTTAGTTTCAGCCTTATCTCATTTTGGTTTGATTTTTTTTGCTTAGATTGCTTAAATTTGTTTGAATAAACCTCAACTCAACTTTCAAAGTGATCTAAACTATCTCATATGAAATGCTTATAATCACCGAAGGATTAGAATTGCTTTCATAACAAAAGGATTTCTTTTGTAACAACAATGTCATTTAGTGATTTTAATTGCTGCTTGGTTTTAAAATGGGAAACCTGCTTCGTGTTTCAAACTGTGTCAATCTAAACCTTGTAAAATAACTAGGATCCATGAATTCTAAATTACTATCTTGGGGCTCCACTCACTTACACATAAATAACCATCTCAAGTATCCTACTATAACTGACCCATGGAAAGGAAGCAAGTCTTGCAAATGTGTGGCAGTTAAAATGATCCCATGCTATGAAAATTATAGCCAAAAGGCTTATAATGAAGAGTCAAAATTTCTAAAAAAGGTTCCATCTCCATCAAAGAAATGGTATGGAAAATAAAATATATCCAATCAAGAAGATACACCGGATGATATTCCAGAAGGTTCTTCTCCATCCATGAGTATGAAAAATAAAGAAAACTCGTCACTCACACAAAAGGACATTATGGATGGAAGAACCTATGTCAAATGTTTGAATACTGAAGAAAGCTATTTTGAAAGACTCGGATGATAAAACTCATCAAAAGAAAGCATCCAAAGAAATGCTAGTAGCATGGGAAAGAAGAACAAACGAATACATCTATGTGATTTTGTTACAATCCTGTGGAGTCATACGTAGAGGTAACCAAAAGACGAGACTAATAATGAACCCCATATTATGGCCTCAGGAGAGTGGTCAGGAAATATGGTATAGGTTGCCCAGTTTCCAAAGAAAATGATCAATATGATTCAAGAAGCTCCTCTCCTTGCTTAAAACTTTAGACTTTTAAAATCCTAAAAAGAAATGTTAAGGGCATAGTTTTACAATTAGAATAAATGACAAACAAGCAATTGTGATCCTCAAGGAGATTTTGTTCAAAGATCTGTGTTCACCAATCAGTCGACAATTGTTGCAGCTGCAACCTGATCCCCAAATTTTAAAAAAAAATTGTAGGGCCCCTCCTTTATTTTTTAATTTACTCGGAATTTTGTTTCATCTTTGATATCCTTACTTTTGACACTTAGAATTTTTTTTGAAAAACAAAAGAAAAGGCAATTTTTGAACCTGGACAACTTGTTTTTTTCTGCCGAAACGGTCGGAGCAACTTGCATTCTTCCACCTAAACGGTTGGAGCAACATTCCATTCTTTCTCGAAATGGTCGGAACAGTTATGAAAGTGCGCCGAAACACCTAAGTTGTGTTGCTGAAATTTGTGTTTCGGAGCAGAATCCGAAGTTACGCTGAACACAACAGAGGGTAAAGGAAAATGGGCCCAGTCAGAGGAGTTATCGGTCTCACGCCGAAACGGATCAGTGTAAAATTGAAAATTCTGCCGAAACGTTTCTCTCACAAAATGAAAATACTCTGAAACTTTCACTGTGCAAATGAAAATCAGCGTAAAATTGAAAACGACGCCAAAATACATCGCTACCAAGAGGAAAGTACAATGATGTATGTCGTTGTTGAATGCAAAGTGCTCTGACATGGTTGTAAAAGGGATATCGGCATAAAACGAAAAAAAACACCGTAACAGACTTGACGTGAAATTAAAAAAGGTTCATACGAATAGAAATCAGCATAAAATGGTATATTGCACCGAAACGCATCGTTGCCAAAAGGAAATGACCACCGAAACAGAATCGGTGCCGAATGGGAATTAATCTAAAACTCTTATGGCATAAAATAGAAAGTAACCCGAAAAGGGCATGATTTGACCCCGTTGATGCATTTAATGCTAGGGTTAGTGTGGACATATATATATATATATATAAAATTTAAAGTCTTTTCCTGTCACATTGCTTGTAACGACATTTTGGAGAAATTGTTGGAAGACGGAATTCATTCGACGCCATTGAGCTTTGCATTTGGACGAACCCCTCACTGCCAGGTAGATCGTTTATCCTTTTACTTTATTTTATAGAACAACGTTTTTCCATAGGATCTTGTAAATTTTTCATGGGCGCCCGAATTAGGTTAAATTGTGAAACTTGAGAGAGTATAAGGGTGGGATTAGTTTCTTTAAAAAACCCTAAAGAAGTTTGTTTTTATGTAAGGTAAAACTTTGCGTTAATATCCACAGATAGGATTGGGACTAAACTTGAGGGAATTCTCGTAAAGTGACTGCCGCATCTCCAGAGCTTATGCTTTCTTTGAAAAATCCCCTGACTAGGATTCCACTGGATAAATGTGATAGAATTTACATAACCCCCTATGGAGAACACCCATATCACCGGGATGTATTCTCATTTAAAGTTCCTCCCATTTTTTGCTTCCTCATATTTCACCGAAGAGAGGAAACCTGTTAGGTTAGAACGTAAGAAAATCAAGCATTTCGAGCATATACTCGCCAAGGAAACCTAGATTCATTTGGGTATGAAGTGCCATTGTGAAATAGCTATGTTAGTTCTTCAAGCTCATCGAGAACCCTGAATCTCCCCGAGTTGCGTAGAGAAGTGAAACATGTGGTTCTATTTGAAGAGAAAGTCCATCTCTTGCATTTGGTTTTTGTTATTATTTGTTTTCTTTTTGGGCATGCTACACTGTTATATACCCTATCAATGGAACTCTTCAATAAAATATTAGTTAAAATTTTCTATCTGGAATCCTAATCAATAATATGAGAAGGTGATGATGGGGCAGTCTATGATTCTGTAGAAAATTCAAAGACACTTTAGCGATTTTTCTTACTTTTGTCCAATGGTGCATTAGAGAATCTGGATTAATCCAAATGAAAATCCATTTATGTTGATGTATATGTAACTTCGGAATGTATTTCATCTATGTATTTCATATATATTTATTGTACCCTTATTAGAGATGTGTTATTCCTCTATAAGGAAGTGTTGTCATGTGGATTGACAAGTGTCGCAAGTGTGTGTACTTGCCGATGGGTTATTAGACCACCATGTGTGGGGTCGGCCCTGAAATATATATTATATTGTGTATGTACCTAGCTAGACAAGTCGGCCCCATAAGGTCACTGGGCAAACAGGTTAGTATAAATAGAGATCAGGAGATCTCTATTTAGATCATTCGAAAAGTCATCTCTCTCTCACTCAGAAAGTGGCGCACTAGTGAGGAGGAGGATCATCTGCTTCTAGGAGACTATCTCAAGTGTATTTTGGTTGTACTTTGGTTGAGCCATTGCTCTCTCTATCTTTGAGGAAGTTGTGGGGTTTTTCACCTTAGGTTTTTCCCCACAGAAACTCTGTGTCTCTTGTCTCTCATACTTTTGATTCTTGTGATGCTTGTCATGCTTATTGTGATTGTTATGCATTGATATACTGTATATGTTATTCTCTCAGTGAAGATCCTAGAGTATTGTAAATTAATGCTCAAAAGTTAACATGGTATCAAAGCTAGCCTGAGAAGAAGACATTTTGCAGTGACGGAAACTTGAGTTTCTTATTTATTGGGTTTCTCAACACAGATTTTGGAAAAGCAGTATAGTAGATTGACTCTACTCATCAAGGAGAATCTATCTGTCAAATCAGAATTCAATTCTGAGCATTTTCAGATTTGGCCCTAAAAATTAGGGTTTCCACAAAAATAGGAATTTCTGAAATCTGAAGACATAGCTCGAAGCTCCTTGCAAAAATCGAAGTTTAGAGCTTTGGATCGATATTTTTGGCTGGGTAGATCTCCGGAAAACTCAAACCCTAATTCAAGGCTCTCCCTAGTGAACCCGGGAGGACAAAAAGAAAAATATGAAGGGTAAAGCTTTGCTGATCTCAAATTCTAAATACACCAGGATGATCAGCTCATCAAGGCGCATCTTTCTATCCTTTCAGAAAATTGAAATTCACATTTTGAATTTTTAGGGTTTTTTCGACAAACCCTAATCCAGGACCAGATCTAGTTTTCAGCATTTCATGTGCTAAGACCTAAACCTTTTCTATTTCCATTTGAAGTACTCTTTAAGATGTCTCACCACACCAAGCTTGAGGATAAGCTTGAAGGAGCTGATAACTTCCGAGCTTGGAAGTATAGGATTGGGTTAATCCTGGAAGAGAATGAGTTGGACTCATATGTAAAAGAAGACATCCCTATCCCAGAGGATGAAGAGGCTAAGGTATTGCATAAGAAAAAATTGGTCAAAGCAAAGAGAATCATTGCTGATTCTATCAAATACCATCTCATACCCCATGTGTCTTCTCTAAAGACACCCAAGGAGATGTTTGACTCTAGGACCAAGCTATTTGAAGGGAAGAACATAAATCGGAAGATGACCCTGCGGAACCAATTGAAAGGAGTAAAGTTTCAGAATGGAGAAACCATTCAATATTATTTTTCAAGGGTCTCCCAGATCAAGGAACAACTAGAAGCAGTGGATGAAATGGTGGAGAATGGTGAAGTGGTGATGACCACTCTAAATGGCCTACCCAGGTCATGGGATTCCTTTATTCAAGGAATTTGTGCAAGGAAGAAGTTGATCTCCTTCAACAGATTGCGGGAAGAATGCTCTCAAGAAGAAGCTAGGCTTGTGGCCCAAGAAGAAAAGATGGGAAATAAAGATCAAGCTCTCACAGCACATGCCAGGAAAGGCAAGTCCAAGAAGGAATCATCTCATAACAGAAGATTCTCACACCACCATTATCATAAAGATAAGAAAGATCTCATATGCTTCAATTGCAATGATAAGGGACACTTTGCTTCAGATTGTCCCAAGAAGAAGAAAGACAACAACAACAACTTCAATAAGAAGAAGAAGAATAACAAAAGAAGATATCATGCTCATGCTGCCGAAGATGATGAACCCCCAAAGAAGAAGGCTAGGGAAGAAAGTGATAGTGATGATGACTCATCAAGTGAAGAAGAATATGTTCTAATTTCTGCTCTCACAGGTACTATCTCCCATGGTTGTAATGATTAGTTGATTGATAGTGGGGCTTCCAAACACATGACTGGGTTTAAGGAATCTTTTGTGAATCTATCTGAACATGAATCACCCCATAAGGTGAAACTTGGGGATGATTATCAATACCCAATCAAAGGAAGTGGTGAAGCCTCCTACAACCTAGATTCTGGAAAATATTTGAAGATGAAAGAAGTCCTTTATGTACCTGGGCTCAAGAAGAACTTACTCTCCATCTCTGCATTGGATGCAAAAGGTATGAGGGTTGCATTTGTGGATGGCCAAGTCCTAATGTGGCCAAAGGGAAAGAACATAGATGATGCAGTAGTGATTGGAGAGCAAGAGGGAGGTTTGTATAAATTGAAGGGACAACTTGAACATGCCATGGTACATGAATCCATGGAGCTAAGTGAACTTTGGCATAGAAGATTTTCTCATATGCACTATAGGGCACTTCCAATTGCAAGCAAGGCTGTAGAGGGTCTTCCTGAAATCAAGACCAAACATGAAGGTGTTTGCAAAGAATGTGAAAAATGTAAGAACATTAAGAAGGCTTTCCCAAGCATTGAAAGCAAGGCAAAAGACATCCTGGAAATCATCCACTCATATGTATGTGGTCCTATGTCATCCAGTTCTCTGAGTGGGTATGTTTACTATGTCTTATTTATTGATGACTTCTCCAGGAAGACTTGGGTATACTTCTTGAAGAGCAAAGATGAGGTGTTTGATAAATTCAAGGAATTCAAAACCTTGATGGAGAATCAAACTGACAAGAAGATCAAAACATTCAGATCTGACAATGGTGGAGAATTCACCTCAGGTGACTTCAAGAAGCTTTGTAGTGATTCAGGGATTAAGAGGGAGTTGACTGCTCCTTATAATCCTCAACAGAATGGAGTTGCAGAAAGGAAGAACAGAACAATCATGGAAGCAGCAAGGGCAATGCTGCATGACCAGGATCTACCTATGCACTATGGGCAGAAGCAGCTAGAATAGTTGTATATCTGTAGAACAGAACACCCCACAAGATATTGGATAACAAGACACCATAAGAGGTATTTTCTGGTAATAAACCTGAAGTCATCCATCTCAGAATATTTGGTTGTCTAGTATACACTCATGTCCCAAAGGAAAAGTGGACGAAACTAGATCCTTCAGGAAAGAAGGGTATCTTTGTGGGTTACAGTGAAATCTCGAAAGCTTACAGAATATACTTTCTAGGGTTCAAGAAGATTGATTTCAGCAAGGATGTAACATTTGATGAAAACTCAGCATTCATCAAATCAAGGAAGGCACCTATCGAAGTTTATGAAGAACCTAAGGAAACTAGATTTCAAGAAACTACCATGACTGAAGCAGTTCCAGAAGTTGTTCGTGAGTTTGAAGATCCACAAGAACCTGTAGATCCACCCCGTGAGAATAACTCTCACAAGAGGAAACCTGCATGGGCTAGAGAGCTCATTCAAGATGCAAAAAGATTTGGCATTCCAGAAGAAGAACACAGAGCAAAGAAGAGAACCAGATCACATACCAGCTATGTTGCTTTACTCTGTGACATTATGAACAAAGAGCCTTCCAGTTATGAAGAAGCAGTGGAAAAGAAAGAATGGAAGGATGCCATGGTTGAGGAATACCAATCAATAATGAATAATGATGTTTGGGATGTTGTACCAAGACCTAAAGAGAAGTCTGTTGTGACTTCTAAATGGATCTACAAAATCAAGCATGCTGCAGATGGCAATGTAGAGAAATACAAAGCAAGATTCGTAGCTCGTGGCTTCTCTTAGAAAGAGGGAATAGATTATGAAGAAACTTTTGCACATGTAGCTAGGTGTACTTCCATCAGAACAGTACTTGCCCTGGCTGTAGCAATGAAATGGAAAATACACCAGATGGATGTCAAGACTACCTTCTTGAATGGTGTAGTTGAAGAGGAAGTATATGTGGAGCAGCCACTCGGTTTCAAAATATATGACAGGGAGTCCTATGTGTGCAGATTGAAGAAAGCCTTGTATGGCTTGAAGCAAGCTCCCAGAACTTGGTATGGTAGGATGGACAGTTTCCTATCTAGTTTGGGATTTACCAAGAGTAAAGCAGATTCCAACCTTTACTACAATGTTGAGGAAGGGAATCCTGTGATTGATTGCATATACTAAGAGAAAGCTTGCTACCGAGTTCGATATGAAATATTTGGGAATGATGCATTATTTCCTAGGTATGGAGGTGTGGCAGAGTATAGGTGGGATCTTCCTTGGTCAAGGGAAGTACACAGTAGATATCCTGAAGAGATTCGGGATGATGGATTGCAAGGCCATGGCCACACCTATGGCATCGAATCTGAAGCTTCTATGTGATGCTTCATCTGAGCCGGTTGATGTCTCTATGTATCGTCAGATGATTGGGTCCTTGATTGACCTAACGAACACGAGACCAGATATTTGCTTTGCGGTGAACACATTGAGTCAGTTCCTGACAGATCCGAGGAGTGTTCATCTGGTTGCTGTAAAGCATGTTCTGAGGTACCTGAAGGGTACAGTGGATTATGGGCTCAAGTATGAGGCGAATCAAAAGTTTAACCTGCAGGGTTATGTTGATTTAGATTGGGCTGGAAGTGCTGCAGATAGGAATAGCACATTTGGGTGTTGCTTCAGTATGGGATCAGGTGTGATATCTTGGTTTAGCAGGAAGCAGTCCTATGTAGCACTGAGTACAGCTAAGGAAAAGTATGTTGCAACCTGTTCAGCTAGTTGTGAGGTAATATGGCTACGGAAGCTACTGTCTGAATTATTTGATCTCCCATTGGATGCTACTGGTATCTTCTGTGATAACCAGAGTTGTGTGAAGCTGTCTGAGAATCCAGTGTTTCATGATAGGTCGAAACACATAGAGATCAAATATCACTATATCAGGGATATGGTGCAAAGAGGAGCTATGAAGCTCCTGTATGTTGCGACGGACGAGGAGATTGCAGATGTGTTGACGAAGCCACTAGCCAGGGTGAAGTTCGAGTACTTCAGAGAGAGGCTTGGTGTTCTTCGGATTGATGACACTTCGAGGAAGAAGTGATGGACACATTTACTGAAGCCATTCCAAGCATGTTGGAAGGAGGATCCTTCACATGGCTATGGATGTAAGCGCTGGATGATGAGCATCAGGATGATGTTCTGGTTTCTACTTTGTATGATCAGTTGGATCATTTTTATATGTATGTATATATGCATCATGTTGGATGATGGATATGATCAGTTGGATCATTTATATGTACATGTATGTAAACATCATGTTGGATGCTGGATATGATCAGTTGGATCATTTATATGTATGTACGCATCATGTTGGATGCTGGATATGATTGGTTGGATCATGTGTATGTATTTTGTATAAGCATCATGTTGGATGCTTGGACCATGTATCTATATATGTATCAGGTGGATACATTGTATGATCAGGTAGATCATGTATGTTGATATGTATCATGTATTTATATTTGTATCAGGTGGATACACTGTATGATCAGGTGGATCATGTATGATGATATGTATCAGGTAGATACTTGGTATGCATCAGGTAGATGCATTGTATGATCATGGATGACGAGCTTCAGGATGTTGCTCCAGATGACATGCAGTAGGATGTTGCAGTGATGATGATCAGGATGATCATGTGTACATCAGGATGATGTATGGTGAGTATCAGGTTGATACTCTATGGCCGTGGAACAGGTTGTGCAGATAAGCATGTAATTTGTGCCCTGGGAGATTTGCAAATAGTCTTTCGAGGTTTTTCCTACAGCATGTAATTTGTACCTTGGGATATCTGGAAAATGCTCTTTCAAGGTTTTGCTTGGGAGAACATATAATTTGTGCCCTGGGAGATCTGCAGATAGTCTTTCGAGGTTTTGCCTATGGCATGTAATTTGTGCCCTAGGATATCTGGCAGATGCTCTTTCGAGATTTTGTCCTATGGCATGTAATTTGTGCCCTACGAGATCCGATAGGTTGAGCCGTGTGCTCATAATCAATCCTGGGATGCTCTTTCGAGGATTTTCCATGACCACATGTAATTTGTGCCCTGGGAGATCCGATAGGTTGAGCCTTGTGCTCGTAATCAGTCCCGGGATGCTCTTCCGAGGTTTTGTGGTGACCACATGTAATTTGTGCCCTGGGAGATCCGATAGGTTGATCCTTGTGCTCGTAATCAGTCCTGGGATTCTCTTTCAAGGTTTTGTGGTGGGGTCACATGTAATAAGTCTTGCAGATCTGGACAGGATGAAAAAAGCCTCAGATTCTCTTTAGGGTTCTTGCTAGTCAAGAGACTCTTTTAAGGTTTTGTGACGCACGTAATAAGTCCTGAGATTTCCATAGTATGGCCAGTGATGATGAAGACCTGCAGGTGGTGGGCCTACATCCAGTATGAAAAAGGACTGGCTCTGTAGAACTTCCTATGACGAGTAGAGTCAAAGATTGGTTGAGATAGCAGCAGCAGTGACGATGATGATGACGATGATCCCAAGAAGAAGACTTGTATAGCAGATCTGTGTCGAGAAATACCTTCCTAGTTAAGAGGGATTGTTGATGTATATGTAACTTCGGAATGTATTTCACCTATGTATTTCATATATATTTATTGTACCCTTATTAGAGATGTGTTATTCCTCTATAAGGAAGTGTTGTCATGTGGATTGACAAGTGTCGCAAGTGTGTGTACTTGCCGATGGGTTATTAGACCACCATGTGTGGGGTCGGCCTTGAAATATATATTGTATTGTGGATGTACCTAGCTAGACAAGTTGGCCCCATAAGGTCACTGGGCAAACAAGTTAGTATAAATAGAGATCAGGAGATCTCTATTTAGATCATTCGAAAAGTCATCTCTCTCTCACTCAGAAAGTGGCGCACTAGTGAGGAGGAGGATCATCTGCTTCTAGGAGACTATCTCAAGTGTATTTTGGTTGTACTTTGGTTGAGCCATTTCTCTCTCCATCTCTGAGGAAGTTGTGGGGTTTTTCACCTTAGGGTTTTCCCCACGGAAACTCTGTGTCTCTTGTCGCTCATGATTTTGATTCTTGTGATGCTTGTCATGCTTATTGTGATTGTTATGCATTGATATACTGTATATGTTATTCTCTCAGTGAAGATCCTAGAGTATTGTGAATTAATTCTCAAAAGTTAACAATTTATACATTGGTCACTACACATAGGTGTTCACTTTTCAACTAAGTTGACAATGTTGTGATAAACCGTAACCAACATCAAACATACTTGATATCATGGAAGTATGAATTTCCCAAATTTTTCTTTCTTGTAAATAATATTGATAAATTATACCTCTACATGTTGCTTAAAAAAAAATTGTTGCTTTAACATGGAATTATTATTATACATTAACTTTGTTTTTTCTTTAGGACTCAGAGACAAAAAGAAGAGTTTCCAAGTGAAAGGCCAAGGTAGTAGAATCGGATTCCCACATTGAAGTTGTTACAGAAACTCCAATGGAGACATTATTTGAAGACACCAAAGCAGTGACAGGAATTATACCTGAATACAAATGGGGTGAACTATATCACCTCATCCGAGATCTGAATGTGCCAGATGTATCCATTGAGGAGATGATGGTGTGTCAAAATATTAAAATATCCAATATCCATAAATTTGCCACCCGAACATAGCTTTTCCCATGCTCCGAAGTCATTGGATGGATTCTACCTCATGTGGACATTGGCACACGGATCATATCCGAGGAAAATGGAGAAGGGCTTGCTTCATTCCAACCCGGTCATATTAGTGCAGCTTACAAATTTCCACCTCCCAAAGTGACAATGACGGATGATTGGGTAAATGGATTCAACATAGATCACTTTGAGTACGCTAAGAAATGATGGTTCCTAGAAAGCAGCTGAGACAAAGGGCAAGTTGAGAACATGACAGCCAGAATCTAAAGATACCATTCAGAATCATAGCCTTAATGTTGAGTAGAATATTCGGCAAGGCGAATGGGAATATCTATAAGGTCAGTTGGGTGCCCCTCATGTATCACATCGCCTCCCATGGTACTGTCTTCAATTGGGTGGACATTATATCAGAAAGTATGGCATCAACGATAGCATCGTCCCAAGGAGGGATGACCTAGAAGAAAGTTGAGTTATACATGTCTTCCGACTTGATTGATTGTATTTTGATTAGAAATCCATTCCACAAATTGGGGTGCTATTCGGTCTTGGTTGAGACCCCATTATATGTGGCTTACCAAATAATGTGGGCACACAAGTATGCAAGTTTCTATAAGCTTATATGTGAGGAATTCATAATTCCTTTGTATTGGTTGATATTTAATGAAGAACCCAATTGCTTGCCGGATAACGCAATGGCCATCATCTGCGAATATGGATATTTCTACTTTACCCCAGAAGGCACTTATATCAGAATGTATGGAGGTACCAAATCCCTGTCTCTAATGAAAAGGTACGCAACTGATTATGTGGTGCACAGAGAGCCAGTAAGACAAGTCTTCATCAATGGGGTAGGTAATTTTTTAAATGAACATAAGAATGCCTCCTATCCACCATTTCCCTTTATCATTGGGGCATATAAATTCCCCAAGGTGAAAGGAGCAGAAGCTTTTATAAAATACTTGGAGGCGTTTCATTTTGGGGAGACGATCTTTGTAAGGAATGAAAAACTACAAAAGGTTGCCCAACATTGTGTGTCATGTAAAATTCACTTTGAATACACAGACCACTTCCTTAAGGATGAAGAAGTATATCGGAGGGCCAATAACATGACAAATTTGAATAAATGTTTTGGTCGGAAGAGTGGTGTAGGTTCTATTCATACTATGGATACTTCCAAAGAAGTGGAAGTGCATAAGTCAAGAGAAGAAGCAGAGAGACTACAGGAAGCAGAAGCATAAAGACAACGAAAAGAAGAAGCAAAAAAGCTATAGGAAGAGGAAGCAGAAAATCAAATAAGAGAAGAGGAAGATAAAAGAAGAAAAGAATAAGCAGAAAAAACAAAGAAGAGAAGAGGAAGATAAAAGAAGCAAAGAAGAAGCAGAAAGGCAGAAGAAAGAAGAACAACAAATGGCAGAGAAAGCAACAGAATTGGAAAGGAAAAGGGAAGAAGAATATAGGCTCAAGAAAGCTGTGGAATAAGAAGAAGTCCAAAAGGGAGGTCAAAATCTCCAAGACATGGACATAGACCCACCGGAGGTGTTTGGAATCACACTTAGAGGAGGACATCTCCCATTTTCCGAGCTCGGGCTCACTCCTTTTACCCCTTCAAAGCAACATTCAATAGTGAAACTGGATACGATAGTATTTGAATCGAAAATGAAGACAATAACAAGGAGAACAGAGAAAAGACTGAAAATGGGCACACACCCAGATGTGGTGACCATTCAATAAAGAACCATAGTGGAAGGCACCCATAAAGATACCAAGTTCATAGCATCAGTAAATATAACAGTTGCTCAAGAAAGTGCTGACAATGTTGATAAGCTGATGAATGACCTAGAGCGCAACAAGGAAAAAATTTTAAAGTTGAAAGACAACCTAGTCAAAGCAAGAGGTGAAGGGATAGAATTGAAAAGGAAACATGATGTAGTAATAGCTGAAAAGAATAGATTAATGTCTAATTACTAGAATATAGAAAACGAAAATTAAGATTCTTTGAACGTACAACTTGTAATTATGGAAGGTGAGAGAAGTGATTTATACTCTTGCATTAAGGAATTGGAATAAAAAGAAATGATATGAAATCAACAAGTGGAAGTTGTGCAGTCTCAGATGGACGAGTTGGTCAGAGAGAAGGAATATCTATTGGAACAGGCCAATGTGGCTTAGAATCAAAAGCAGGATATGACTCCTTTTCATGAGCAGGCATGTAAGATACAGGAACAGATCTTCCATTCACAGTAATTATTAACTGAAGAAATTTATAAAATGAAACAGATGATAGAAAGGATGAAAGAGATCTCTGTAGGTGCTTTGTCAATAAGACAGAAGTTAGTCGATACTTTTAAAAAGTTGAAAAGTTTGATGTCCTGGAGAGGAAGCAATCCAAACCTCCCTGATCACCTGCCACACAATACATTTGTTGAACTCAAGCTGGATATAGAACTCCTAGAAAGTTGCAGAAGGGATTCCAAGAAGATGCATGTGGAAATACCAAAATCTATCACAAAGTGTGAGGAATTTTACAAAGGAATTTATCAAATATATGAGAAATGTCACATCCCAATGGCACAAGATATGTACGGGTTTCCCACTAAGGATCAACGCTTAATGGAATTGATAAATCGCCTATAAGAGGATCTGGAATACATCATGAAATTAGATGTGTTAAATGAGGAAGACCTCAATCAGTACATTGGATAGGCGTCTATAAATGCTTATTTCCCAGAGAGAGAGCTATAAAGATGCTACTGAAGGAGTGATAAGTGTAGAAAAAGAATTATATGTTCATAAAGTGTCTTTAAAATTATTATAGCCTATCCAATGTAATATCATCTTTCAGGAAACAAACTTATGGGATAATTATATTTCAATCCTGGAGGACCCACCAGAAAGTTAAATTTAAATTGTAATTAATTGTCTATTTTGATGTGCAAACACTAAAGGACAAATTTTGGCAATCCAAAGGTTATGGGTAGCTGAATTGATTGGTCATGTAGAGACTAATTCTATTGTAATATAAATATAAGGAGATGGATACTAGAAAGGGGACTTTTTCTAGAGAAATAGAGGCTGGATACATTTTGTAAGAGAACTATTTTTCTACTAATGAGAAGGACCTATTTGCTGGGAAAGCTTGCTCATATTTTTGCGTGGAATGTGTTGAATGACTAATTGGAATTATTTCCTCTTGTATTTGTGCTCATGTTGTGAGATATTTCTAACTTTGTTGAACTATTCCAATGGTGATGAATGATTTTACTTATCTATGCAAATTTATGTGTGATATCAGAGTAATAAATTGATTTAATTGTAATCAAAGTTATCTTTGTATTTTTTTTGCTGTGAGTGTGCATACTTGATCTCAATAACTATCTGTTAGATTTGTATAAGAATTCTCAGATTATTACTCTTGTTTAAACGCGCTCCTTGCAAGGATAGATTAGTTAGTGTAGAATAGGGTTAGATAATTGATAAGGTAGAAGTGATCAGACGGGAGGTAAGAACCTATGCATCACTTGTGAGGCTTATGCTTGTCAATTCTAGGTTAAATGCATTAGATAGATTAGAATCACTTGCATAATCATACTTTAAACATAAAATATAAACGGTGGGATGGGCCGCAATCGGTACCTAAATTAAACAAACATACCTATGGTAGTTGGACCGTTAACCGGACGGATTTCCCATACCAAACAGTTAATGATCTAGTTGGAATTGTTCATTGGGGAGAATCCCTACTGTCGATGCTAGGATTTTCCATACATCAACACCACCTTCAGACGTGTTGTAACCAATATGGTTCAACCACAGAGACTATTACTGTGAACAAGGCCGCTAACATGACTCCCATAGATCAGTCGTTACGTCTACCCCCACCACCTTTAGAGGGGGTCCCCAAAGCTCCTAGATTCCCTCTACACCGCATCAATAAAAACCCCAATGCTCGTGATGCTCCCAAATATAATATTGTAGATGAATTATCCCAATCCCCCATGGATATGTCATCCTTAGAAGTTTTAAAGAACTGCCTAGCACAGCGCAAAACACTATTATCTGCCATAGGTGCGATTGATCCTTCTGACTCACGAATGATGGAATTCAACTTAGAGCAATCTGAACCACGCATGCCTTCCACCTTAGCGTTTCAAGTCTCTGTGTCGTTCTGGAATCTTGTTATCCATCGATGCATCATCAATGAGGGTTCCTCTACATGCATTATGTCTACATTTGTGTGGCAGAAGCTAGGATCCCCTCCCCTACAACCATCCACGACTGTCTTACAAACCTATGATGGTCGTTCATCTCAACTGCAAGGCCTTCTGGATAATGTTGTGGTCCAATTAGCTGGAAAAACTGTCATGATTGACATTGAAGTTGTCAACGCCTAGCTCGACTACAACCTGCTCCTAGGACGAAGCTACATGTATGCCATGAAGGATATTGCTCCATATGTGTTATGGCTTATGATGTTCCCCCATGAGGGACGGGTTGTCAAAATCGACCAAGTCACTTACTATGACCCGAACGTGCCCTCTACACCATAAAATGTCCTCCCCATCATTGAATAACCTGTTTTTGGTGAACCCATCCGGGCCTGGAATTTATTCAGAGACTCCAATGGTATCCACATTTTAGTATGTACCACCTCCCCCTCTGGCCATCGATATCGCTGATTTGTGTACCATTTCTTCAAGTCAGTCGGTCCCTAACCCCCAACCGCTCCTTCGGTCTCAACCGCCATCGGTGCCTAGCCACATTGGAGCCACACCGATCCACACAATCCCGTTCTTTTTTCCCCCATTAGGGGTAGTAAGTATGCTCGTCATGGCCACATTGAATCTACTAGGATTGATGTTACAACTTGTCGTATGGTATTTACCTGCTCCTAATCCCACTCCGACGCCACAATTCATTCTTCAACCGATCCAACCGATCACCACCACCAATCATCCACCTCCCGGTGTGTCGAAAACAACCACCAGCAACACCACCCCTCAATCATCCAAGAACACTGGGGGCAAGTCCAAGCAAAATCATATTGTACCCAATGCGACTAAAACAGTGCACCCTCCCCCTCTATCCCATGCACCTCCTAAGTGTTCCTTGTGCAATGATCTGGGCCATGTTACCCATAATTGTTTGCAACTCCCGAACCTTCAAGAGAACATGAAGACGTTGGAGGATGACCCTAATATACCAGTTGTTGAATTACCAACCACCCCTCCACCACGTAACAAATCGTTGTGCACCAATCATTCCTACACCATATGCGGCGTTTACGGCCATTACTCCCACCACTGTCCCGACTTACCAGAGTACCGATTGGTGCTCCATGAGCTGCGACAACCATCCTTAGAGTCCTCGCTCACTATCATTGAGGAGATCCACCCACCTGAATCCTCCTCATCGGCTGAGGTTAACACCATTTACATGGTTTCCACTAGTGACCCCTCTATCCCGTCGGCCCCTTCAACTAATCCGTCTGACCCACATGTTCAACCTTTTCAAACTGATGAGGAAATCACATGTTCATAGCATAGGGGAAGGCCCAAAAACTTGCTTACTCATCATCATCTTCATTTTCGTTGGCGATACTGGGGGCATCTACCCCGCAAGGGAAATCCCTCATCACCATATCATGAATTTAGTGTGCCACCATGGCCATTAGCCTCACGGTACACCACCCTTCCAGTAGTTGGTTGATTCCCTGTTGATCCCTCTTAGAGCAAGCCTCCACATCGCATTAGCACCTCTGAGTTAGGGAGCATAATAGATTACCTTGACCCTGGGATATGGATCTTGCTCAATCCTTTTGACCCTGCCTTGTCACATCTATCTTGGTATCCAGTGATCCCATCGCCCAACACAACACATATGTAATCCACAATCACAAACCCCATTCCCATAGCATGGGGGTCGGACCTTAACCCTGCTCACTTTTTTACATGCCTGATCTTGACCATTTTCGAGGTCACATGTTACTTGTATATTTTGTTTTCTTTCTAAACTCCTAGTATTCATGTTGTTGTAATTGTAACTTCGGAAGATATTCACTTGTATTTTATTTGTATCTTCGATGGAGATTTTTTTACTCTGTTCGTGGATGTCATTATTATGCTTAGTCATGCTAGGTCATTGAGGTAAAATCCTCCATTGTAATTTGGGGCAAAAGTTCCCCAAAAGGTCAAATGTAAATGTATTATTGAGTCTCCTAGAGAAGTCGGCCCAGTCAGTTTAGTTGAGGCTGACCTAGTCCCAGACCTTGTCCCCAATTTGGAATGAATGAGGAATGCGATGCTTGTCATGTCGGGCCTTAAATTTCTCGCTTGCTCTTTGCAACATTTCTTGGGCTTGCTCCTGGATGTCGCATATCTGATCTTTGAACTTGACTGCTTTATCAACTTCTTGTTGGTTGTAGTCGGTGTCAGTCGGCTGTGTCGAGGAGCTGATCAGGGCCATAGGCACCGAGGGATGAAATCTGTAACAGATCTCAAACAGACTCTTGCATGTAGATATGTGTTGAGCTCGATTGTAGCTGTGTTGGATATGGAAGACTTTCATCCCATGTTCGTTGATGCTTGTGGCTGTACATGCGAAGCAGTTGTACTACAAGGCAATTCACAACTTTCGTATGTCTGTCTGTCCGAGGATGGAAAGTTGTCAACAATGAGAGTTGTGTGTCTAGCAGTTTCCAGAGGGTCTTCCAAAAGATGCTAACGAATCTAGCATCTCAGTTGGAATTAATGGTCATTGGTAAACCAAAGTGTTTCCAAACATGTGTAAAGAAGAGCTGAGCAGTCTGCTGCACCGTCATGGTCTTCTTACATGGCATGAGAATGGCCATCTTGGAAAATCAGTCGACTACTACTAATATCGCGTCATGTTGATGTCTGGTAGTACGATAACCCATCAAGCAGTCCATAGAAATAGATTCCCATGGTCGACTAGGAACTGGCATAGGTGTGTACAATCCTTGTCATCGATTATGCGGTTTAGCAATGGCACAAACCACGCTTGATCAAATGTACTTGTTGACGTCATATTTAAGTGTAGGACAAAAGAAATACTTCTGTAGAATAGCAAGTGTCTTTTATACACCAAAGTGTCTCGCATTCTTGCTGTAGTGCGCGTCCCAAATGAGCCGTTGTCGGTGCTCACCGGCCGGTACACAAAGTTGTCCAAGCTTGTATAGCAAGGTGTCTTTCAAGAAGTAGTCAGAGGTCGACGACTTATTAGTCTGTAACTGTTGGTAGACCGCTAAGAAGTCATTATTGTCCTCATACAACTGTGACCAAGTGGTCGTGTCGTATCCCTGCATAATCATCACTATCAAAAGGAGAGTAATGGGTGGTTGACTGAGGCAATCGGCGGCAGAATTAGCTTTACCTTTCTGATACTTAATCACCAATTGGAATTGTTGTAGGTAATTAATCCACTTGAGTTGTCGATTTGTCTACAACTTTGATTGTGTCGGAGCGAACTATAGAGGCTTGTGATCAGTGAGAATGATTATTTCCTTGCCAAGGATGTAATGCCTCCATTGCTTGAGAGCTTGCACAATGGCGTACAGTTCTTTTTTGTACGTCGAGTATTTTCTAACTGTGTCGTTAAAATTCTCAAGGTGAAAAGCGACTGGGTGACCAGACTGAGTGATCACTATGCCTAAGGCACAGTCCGATGCATCCGTCTCAATATCAAAGGGATGATGCAAATCAGGTAACACAAGTACTGGTGTAGTGCAGAGCTTGTGTTGCAGCTGTTCAAAAGCTACATTATGTGTTGTTCTCCACTAGAAGACAGTTTTCCCACTTCCCTTCGTCAACTGATTCAAGGGCCAGGCTATGTGACTGAATCCGAGTATGAATCGTCGATAGAAATTGGCCAAACCAAGAAAACTTCTTAGTTCTTGAATGCTTCTAGGAATGGACCAATCTTTGAGGATCTGTACTTTGTCCGGATCGACGTGAATGCCTGCAAAGTCAATTACATACCCAAAATATTTGATGTTGGTCATCACAAAAGAGCATTTGTCCATGTTCAGATAGAGTCGACGTTGCTCGAGAGTGTCAAGGACTTGTCGAAGATGTTCAACATGTTCTTCCCATGATCGACTTAAAATTAGTATATCGTCAAGATAGACAATGACCCATTTGCCGATGAAAGGTTGAAGAATTTTATCCATATGTCGCATGAAGGTCGCAAGTGTGTTGGTTAAGCCGAAAGGCATGACCAACCATTCAAACAATCCTTCCTTGGTATTGAAAGCATTTTTCCACACATTTGAGGGATCGATTGGAATCTAATGGTATCCCAACTTGAGGTTGAGCTTAGTAAAGAATTTAGCACCTTTCAGACAGTCGATGAGCTCGTCTATCCATGGTAGAGGGTAGCGATTCTTTACCAAAATTTTGTTGAGAGCTCTGTAGTCGATGCACATGTGCCAAGTCCCGTATTTCTTCAGAACTAGGACGTCTGGACTTCCACAAGGAGAGGGGCTGGGTCAGATATGCCCTTTGTCGATTAATTCTTGGATCTTTCTATGAATCTCTTCATTTTCAAGAATGGATCTTCTGTAAATATATGCGTTAGGAAAAGAAGAACCAGGCACAAGTTCAATGGAGTGTTTTACCTGACAATGTTGAGGTACTCCGTCGGGATCTTGAAAGAGGTTCTGGTACTCATCGAGAATATGATCGATTTGCTGCTTTTTTCAAGAACTGCATTGGTCAGTGACTCGACTTGTTGCTACAATATTCTTATAATGTTGTGGCTTGATCATGATTAATGTGAACTTCTGAGCATGATTGATGAGCTTCTTTGTCTGTTTGGCAGATATTAGTGCAACCGTTCGTGTAGGTTGACGCTCTGGTATACTGAAACATCGATTTCGGATTCTGACAATCACCTTCTGAGGCCGTGATTGATAACTTCCATGTCTATCCCAGAGGTAAGGTTTCCCAAACAGGGTGTCGGCTATGGGGAGTGGTGCCACATCGTAGAGTACTTCATCTTCAAAAGGATTTATGAAGTAGGTGAGTTTGCATTATCGAGTGATCTGTAGTTCTTGTCCATCCTTCATCCAACCAATGTTGTGAGGCTGAGGATGTGGAGTGGTGACAAGACCTATTTTCTTCACGATATCTTCAGAAACAAAGTTCTTCTAGCTGCCGTTGTCCAAAATCAGATGCAATGGGTTGCTCTGGACCCATATCCGTGTATGGAACATGCGTTCTCGTTCCTCCTCATCGATGATAGTCGAGGCTACTGGAGTGGTCGATGTCAAAAGGGTTGTGGTGTTTGGATCAGATTCTTCCACCATCTTGTCAAACACGTTGGAGGTCGACACTTTTGCCAAAAATTTCTTGCGAGCTTTGCATTCATATGTATCATGCCAAGATGAGTGGTGGTAATCACACCACTTTCTGGTAGGTGATTGTTTGCTACGTTCCCTCTTATGAAAAGGATGTTTTCCATGATCTGGATTTGGTGGTGTCGGTTGAGAAGATTTTGACTTGTCGAATTCAGCTGATGCCTTCTTGTCGGGTGGTCGTCCTAATGTCGGCTTTGTCGCAAAACATGCTTTCCCTTTCATCTTGGTTTCCAGTTTGTTAGCATAGTGGAATGCATCTGCAAGCATATTGACAGTCATAAATTCCATCTCCTGGTTAATGTACTGGGACAATCTGCTAATGTACTTCAGAACAAGCAATTTGTCTTCTTCTTGGACGCCAAGTATAGCCATGAGTCGATAGAACTCGTCGATGTAACTCTGTATTGATTGGTCTTTCCATTACCTTAGCTACTGCCACTTCTTATACTACTACTCGAGGTATTTGGGTGAGTAAAATTCCTTCCGGATGTGCTTGACGAATTTATCCCATATGTCGATGAGGTCTCCGCTTTTCTCCATCTTTGTCGATAGGTTCTCCCACCAGCAGTGCACAGATGTTGAAATCTTTAAGGATGCAATGATGATCTTGTTAGCTTCTGAGAGTTGATTCACAACATAATAGGATTCCAATTGTTGTACCCAATTGTCGACGGAATCCGCATCAATCTTACCTTCAATATTCAGTATGTCCAGATTCATTTGCACTTTGAAGGGGCTGATTTTATTAGAGTGAGTTCGCGTCGAAAATCCTCCGGATGTCGAAGCAAATCGCTTGAGAATTTCATTGAACTGGGTGAACATTTTAGTCCGTTGTCGAGCCAGAGCTTGCTCAATAAGCTGCGTTGTCTCATTGGCTACATGTCTATCGTCTATTTCTTCTGTCATTTATGGAGGTAGCGTTTGCTTGGATTACTGATATTGAGAGCGAGTTTGAACTGGCATAAGTTAGGTAACTTCGAGAGAAGTGTATACACAGAACTTAAGCACGAAAATCGAATGCTCTGATTTGAGTCTTCTACTCTGATACCAATGATCTAGGTCGTGTCCAGGAAGCACAAGGGGGACAATAGTTCAACTGAATGAGTCGGCTCTATTATGGCGGAAGTTATAAGAATAAGCATAATGAACAAAAGCAGGATTACACTACATAGATAAATACAAATATGCACAAACAATATGCAGGAATGCGAACTGATCTTCTATTACTGGAATCATCTGATGTATGTTACAATATTATACATGCTTATATATAAATAGTGTTGAGACACTTGGGTTCCTGCCCATTACGTTCAGTTACAAAGAAGAAGTTAGAACGGTTCAACAGTTCAACTGTTACAGTTGATTGGAAGACATAGAGACAGTTTGTCGAAGTTCGACAGTCGTTGGTCGCATGTCAACGCTGCATGTCAATGTAGCGAAACTGTGAGGTTGTTGAACATGTCGAAGGTGCGGAGTGTCGCAGTATGTCGAAGTCGAGACTCGTCGGAGTTATGTTGAAATCGAAACTTGTTGGAGTTGCTGAGTTTGTCGAATTCATGTCGATTCGAAACTTGTCAAAGTTGTATCGAACATCGATGACTTGTCGAGGATGTGTCAAAGTTAGCATCCGACAATAATTCCAACTATGATGTGGATCAGTGGTAATGGTAGGTAAGACTACTTCTTCGTCAATCCATTACGGTGAAATCATAACACCTTTCCATCAGAGGTACTTTGTGTTTATCTGCATTTTATTGTGTTTTTTAATATATTTTAAGGTTCAAACCTTCATATGTGCAGGTTACTTCAGGAAAATTTGAGCATGAGCACACTCACATTGTCTGGGTTTCAGTCAGCTGAGCCATGGAATGTTGAGAGAAAAATAGGGTCCTAAAAACCTCCTCTCCGAGGGGTATAAAACCAACTGTGGTTTTTCTGTACTAGATAACTGTCAAATTCCAATTTATCATTAAAATATTTTTGGGCATACCTGTGTCCTTGTCTTAACATTTTTAATCATTCGTTTATTTGTTATTTTTCTATTTATTCAACTTTTTAATAAAGTATATATATAAGGACTATACATTTTTTTTTACTTGCATATTTTTTATGAACTTTTATATGGTAGACAATTAACTTTCTGATGTATCTTTTGTAAAAGCAAGCTAGCTACTAACATTAATTTTTCCTGCTCAATAACATAACGCGGATAAATAAGCTAAAAGACTTCATTTTATGAACACGCTCATAGCTAAAAGATTAGTATCCCACATAACAATTTTTATGCAATTATGACATGCATGACACATGACATAAAAGTTTACATTCCATAATTTTACAAATTGATTTTTTAATGCTTATATGATAATTTCGCAATTTTTTCTAGATAAGCAACCTAACACACAAATGATTTTTGATTGAATTAATTAGTTTTTCTTTAAATTTGCTTAACAACTTACGCTTTCATGATTCATTCATTCATCAGTTAGCAATTTAAATTTTTTTAGTATGTCCATACTTTTGTTTAGACGATTATTATTCTTGTGTCATCACACTAACAATTTATGTTTATTTTCATTAAGCCCTTTTACATACTTTTAATTCAGTTTTGTTTTGCTTATTTCATAGTCTCTTTCAGTTGATTATTGTATATATATTTTCGAATAACATTTGCAAGTGAATAAACACCAACGAATCTAAACAATACTCAAGTTTCCATCCCTCTTTTCCCCTTGACCAACCCTCCAAGGACGTTCCTTCACTGTTTTTTCCCAAATCAATTTGAGCATCAACAACTTGCACCAACAAAATTTAAGGAGAGAATCCTCCACGAGCGTAAGATCCCAACCATCTCGCTCCTACTATTCTTGGGCTACAACAAAGGTACATAAGGCACCTTATTAGCGAGTGGGGGTGGGGAGGAGCTCATCATGCCTCCAACATGGCCGAGTTTCTTATCATTGCCTTTACTCACATATCAACTAATGTACTCATTAACAAGGTCTTGGAATCATTGTCAAATTTCTAGAAAATTGAGTTGGCACATGTGAATGAGATCTAAATTACCAATGATACCTAATTCATAGTTTTGTCAAAAACAACTTTATAAATTTTCAACACTTACGTAATTCATAGGTTTGTCAAAAACAACTTTATAAATTTTCAACACTTTTCCAACTTCCTTATTCAATTGGCTATCATATTCTTAAATGCTTTCCCCTTACAACATATGACCTTTTATACTATGCCTACCTTCTTTTTACCTTCTCAATTCGACCTATCAATTTCCTAACCATAGTATTCTTGATTTAATATCAAACTATTCAAACTATTTCATTAAGTAGTCCCACAATAAAAATATCGCTTTATAGATAATGTGCTACACACCAAAAATATTTGGTACATAGCTCTATCGTGCTCTCCAATCTAGTTGAAGACCTGACCAAAGGATAAAAAATTTCATTATAGAAACAAGGGTTACATAAGAAAAAATAAAGCAACATGCATGAACGGTCTAGAATCATAGCACAAGAAAATATGTGAATATAAATATTTCAAACATTTGATTTGATGGATTGATCTTCCTGCGGTCGTTAGTTAAAGTCAAGTCAATCCATATATCTTTTCTCACATCGTTCTATTTTTTATGTGAATGTTGAAGCAATATTGTCGGGGGTTCACATTTGATTTGTAATCGTTCATTAAAGTCAAGTCCTTCGTAAACTCGCATCCCGACTTTTTAGGCAATGGCACATCTTAAAATCTGTGGACATATTCCCCGAGAAATTGACTTTGGTCTACGAGTACGAATCTTTGGGCTTTGGGTATTTACTTCATGGGTCCTCTAGTTGTAATGTCAAGTCAATCCATTCATTTCTTTCCTCACACGATTCTATTTTTGAAGAGAATGTTAAAGCAAAATTGTCGGGGGTTAACATTTGATTTGTAAAGCTTCGATTATTAAAGTCAAGTCCTTCCTAGACTTGCATCCCGACTTTGTAATCGTTTATTAAAGTCAAGTCTTTGGACATGTTCCCCGAGATTTTCGCCTCCTAAAATCCTTGGACAGTCAAGGAGAAATTGACTTTGGGCCCTCTAGTTGTAATGTCAATTCCCTTCATGGGCCCCCTAGTTGTAATGTCAATTCCCGCGGCCACCTACGTTCCGAATTCTTAGCAAATGGTAATAATACCACCTACTTCCCGAATTCAATTCCCTACTAGTTGTAATGGTGGACAGTCAAGGAGAAATTGACTTTGGGCCCTCTAGTTGTAATGTCAATTCCCTTCATGGGCCCTCTAGTTGTAATGTCAATTCCCGCGGCCACCTACGTTCCGAATTCTTAGCAAATGGTAATAATACCACCTACTTCCCGAATTCTTAGCAAATGGTAATAATGCCACCTACCGCGATCAGGAAATGGAAATCATTTTTCTTATAATAATTTAGCAAATGAAACTCGTGACATGGTAATGACAACATAATTTGTATATGACGTTTTTATTTAATGTTTAAATATTAATTTTATTCTTCAAAATAATAATTAATGTTTTTTAAATAACATTTATAATAATTTTTAAATAACATTATTGAATTTTCATTTCATTCCTCATATAATACAAAAATAAAATGTCTATAAAAATATAATAAACATATTAATTAAACCAAGAACACATATAATGACAAAGAAGGTTTATCCTCGAAACGTATAAATAGGTTTCTTCACAAGCAATACAATGGACCATTACCATGGGGAAACAACGAGGCCATAACAAAATTCAAAATTTCAATATTAGGAATATATATATATGGAAGACTAACATTAATGGAAAACTTACTAACTTTGGTTATAGATATTAATGACGTGTAAAATAAAAATGTACTTCAAATTTAAACCAGGGTGGCATTAAAAAAAGTATTTAATAAAAGAATTAGCAAATGGAACATATTACTTTCTTGAGCGTTGTGCTAAAATAATTATTATTTATTATTAAATATATTCGGCGACGACCTCAAATTGTATAATAAAAAGTTGGTACTCGTCTTACTATAACTTAAGTGAAAATACAATTTATTATTTTTAGTCAAAGGAAAGACTATAGTGATCATTTGGTCATAAACAACTTTGACATTTATATTAATAACCAAAAAAACTAAAGTGTTTTTCAAAATTTTGTAATATTAATATATTAAACTTAATATTTTGAAAATATAAATTATTTTATAGAATTTTTAAAATTTGTTATTTCTATTTTATGATTGGCTAAAAGCTATGAAGTGACAAATTACCCATCATGGGATGTGAAATTGTTTAAACAAAATATTAATTTAAATTTCAAAATTTCAAACAAAAATTCTAACTTGACATGTGCTCTTTGTACTAGAAGTTTCATTAATGATAATGAATATTATCATTTTTGTACATTGTATTATTAATAATAAGTACACAAATGACCCTCTTTATTATTACATGTCTTCTCATTTTTGAAATGCAATGTACTCTAACTTCTATAGACTTTAAATACATCATTTAATTACTATTTTTTGAAACTTAAAACTTAAAACTAATTTTTTTTTATTAATATCTAAAAATATAAAATATGATTACAACAAACCATTATTAAAAAATAAAAATTAATTTAAATTTAAAACAATTAAAACTAAAAAGTAGCAAATAATTATTAATTATTAAAAATATTAAAAAATACTAAAAATTTATTTTTAATACTTAAAAAACTAATAAACAATTATTAATTAATTATAAAAAATTTTAATTATTAATTAATTATTAAAAACATTAATTATTAATAAAACAACACACCACATCACACCATTTTACTTTATTCCCACCTTCCCTTACACCTCACTAACTCTCTTTGTATTTTAAATACCTTTTAATAAATCTAACGAGATGTTGAGAAGCTATGACAACTATTGAAATACTAATGTGCCCCCACATTTATGAATTAGGTATCATTTGGAAAATTTAGATCCCATTCACATGTGGAAGCTCAACTTTCAAGGAATTCAATAATAATTTTTGGACTTTGTCAATGAGTTGGTCACTTGGTATGTGAGTAAAGGGAATGATGAGAAACTTGGCCATGTTGGGGCATGATGAGCTCTTGGTCACTCCAATCATTAATAAGGTGCTTTATGTGCCTTTGTTCATCTTAGAGGAGCAATATGCCCAAGAAGAGTAGGAAAGTGATGGTGGGGATCTTGTGGTTATGGAGTAGTCTATTTAAATTTGGTTGATACAAAGATGATTAAAAGTTAATGATGTTGTTGGGCATGTAATTAAGGAGTTATTTTGTTATTGTTGTGTAAGTAAAATATTATGATATATTTATTTTGCACTTCGCTAAAGCACATTGGTTTTTATAATTTTTTTTAAATGTTTATAGTGAAGATTTTGTTGTTTTATTGCTCCAAATATTTTGGTTTTGTGATACTTTGTTTTCACGAAGACTCTTTCATCTCTTTTTTGACGCTTCGCAACAACCATATTAATTTTTTTACAATTTTTTTAAATTATATATATATGAAAAATAAAATTAGACATATTGTAATTGTAAATATTGTTATATGTAACCTCCATTTATCGATCCATAACATCCATGTAAATAATACAATAATCACTATTTAAAAAATTGACTACAAGTTATATTTATATGGTTAACCAAAACAAAAGTTAAAGTAAGTAAAAGTAATTTGTCGTAACTTGTTTTTCTAACGAAAAATTCATATATACATTCATTCGGTTTGCATGCATCCTCTTTCTCATGATAACTCTAATGGTTCTACTTTAAATAAATAAAAGAATGCAACAAGCATTATGCACAAGAGCATGAGCATGAGCATGGGTACTGTTATCACATAACTTGTAGTTGTCCCTAATGGTATCCCATCCGAGATGGTAGAGGAGATGGACAACTAAAGAGGTGACCCAAGAGATGCCACGGTTCCCAATGCAAGCTGGGAGTCACATCAACCGAGGCACTCTTCACTTTAGATCGAGATGAATCAAGACCAAGGGGGAGACCCTACAACCAATCAAAGATGATTGGACCCAAACAAAGGTTCCTAGGGATATGTGAAAGACAAGTTACGGCAACCAATGCAAGGTTAGGTGGACCTAGAAGTTTAAGTATGGTTGAAGGAGGCTTAATGGATAGCTTATGCTTCAACCAATGAATGATTTAGGCCACATAATGAGATAAAGGACAAGATCTAGTACCATGAAATACACAAGTGGGACCCACTTCCTTGGGATATGGAAATGGCTCAAATGGGACCCACAAGGTGGATATAAGGGGTGCAAATGGTACCAAGGGGTATGTAAGAGATAGATCTAAGGATATAAGATGAAATTAGAGATACCCACATATGGGATCTAGGACTTGACACAACTCCCAAGGAGTGCAAATTACCCAAGATGGACTAGTGCCTTGATGGATGGGTTAATGGAGTCAAAAGAGAGGTCAAATTGTAGATCGGGACACCTAAGATGCAAATCAAGTGGGATACTAAGGATGTGATGGTTGGATCTTACTAGATCTAATGTTTCATGATGTGATCCAAGTGGACAACAATCCCCAAAACAGGGAATGCTACCCCCAAGGTAGAACTTCACAAAATGAGACACTAAATGTAGGTTTCAAGGTCTGCTTGTTCCAAATCCAATGGGATCTCAACCACCCATGTCCTACAAGTGGACAAACTCAAATACCCAAGAAGTGCGACTTTGCCCAAGGAGGGCTAAAAGCATGATAAAGTGTGTCAAATTAACTCCAATGGCCACCAAACTTTAGATCCAAGTAGTTTAGGCAAGTATCAATGTGGATCTTGAAAATCAAGGGCATCCAATGGCTAGATCTCCATAGATATGAGATTGAAAGTACATCACCAAATTGACCCAAGTGGGGCACAACCCTCAAAATGAGGAATAGGGCCCATAAAGCAAAAATCAAAGAAGTGACACACTAGGGGTAGTTTATCAAGTGAGGAGAGTATGAATCAAGTGGGATCTCACCTACCCATGTGGTGGAAATAGCTTAAACCAAACACCCAAGGAGGGCGACTTTACCCAAGGAAGGTTAAGTGCATTGAAAGATGTGACAAATGAAGCCCAATCCACACCAAACTATAGATCCAAATTGTCGTGGATACTATAGAGGTGGGTTTTTAATATCTTTTCAAAAGGCAAGCTAGATCAAAGTAGATCTAAGAAAAACAAAAATGAGGGTTTTGATTTTAATGTAATTTTGACCAATGGGATGGATAGCAAGCGAAATCAACACGTGCCTTGTAGATCTTACCTCAAAAGCTTGCGGCCTCTTAGCATATGGAGAATTCTTGCCCTAGTTACAATTCCAAGCTTGATCCAAGTGTCTTCAACAAATAGCATCCAAGCCCTAGGAGGAAATATGTCTCATGAAAACCTACAAATCAAACTACATCAAATTAGATTTGATCTACAAATCCATAAGATCTAAGCATGTCATATCAAGAAAGCAATCAATGGACAGAGCACAATTGAAAAACTCCCTCTCTATGAAGACGTCTTGCTCATGGGGGATGTGAGCAACCCCTACAATCTTCCCACAAAGCAAAATCGTTGAACTAGGTTGAGCAATTTGACCTCCATCTCTTGAAGTCGATCTCACCTAAAAAGCAAACAATGTCTAGAATCAAAATATCCAAGAACATATGCAAGAGCAACCCAATCAAAGCCAAGAAGAAGATCTCCAAAATATTCTTTTCATTCCAAGTTTTCCAGAGCCCAAAGGTGAGCTATACAATAGGGGGTCTCCTCCTTATATAGGATAATAAAGACCAAAACCCTAGATCTCAAAACCACTTTACAACAAAATGAGTGGTTGAGATTAAAAGATCTCAATACATAATCAATGGCTAATAATGAACCACAACAATATATCAGATGGATCACTCAAAAAGGTGATGATGTCATAACTAAATGGTACAAAGTGAGGGTGACGTCATCCTCTAAATGGGGCAAAATACCATGGGCCCACCTCATATGACTAGGACATGACTCATAAAGCACATGGTGGGGCTAGGAGGCATCAATCCTTGCTAGCTCATCCCCATGGCACAGTAAAATAATATAATATGTCAAAAATAAATACAAATAATCAAATCTGTCCTCAAAATCGATGACAAACAAGTAGTAAAAGGCCTCATGTGGCCTCTGTGGACCCACCCAAGTGATGAAAATTGGCTGGAAGATAGGGGGTTCACCCTAGAAGACCTCTATGAAAACCAAGTGCCAAAATCTTGCCTCAACTGCCCAAATCGAATTCCTTAGTGACCCTTTTATCCCATTTCTAGACTACCTCGATAATTGTGAAAGTGCTGAAACTGCCTCCTAGGGCACCTGCGCTGTCAAATTGAGCCCACCAGGCTCTCCAGAAGGGGGGATAAATGGTAATAACAAGTGTCTGGACCAACCCCTCCTCATACAACGCCCTAGGTGAACTGGCCTCTCATGGCCCCTACTGCTCAGTCTAGGAAATCAGCCTCAAATCTGGTCAACAAGTGTAAAAATGCATCTATCACTGTCAGAAGTACCCGGAACTGAAAGATAAGTGTCTCATTGGATCCAGAAGACCCAAATCTACTAAGAATGTGTACTCATACACCATGGGTTGCCCTGATGGGCTAGTTGTAGGGTCCACCATATATGGACAGTGTATAATCTAATGATCTGAAGTAATAATAAAACCTGCTGAACTGCATCAACCATCATATGAATCATATGTCCATCATATAGCATCATCATCAAGAGTATGTGGAACCATCAATCATCATCCATAAGCATACATGGCCCACATCATCACGGATCCCAAGAAATGACCATAGTCAAACTAGGTTTGACTAGGTCCATATACAACCAAGGACAAATCATATCAATAGACTAAGACATGTTCCTCTAATCATACTCACAGCTTAACTTAAAGTATAACATCATTCAGTGGCATTAAACATATTTGTTCATTCTGTTGTTATTTGTATTCACTTGCACAATAGATTAAATGACAAACTCACCCATCGGACATGGTCTAACTGCTAGCTAAGGATGAAGGCTAGGAACACAGTTGGGCAAAGGGGGTGACTTGTCTAAACTGAACTGAAAGACACTTTGGAATGGGAGAAAGGGGGAGCTACAAACTCTGTGCTGGACAAAATAAACACGGTGGATGGCTGTGCCTCACAAATGGGTAAGTTTTTTAGAGAGTGCTTATTCAACTTAGGCATCATGTCTACATCAAGTTGATCCAAGTTCATTAGGATCGTTCAATTTTATTTCATGGCCTTTTTGGCCTACATAACCCTTCGGATCTCAGGTGTGCTGATAAGCACAACTAATCACAGCTTGCATCTAGGGCATGTTTACATATACATATAAGGTCAGCAATTGTTTAGATATAGCATGTAAGAACCATTGCTTTTTGGACATTTCTTATACTCTTCGAGGAGTATTTTTAGCAGTTCATTGCTCTTGCCCTTTTTAGTTTCCATGGGCGAATCTATATAAGTTTCCATAAGTAGTACATGAGCTTTCAGTTTTAGCCAACAACATCTCAAGTGACTAGGGGGAGTTCGAGCCAATGCCAAACATCGGGACAATCGACCAGAATGATTTAGGCCTACAATCCAACTTACCAAAGGCAAGTTTTGTCACTAACTCAGAGCCAAGACACTAAACATATAGGGATGCGGTCCAAACACAAGGGTATAAAATGGAGAAGTCCTCAATATCAGAAAGTAAAGTAAGACAAGTCATGGGTTAAAGCCAAATAAGGACAGTCATGGATGGATGGAGTCAAGTGAAAGTGTAGCCTAAGCTAGCAGACAACTGGTGTCAAGGAAGACCATATCTATGCAAGGTAGTAAACCAGTGAGTCTTGTCAGACAACCTAAATGTGAAAGTAAAATGTCCATTTTATAGTTTATCATCAAGATAGTCCATTTTAAGTTTTACAAAGTTTGCCACCTCATGAATTATATACCAAGCTAATGCTGTGAACATGACTAAAACAACAAGATAATAATCCACAGTCAATGATCATATATCGACAGGTCATACAACATCATCACAAGAATAATCATCATACATCATCTGAAACACTGCTGCAATACATCTCTAGGCATTGAACTGAAATTGTATGGAATAAAGGGTCACATCAATCATCAAATATGAACTCTCAAGGCTCAGCCTTGACACAAGGTCTAACATAAGTTTGAATAATACATTGCTCTGATCATGAGTGATCTCAAAATATAAAGTCATCATAGCCAAGCTCCGGAAAATCTAAGCTTTGGTATGTGCAGATATCTGCTAAGCAAGAATAGTAGCCCTGCTACTATGGTGTGATAACAGGTACTTAATAATTTTTTCTCACATTGATGTTGGTATGGACTAGTACAAAAGGGCCATGGGAGCATTATGCACAAGAGCATGAGCATGGGTACTTAATCATTTTTTCTCACATTGATGTTGGTATGGACTAGTCCAAAAGGGCCATGGGAGTGAGGTCTTTGAAGCTTGATACCATGCTTTAATTTATGAAATTTATAAAAAATTTTGATCAATAATTTTAAATTTAAAAGAGGTTAAATAATGAAGTATGGACTAGTCCAAAAGGGCCATGGGAGGGAGGTCCTTGAAGCTTGATAACATTCTTTAATTTACGGAATCTATAAAAGTTTTTCGGTCAATAATTTTAAATATAAAAAATGACACAAGAGCATGAGGATGGGTACTTAATAATTTTTTCTCACATTGATGTTGGTATGGACTAGTCCAAAAGGGCCATGGGAGTGAGGTCCTTGAAGCTTGATACCATGCTTTAATTTACGGAATCTATACAAATTTTTTATCAATAATTTTAAATATAAAAGAGGTTAAATAATGAAGTATGGACTAGTCCAAAGGGGCCATGGGAGGGAGGCCCGTGAAGCTTGATAACATGCTTTAATTTATGGAATCTATAAAAGTTTTTAGATCAATAATTTTAAATATAAAAAATGACACAAGAGCATGAGCATGGGTACTTAATAATTTTTTCTCACATTGATGTTGGTATGGACTACTCCAAAAGGGCCATGGGAGTGAGGTCCTTGAAGCTTGATACCATGCTTTAATTTACAGAATCTATAAATTTTTTTGATCAATAATTTTAAATATAAAAGAGGTTAAATAATGAAGTATGGACTAGTCCAAAAGGGCCATGGGAAGGAGGTCCTTGAAGCTTGATAACATGCTTTAATTTACAGAATCTATAAAAGTTTTTAGATCAATAATTTTAAATATAAAAAAAATGAAATAATGCAAGGTCTTTTGAATTAATAAAACCTATCAAAGATACTTAATGAAATCACTTATAAAATTAATGAACTATCCAACATATGATCATATGACACCATGCAAAATATTAAGCATCTCAACATTTCGATAATTCTTATAGATCAACATCATTAATTAATGAACTATCCAACATATGATCATATGACACCATGCATAATATTAAGCATCTCAACATTTCGATAATTCTTATAGATCAACATCATTAACAAATAGCCAAAGACAACAAGTCTAATATTGTAGAGGTGTACTAAAACCTATAATCCATCCATGAGATAGAGTGCTTGGTCTAAATCATGCACTCTAGGAATGCTAACTTGAAACGAACCCCTACTATCATGAAGCATTCAAAATATCCATTCAATTAATGGGTTTCCAAGTCGTGCTAAAATGACTATCCAAAGTGTCCATTAAATTAATGGGTTCCCAACCCTTAATATCACGAGCATCTGAACTATCCATTCAATTAATGGGTTAAAAGCCTATCCAATCACTCTTTCATAATTTAGCTATCCAACTAAAAATCACAAGTTAACTAGCCATCCAACCTCTCGAGATGTTAATAGCAAGGCACATGGCATAACCACTACCAACCTCTTGAATTTTTATTTAAATTTGTCATGGAATTTGTTGGATGGCCCCTTATCTTCGGAGATTAGGAAACTTAGAGATGCTTTAGTGATAGAAATTTATGCCAATCTATTAATTGGTGTCATTCCACCAACACTTGGAAGTTGCATTGCACTAGAATCATTGAATCTATCTAACAATTTCTTAGAAGGTTCCATTCCAGATTCACTTCGATCTCTATAAAATCTCATGGACTTGGATCTCTCTTCCATGAGTTTGTGCACACAACGGCAGTTCCCTCCACTTCCAAGATGGCGATGCGTCTTTCTTTTCTACTTTCTCTGCTCTTCTTGTTTTTCTCCCTCCCCTCCTCGCCAGTTTACTCATTTCATGATGATCGACAATCGCTATTAGACTTCAGGTCGCTTATCCATGGCAATTCCAATCAATCAATGACCCATTGGAGTTCCAGCGATCCTCGATCCATGGCCGATTGGAGTTCCGCCGTCCCCTTCTGCAACTGGACTGGCGTCACATGCCGCCACCGCCATCCATTCGACAGAGTGGTCGCGCTCAACCTGACCGCCATGGATCTGCAAGGCACCATTTCTCCTTCGCTAGGTAACTTATCTTTTCTCCACTCACTCGATCTTTCCAGTAACGCGCTCCACGGTCATATTCCCCTTCAATTGGGACGTCTCTCTCGTTTGAGAACTCTTTCGTTGCGTTACAATCAGTTGGATGGAAGCATCCCTGTGGAGTTGGGTTCCCTTAAACATTTGCAGTTCCTTTACTTGGGAGCAAACAGCCTCACAGGTACCATTCCTCCTTCCATAGCAAACCTTTCTGATCTGATTGTTTTAGGATTAGCAAAAAATAGTCTCACTGGTGACATTCCACCACAATTGGGTTTGCTGTCTAGTCTAAAATATCTGAACATCTTAGGAAATGAAATGTCCGGTACCATTCCAATTTCTTTGTCAAATATCTCTACTTTGACTTATTTGGATATTGGGGCAAACAAACTGGTTGGTACCATTCCACACGAATTGGGTCTACTCACCAATTTAGAAAGCCTTTTTGTTTCTGGAAATGAATTGTTTGGTATCATTCCTATTTCTTTGTCAAATATCTCTATTTTGACTTACTTAGATGTTTCCATAAACAAACTCACTGGCACTATTCCACAAGAATTGGGTAAGCTCACCAATTTGCAAATACTTTATCTATATGATAATGAATTGTCTGGCATCATTCCGAGTTCTTTGTCAAGAATCTTTAACCTAAACCAACTCTATTTAGGAGGGAATCGATTGAGTGGAAACATACCAATTTCCATTAGAAATTGTTCCATGCTCAAAGTACTCTCTCTAGGCAACAACAAGTTGAGTGGTAGTGTCCCAGTTGAGTTGGGTACCTTATCATTCCTTGAACGACTAGACTTACAGTCTAATCAACTTGAAAGTGGGAGCACTACAACCATGCCCTTTCTTGTAGCTCTAACCAATTGTTCTCACCTACAAGAACTAGACTTGAGCAACAATAAACTAAGTGGTGTTTTGCCCCTTGAGATAAGCAAACTTTCTACCAATTTGTCTTTCTTGTCATTATCAAGCAACATAATAGAAGGAAACATCCCTCCACATATCGGCAATCTTAGCATCCTAACCTTTCTAAATTTAAGTGGAAATATGTTAAATGGTAGTATACCACCATTAGGTAACCTTGAAAAGCTAGAAAGATTGAATTTAGGAAGCAATAGATTAGAAGGAAACATCCCCAATGTTTTTAAACAATTAACACATCTTGGTCTCCTCGATGTTAGTAGAAACATGCTTTCCGGAAAAATTCCAAATTCCTTGCGCCATCTTGAACAACTAAGGGTCCTTTCTCTTCATCATAACTACTTATCAGATAAAATACCTGCCAACTTAGGAGATTGCAAGAATTTGGCATTGCTTGACTTGTCCCACAATACACTTAGTGGAAGAATACCACCAGAAGTCACCACCCTTCCTCACTTGAATTTTTATTTAAATTTGTCATGGAATTTGTTGGATGGCCCCTTACCTCCGGAGATTGGGAAACTTGGAGATGCTTTAGCAATAGAAATTTCCGCCAATCGATTAATTGGTGTCATTCCACCAACTCTTGGAAATTGCATTGCACTAGAATCATTGAATCTATCTAACAATTCCCTTGAAGGTTCCATTCCAGATTCACTTGGATCTCTACAAAATCTCATGGACTTGGATCTCTCTTCCAACTCCTTATCAGGTGCAATACCAATTTCTCTCGACAAGCTGAAAGAACTTCACTATTTGAATTTGTCTTTTAACAATCTCAAAGGAGAAATATCAAATGGAGAATTTTCTACAAATCAAACCCTTATTATATCCATAATTGGAAATTTAGGTCTCTGTGGGCCACAAGCATTTTCCTTACCAGCATGTCCACCACCAAAAAATCATTTTGATGTTCTGAGAAAAGTAATATTGCCAATTGTTGGTGTTCTTGGTTTTATGCTATGTTTACTTTTGGGATTCCTCTCAAGGGGGAATTTGCATATACAAAACTTTGATTTTCCACGAGTTATTTTCCATCAATTAGAGCATCAAAGTATATCCTTCCAAGATATTTCTAAAGCCACCGATGGATTCGTTGAGGACAACTTGTTGGGGAAGGGTAGTTTTGGTTCAGTGTACAAAGGAATTTTGAGTGATGGAACGCTTGTTGCTGTGAAGCTTTTCAATTTGCAAAATGACCAGGTGGTGAAGAGTTTTAAAATAGAGTGTAATGTCTTGCAAAATGTTCGACATCGAAATCTTGTGAGAATCATAGCTTCATGTTCCAACCTCCATTTCAAAGGTTTAGTGTTGAAGTTTATGTGTAATGGAAGCTTAGAGAAGCATCTGTATCCTGATAAAGATGAGAACAATGCCAAGGATTTGTGTGAGTTGGCCTTGAAAACACAATTAGACATCGCCATAGATGTGGCCCATGCCCTAGAATACCTTCATCACGATTCTTCTGTGCAAGTAGTGCATTGCGATCTAAAACCAAGCAATGTTTTGTTGGATGAAAATATGATCGCACATCTAACAGATTTTGGGATTGCAAAATTACTTGGTGCAAGCTCTAGTGATTCACTTACTTCAACACTTGCTCTAAAAGGATCCATGGGCTACATTGCCCTAGGTATGAATTTTTTACAATATATCTTTTATTTATATTTTCTTCAAAACTATTTTATATGGATGAGTAAATTTTGATCAAGTTTTCTTTGAATGCAGAGTATGGATTGGGTAAGAGGGTTTCCATTCAAGGAGATGTTTATAGCTATGGCATTTTGTTGTTGGAAATGGTTACCAGAAAAAGACCAACCAATGACATGTTTGTAGGAGACTTGAACTTGCATAAGTGGGTGAACTTAGCATTTCCAAATAGAGTGAAGGAGGTAATTGACAATCATCTCTTAAGTGAGATGGTTGAAGATGAAATTGAAGAAAATGATGCATATAAATGTCTTCTTTCTTTCCTACGTGTTGGTTTACTTTGTTCAAAAGATTCTCCTGAAGAGCGTCCAACTATGAGAGATGTATCGACTTTGTTGGAAAGTATCAAAAAGGATTTAGTGAAAAACTGTGTTGCTTCAAGGAGATTAAGATAAAGCATATCCACTATGCTTATCAATACAATGCAATAAGGTATTATGTAGTACTATCAAATGATCAAAGTTCTACATTTAAGTTTTTAAATGAAGAAATGATGCATATAAATGTCTTCTTTCTTTCCTACGTGTTGGTTTACTTTGTTCAAAAGATTCTCCTGAAGAGCGTCCAACTATGATAGATGTCAACTTTGTTGGAAAGCATCAAAAAGGATTTAGTGAAAAACTGTGTTGATTCAAGGAGATTAAGATAAAGCATATCCGCTATGCTTATCAATACAATGCAATAAGGTATTATGTAGTACTATCAAATGATCAAAGTTCTACATTTAAGTTTTTAAATATTTCAATTGCAAAATATTTATATTCTTCCAACCACAAGTATTTATATTATTTTAAAGCAATAGTTTTCAACAAGAAAACTATATGTTTTTGTAATTCCATATTTTAAAGAGATTGTATAATTAAATATGTCTTAATGTGTTTCAATTATTCATCCATTAGTGAAATATATTGCGAAAATGTTGTATGGATTCATCCCATGAGAAATCATTCTTTGTTATTCTTAAGAATATCTGAAATTGGTATTATTTTTAATAATCTCCCAAATTGGTGGGAGCTGCCTGTGAAAATATTCTCTTTTAAGCATGTCTATTGTCAAATCTTCCACATATTCCATTTAGTAGAAGCTTTATAACTGTTCTTAAAACCAATTCTTGTATTTGTCCTTGCATGGAAGTGAAGGATAATATATGTTGCTTTTCAATGCAGTGTGTATTGCATCTAAATGCAAGTATTACTTCTATGTGGTGCTTTTTGAACTTCTTTTCCACTTTAATTTGTCTACACTTTCATTAGGCTTGCATGCATATGTATTTGTATAGTTTACTATGAGTGAATCTCACATCATAATCATGCCAAAGAAAAATAAGAGCCACGAGCTGGCAATGTCTTTGACATTACTTCTCCGTTGGCTGGTTGTTGTAGTTGCATTGTAAATCTCAAATTGGAACAACATGCTATTCTAGACATGTACTATAGGTTGGTGAAAGGCACAAAACGTCTTAATAAATTGGTTGATGCAAATACACAACTTGACAATGCAAGATCATAGCCATTATGTTGGCTTTCAATATCTTTTATGTTCAAAATGTGCAAATCTAAGTTGATATTCAATATAAATGTGTTAAATAAAGGAAAAAGGGGAAAGATCATGACTTGATGTGAAGATCTAGGAGGCTTGAGTGATTCTAAAATTCTATCATTGAAAATACCGATATAAAAAAATGTAACATCTCATAGCATTATTTGCTACGAATACGCCAACAATGTGAATTGCTGTTGAATAAATTTTAAAAATCCTACTACTAATAAGAGATCCCCTGTAAATGCAACCACGGGAAACAAATCCAGGCCTAAAACTCTACCTTCCCTCGTAACTTTCCAGATCTTCAACTGCAATGGACATAATTGTTTGGTGAACTCAAGTGCATAAGCAAATGTAGTGCCATACTGCACATGTAAGAAGTTGAATGCCAAGCCTATTAAATAACTCCTGTAGATTATACAACTAAATAGATCTGAAGTAAACTTGATGGGATAACTAAAAGACATTTTTATAAAAGTGGTTGCAACCCCAAGGATAGGCTCAGGGTCAAATGAGGCAGTTCACCTAACGTATTAATAAAATAAACCTGATGAGTATCCATGCTTATATTGTACTAAAAAGTCAAGTTACGATGACACAGCATCGTATAAAAAAATGAGGGATCGAGATTTCTTCCTTTTTGGGTTGGAAGCATTGGTGATTTAAGTTATCATGACTCAATCGCGGAGAGACACTTCTTCTATATTCTTTAAACTCGCTGGTATGATAGCCTGGTAGGCCGCACTCTGCAGTAAACAAAATCTCAATTATTGGTTTCCATAATTGGTGCATGAAGATTTCCAGTTTGGGTGATCCACTGGTCTGTTATTTCCATTATCCACCTATCTATAGAAATTTATTTTATTTCTATTATCCATATAAGAAAATACCACGAAAGGCTCTGCACCAAAAGGTTGGTATGAAGAAAATGCAATGGGATGCTGCGGAAAGTGAAAAGAGGATTCGGGGATCCGTTGAGATTTAAAACTGAATCAAATGAAAAGGGAATTGGTAATAGTTTTTAGTAAAAATAAATTGACATTCTATAACCTTGTATAAAACGTAAAATGACAGGTAACCACAACACACGTAAAATGACAGGTACCCAAAACAGAGTGCTGGAATTTGAGAGATTTAAAACTGAATCAAATGAGAAGGGAATTGGTAATAGACGTAAAATGACAGGTACCCACAACAGAGTGCTGGAATTTGAGAGATTTAAAACTGAATCATTTACCCACAACAGAGTGCTGGAATTTGAGAGATTTATAACTGAATCAAATGAGAAGGGAATTGGTAATAGTTTTTAGTAAAAATAAATTGACATTCTATAACCTTGCATAAAACGTAAAATGACAGGTGCCCACAACACACGTAAAATGACAGGTATCCACAACACAGTGCTAGAATTGGAGAGATTTAAAACTGAATCAAATGAGAAGAGAATTGGTAATAGTTTTTAGTAAAAATAAATTGACATTTTATAACCTTGCATAAAACTTAAAATGACAAGTACCCACAACACAATGCTTTGGAATTTAACGAGCAAAATGCTCGAACTTGCAGAATGACTGATGGATTTTTTTTCAAATTCTTACCCTGCTGCACAACATGTACCCGTCATCAAATTTCCAGTTGTTTCCAGTTGACAGGCACTTCTAATTTGAAATTCCAGGCCCGGCTGAGGGGATGCATAAATCTCAGGTGAGCGAGTCAGGCCAGGCTGGAGGGGAAGAGTTTGTTGCTCCTATGAAAATAGGAAAGAAAACATAGGCGGGACCCTACAAAAATAGGTGAATACCGGCCGGTTAAACCAAACGTTGTTAGATAGGAACTGATATCGCCAACCAAGGATATTTATTACCCTCAATTGAAGGTCCTGGGTAAACCCAGCGAGTAAGGTCCTGGTCAACCCTCTCATTTTGAATTGAGGGGCCTCTCTCTACAGAAGTGAATCCAGTAATCACTCTTATATCATAGGAGGACTGAGCCCTAAGCCCTCTAGTTAAGAAGAGAAGACGCCAGAGGTCGACACTTCGGTTCTCCTTATTATGCATTAACGACTAGTTCAGAGAAGCTCTCATCGGCACATATAGCACTGAGTAGGAAATAAACCATTGTGAAACCCGATCCTTTGAAGCAGACTCAACTTGCTTTGGCGCAGTAATGGAGGCTTGTAAGGGTTTGAGAGTTGCGGGGAAGCCTCGTGTTAATCCCGGGCATGGTTAGAGAGTTGCGGAGAAGCATCTTGAGAAGCCTCGTGCTAAGCCCGGGGAGGGTTTGAGTGTTGCGGAGAAGCCTCAATGCCTCATGTTAGGCACGGTATGAGAGCTGCGGAGAAACATCATATTCAGTATGGCCAGGGCAAAGATGCCGTACACCGTGCTCTGGCCAGACAGGGCAAAGGTGTTGTTCAGGTCCAGCAGTTTAGACCACGTAGCTAAAAATTGTGGAAAACAAACTGTTCACAGCATGCAGGGCAAATATTCTGGGCACCGCGCAACAGTCTCATTGAGATTGCTGTAGGGGCTCTGACTCTCCGTAGGCATCCAATTTCTTGGCGAGAAATTTCCGGCAGTTTATGCATGTCCACCGATTAGATCTCATAGATCCATGCCCCATAGCATATGGTCCGTCCTTCCACAAAACCACTTCCTCCAACCCACCCGCTGCTGTCTCATTTAGATTCTCTTGGATAGCCTGGCCTGACATGTCGATGTCCACATCAAATCATGCTTGCGGCGTCCATTATGGAAAATAGGCTACAAGCTCTGTGGTGTTTTCGTCACCCTAAGGATGGATTATGAAGAATTTAACGCCCTCGCCAATCCCCCATCCCTCCCGAGTTCATTCAAAACAATTTACGAGTTGCACATTCATCATCCTCTGGGCTCTGCATCTCCCAGAGTTCTTTTTCGAAACAACATTGTGTTTTCGCCGTAATTGAAAGAAGTAGCAGTCCGAACCGCTTCTGCATGAGCATTTTAGGCATTTTTATGTATAAAGGACTCAAGGCTTGAACTTATGACCTCCCCGTACCTAGAGAGTGTGCACACGTCTTACCAATTAAACTAACCCTTGGAGCTAAATAGTGTTTTTCCTATAACTAAGCTACAAACACCGCTGAAATATTACAAATATATTGATGATGAATTTTATACATTAACTTGAAGCACTTATCAATATAAACAGTCACATTGACTAGATCAGATTTTACATAACTTATTACCTAATTAGAATGTGAGTGGGATTTCTCTATGGAACCCAATTTTGTTCATTTTAAAGAAAAACCAAAAGTAGAGAAAATTTAGGGCTTTTCTGGTTTGAAAACAAATACCCGGATCCTGAGTCTGAGAATAGAAATGAGCTTGCTCCTTTTCTTTGTCTGCTCCACCTCTCCAAAACTTTGCTTTCCAAAATTTTGACTTCTCTCGCATAGAAGTGCTGTGAAAGTTCAAAGTTCAATTTTCAATTAGATATATTGTAATTGAAATTCATCAATAATAATAATCAATTATCACATGTTTGATTTTAATCAAACAGAATTGAGATTTAAACTTTGGGCTAAGTTTTCATTAGTGTCTGATTGGAATCTACTGACTTAAAAATATATATATATATATATATATATATATATATATATATTTTGTGTTGTTTAAATAGTAGTTTTGAATGTAAAATTGGATTCAGCTGTCTTGAATACATTCAAAGTGAAAACAATTCTATTATTGATTTTTGAGAAGTTAAAATATTCTTCCTAAATTTAATGGAAAGCTTTTCGAAAAACACTCTTAAAAATAGGAGAAAACATGGCCTCATCAACTTTGAATTTTCAATTTTGAATCAATCATATTTTAAATTCATAAAAATAATAATCATGTATTTCACTAATATTGTAATTTAAACTTTGAAATGTTTATATATATATATATATATATAATGATTTATGATGTTATAGTGTTGATGTAATTTATCTTAAAAATGTCTCAAGTTTGGCTTGTTTATACATTTTTATGTTTTGATTATTTATACATAGGTTAATGTAAACTCACATATATCTACATGTATTTCATTTTTTTTTCATAGTTTTCAAACTAAACTATGAGAACTTATCTTGAATTCACAATTATTTATCAATTATCTCTATTTTAGACTTTAGATCACTAATATCTTGTTATTGCATTTTTATTGTCTTTTTTAATACAAATGTCCAATGGGTAAAAGTTCATCCATTTTCTTTTCAATTCCTCCATCTATTTTCTTTTCAATTCCTCCATTTTCTTATCTATTTTACATCTCAATCATAATACCAACTCTTATCTTCAATTGTATTATGTGCTTATGTAATATGTTACTTGTGTATATGCTTTTGTTTTGACTATATCTTATTAGTTGACATAATAAGTTTCATGTTCTAATAGATAACATGTGAGCTCAACGATTAAGAACATTTGTTATCTTAGGGGAGGTTACATCAATTCTTATCTTCAATTGCAATAAGTGTTTATATAATATGTTATTTTTTTTTTCCAAAGAAAAAATCATATTCATTGATTTTGTAAGAGCAAAAATACATTCCACAGCTGCTAAGAAAGCACGATAAAATCCAAAAAATAGATTCTTAGTTTAAAATATCTCCTAAAGTTTTACCCTTGCTTATAAAGCTGGCAAAATAAGATAAGACAATTGTATTAGTTCAAAACTTAGAAATAGAATCTAGTTCAAAAAATTTAAAGATATCAGGCTTATTTCCTGAGTAGCCTGCATTTGTGTAATAATCTTGGGTACCCGCACGAAGCTGGTACCCAAAATAACCGCAACAAATGTGTGTGAGCGGAAAAAACAAAACGACGCACACGTGCCTCTAAAGGCGCGCACGTGTCGCTGCTTCGGCAATGCTGAACGTCCACGTGGTTCAGCCCACGTGGACAAAAGGGGCGCGCATGCACCTTTGACGCGTACGCACAAAATGGCGTGTATGCGTTAATGGCCTGTGTGCGCCTTTGACGCGTACGCGCCTTTGATGCATATGCACAAAATGGCCCGCACGCGTCAATGGCGCGTGCACGCCTCTGTTTTTTTTATAAAAAAAATAGAGCTCACGGGTTTGTCATTTTCGACAGACCAGTGAGCCTACTGTCCAACCCACGAGCGCACTGTGCAACCCCGCGAACGCATCTTCGAGCAACCAAATCCTCATCAACACCAAGAAATCACCCCTACACCACAGTGCCATCGATTTCTCCAGGTAGGTGCTCCTCAAAGCACAAATTTGTGTTTATTTATTTATTTATTTTTGTTTTCCATTTGAATTTTAATTTAAAAAAAAATTACAATCCATTAAAAAACCAAGGAACTTTAATTGCAGGCCATCTACACCTAACAATATGTCAGACACACCTGAACCATCCAATGAAACCAATGAAATCCGACCTCCAGAAGACAATATGGGAGCTGACAATGAACTGAATGAAAACCCTGAAGATCAATTACACCAAGAATTAAATCAATTGAGGGCACTAAGTAATGAATTGAATAGTACCAATGAACCCTCTCGGGTTTCCTTGGCTTCATCACTTCAAAACATTATTGAATCAATCAATATTGCACACAGTGAGATAACAAACTTGAGCCAATACAGGGCTCGAATGAGGGAACAATACTCCACTGGGTTGTCCAAAGAGCAGATAAAAGACCTCAACATCACCAAAGCTCAGTTGTATAGCAAGTTCATAGTTCCCTCGACGGGACAGCTTCCAGCTGTGACAAGGCCTCGGGTTTGCATGGACTGGTGCATTTACCAGCCATGGAGAGATAACTGGAGAAAGAGGTGGTTCATGGTGTTTGACAGGCCCCCGTGCAACAATTTGGAGGTCCCACAGTATTTCCTTCGAAAATTGTTGGCTGAGTTTGAGCTAGGGTACCATGCAACTATTTTGACATCATTGAGTTTCAGGGTGTCGGTCTTGGCTCTACCCAAGATCGACCTCAGGCGCACCGCAACCCACTTAGAGGACCTCCTGCACCTAGGAGAGAGCCAAAGCCCCCTCCTCAACCACCTAGGTTTGGTAGCGGCCTAGATGAGATTCATGACTCCATCAGACGTGCCACACATGATTTGCTCAGACATACCAAATTTGTGTCCATTTCTTCCCAGAGCCGGGAGGACATCGATGAGACACAGATAACTGCATAGTATATGGGTGGTGGCCAGGACATGCCGGGTATAGGTGGAACCCAGGCGGGGCCTTCTAGTTCCGCTGGAACAATGACACATCGTTGTTCTCACTGTGGTCATTCTTGCCATGGTGATACGTAGCAGCATGCCACAGGGAGCTTCATGGATCAGGTTTGCTATTGTTTTATTTAATGTTCAAGTATTTGTTGTATTTTATTTGATATTGTATTGTTTAATATATTTAACTTTGAATTACAAATTGTTGAATTTATTTGTTTTAATGTTCAGTTATTTGGGGCCAGGTCTCCATCCCCCAGGTGGGAGGACATCGGTTGCTTTGATCTCGATGGAGGAATGGCGGAAGCAGAGGAGATCGTGGCACCATACACATAGGTAACTTATTTATTTTGAATAATTAGATCCAGTCACGAGTAATTTTTGTTCAGTAATTACAAATTAATTAGCACTGAGTAATTACCATATTATCATCGTATTTTACAGTTGTGTTTATAATATTGTCTAATTTATTTGAGAGCCATAAATTCGTATAATGCCACCCCCCCCAAAAAAAAACCTTATAAAACATGAAAACCTACGAAAACTATAAACATTTGTCCATGTTCACTTTAGGCATCCTAGACCTCTGATAATTATACAAATGGGAGAGAAATTTCCAAAATATTTCATTCTTACTTGATCAATGATGAGCCCGCAGCTGGGGTTTTGGTGATGCCTGTAGTGCCCTTCATCCTCAGACTACCATTCAATGCTTGCTTTCTCTTCTTGTGCTTGACCAATGCCATGTGTGTTATTGTTGCTTTGCCATTTGTCACCATGTCATCCAAGTTATCTTTGCCATGTACTCTCCTTGTCCAAATCATCTTCAAATGACCACAGTATGGGTCATTTGACTCTTGGCTCAATAGGTGTGCCAATTGCTCCAATGCCCATCACTTTTCCACCAAATGAACCTTTTCTGCCATGCCCTTATGCCATGTGTTCTTCAAGCTTAAACTTTGAGAATATATTACCATGGTAATTATCACTTTCCCCCATATTCTACTAATAGGTTCTTTTAATGGTAAAGGTGGTCAAATCACTTCTATGCTTCTGCTAACTTTGTTGCATCAATTGAGTTCACTGAGATGTTGTACTTGTCACTTTTGCATCCATTGAGGCCAATAGGAAAACTATTTATTGCTATGAATTTTCACTGCATTGTGAAAAACTCTCGGGAAAAAGAGAATCATAGTGGCCAAGCTTCTAGAAATTCAAGAACCTGATGTTTCTCATGTCCTTAATACCCTAGTTTATTATCACGGGATTTCTAATTTATTCTAATACTAGAGACTGAAAGTAATCATACTACTACTCCTAGAACATGCTATTAGGAAAGACATATAAACAACGTAAAACAACTTATCACATGTATTGTCACTACAGTTTTTGAAAATGATGTAAAGCCCATAAGGAAGAGCGATAATCTTACAAATATGGTCTATGGGGCCTTGCTATTATCTTGATTCAAATACAACTTCATAAAACATTTGGCATCAAGAATACTCATTTAACTCATTTAACTCAAGATCTCTTTGATTTCAATCAAGTGATATCATTATGACAACATAGCTATTCAATCAAGAACACATAATTACTAATTCAATGCAAAAGAACATGGCACATTCAATCTTGTAAGTAAGTTAATCATGAAAAAGATTTCTCTTTCTTCCTTTTTCTAACGATCAACACTCTAAAGTGTATTAAATAACATGCACACTAAATTAACTGCTATTTAGAACCTCTTTGCAAATTGAAACAATGATATGCCATTTTATTTGATGATGTAAATGTTATGGAAATAAAGGGACTCAAGATCCTCACTCTATGGATGCAAATACTTTTCCACTGGGTGAATCAAGCTTGTAGGAAACTACAAATCTATAAGAAGACATCAAAACCTAGGAACTCTTCATCAAGAACCCAAACACATTACATAGGTTTCCAATTCAAATTTGTAAATGGACATGTATTCCATTCGCTTATGAGGCATTGCACATCTCTCTAGGGCCAAAGGAAAATCCCACCTACTCATGGGGATGACTCTAGAAAAGGAAAAGCTCACCATGTCACCTTCTATTCCCTCTCACCTTATTTAATTTTAACTTCATGCCATGCCACCTTCTATCCTTTCACAATATTGAATATCATCTAACTTGAATATAAATTAATTGCAGTCTTGTTTTTTAAGTACCATCGTTGTCATTCTCATTTGCATTGTGTTTAATATTGTTAATATTGTTTTTATAAATTCACTCTAAAAATTGTAGTGTTCGCATAGGTGTCCGCGGGCTCCAGCGACCAGCCACCGCCACCGGGGACTAGCAGTTATCCACGTGCGTAGGTATCGTGTGTATTAAAGCATAAATTTAATTTCAAATACGATGAATTGTTCATGTATATTTATATTTTTGTATATTAAACTATGAGGTTATAAATGTGTATGCAGGTGCTAGCACCTCGGCCTGCCAGTGCCATTATTCCTCCCTCCCCGACCTTTCGGCCACCCTATATGCTAGTTGTATCCCCTGTCATACATGCCCCATTACCCAACACCTTCCATCCATCCCCCCCTCCTATATAGCACCACAGTTCCATCTAGCTCCCCCTTACGTATCATATCTAGCTCCACCTCCGAATCAGTTTCCCATGTTCCCACCCTCCCCCATCCAACCACGACACACCACCCATCCACAGTCACCCATCCCTCTACCGCAACACAGACCTCGCCCCCCCCCCCCAAATTCCCCCACCACACTCGCTTCCCCTTCCAGGGTGCCCTGATCCATACTACAACCAGTTGGGGTTTATAGCCCTAGATGTCCATCTCCACTTCGCCCACCCTAGTCCATGCCTCCTCCTGCCACCCCCCCTTCTTCCATTGTTCCCCCCAGTGGTGTAGCCACCGTCGATGTGGCTACATCCTCCCCTTTACCATGCACCCTAGCATCGGAGTAGGCTGTCCAGCCGACTGCTCCATCCGCTAACCCCAAAGACCAACTGATTTTGTTCATGGTGAGATTGACTAGTTTAGGAAAATATCGTTCAATTTTAACGGATATTACTATATTAGTTTCAGCATTGATCTAATTGTTCTAAATGTTGCAGGGTGGCATGTCGAGAGACTTGGATCACAGAGGAGGGAGACCCCCTCACGACTTACAGTCTCGCATGCGGTGAGTTATCCAAGATTTGAAAACTATTTTTATTTTGAAATTATGTTTTATACTTGTATAATTGCCAGGAAAAGTTGACATATTATTGTTGTCGTTTCAGGGCTCAGGGGGACGTGCTCAAAGATGCCGAAAGGATCCAGCTTCCTCTAGCACGAAGAAGAGGAAGATCAATTTTGGAGATGCATCTGGGAGCTCCGAGGATGGGCAAGAGGATTGAGAGACCCTCCTATGTACACTAGCCACGATGTGGCATTTTCAGCATGAGTTGCCATATTTTGTGTAGGGAACCATGGACCATATTTTGTATAGGGCACGAGTTGCCTTTTTTTGTACGGGGCACGAGTTGCCATTATATAGACACTGGGAACGATGTTCCGTTTTTCCGAAAAGTGTACATGATTGGATCATTTTTGCATATTAATAGATGGATCTGCACTTGTGTATATGAGTTTGTATTTGATTACATTTTTGAATACATGATTTTGTCTTCGATAAGAATGTTATGGAAAAGTTCTCACATACATATAGATGTTATTTCTAGACACCAAGTGACCTCAATATGAGTCCCTTGTATTTGAATGGGTCTTGCATCTTTTCCTTTCAGCAACAACATACCTAACCAAGCAAACTAAGGAGTGATATTTACATTACAAAGTGTTGCGACTTTAGGGCTACAAAAAACTATATAGCATAAGAAAAATCATCTCCCACTTCCAATCTTGGGACAAAATATTCCTCAAAATCCTCTTGATATATGAAAAGAAACCCTAGGTAACTTGTAGTTGATATAAATAAATTAGGAATGTACCCAAGCCTAAGAGCCCATCTTTTCTATAACTACACCCTTAGAGACAACTCCCCCACCTTTTTACCATGAAATATTCCAACAAGAGCATGGGAATCCATTCCCACCACCTCATGCATTTTGATATCCTTTCCTAGGACTAGCCTCATAAGAGAGATTTTATGTTTTACACACTTCTTCCTCTTCATTTTGACACTACAAACATCATTTACCTGCAACCCTTTGTTGGCTTCACCTTTATCATTATCAACATGCTTTAAAGAATTGTCTCCTCCATCTCTAACCTTCAACCAATTACCATCCTTTTCCAAAACAACCCTTCCATCCCCGAGATCTATAGGATTCACCCTTGGAGTTACTAAGTCCATAACCACTTCATATACAACACCTAAACTAATTTGACTATCCTAAATTAATCCATTTGAAATAGGACCCTCGCCACATATATAATGACTAGTCTATCACAATCCACAACTCTCATCTATGGATCATAGTGTTAATTGCATGTTATTTGAATGGTTGTTATTTCACAAATTTGTCTTAAGCAATTACACACAACATATCCTAAATGTTTATGGTTTATTGAATGAATGTTTACAATCATCTAATCATTTACATTCTAGAAGTTACCAAACCTACGCAAGTGGTTTACTGATTTTATTTCCAGCACATTTTTTTATATTTATATGTTCATGGATCATATGGAAAAACATATAATTAATTAAGTTTGTGAAGATAAGATTTCAACCATCTTTATTGAAGTGATTCAAATCACTACAACTTAGTTGGACCCTTAATAGATTGGGTGACACCCTTTTGCAAAGATTTTACTCTCTCCAAGAGGGTCTCATTCAATAATCACTCGTAAAATAATAACTATAACCTTGGCATTATTAGATAATATCATTTGTGGATGATTTTGGGAAATATCTTTATTTTTGGATAAACTAATAACATTATGGTTCATTGTTGATTTAAGTTTTGTGAATATCTTTATTTATCCATGAATGATCTTTCATTTTACACATGAGCAAATATTTATTTATGAAAGGTGTCTATTTGATTAATTCACTCGCAACTTTCTGAATTAAGCACTCACATGGGACTTTAACTTAATGTAAAACACATCTTAATCTTCAAACAAGTTTGAAATCCTAAGACCTTTTCTCCAACCTTGATCTAGAAGCATCCCTTGGCCTTTAAAGTAGGCCTAAAACTTGGGAAAATCTTTGCTGAGGTGACAGTCGCAATCATCCTCGGAAGTCGCACTTGTAGCATTAAAGGGTTAGGAATTTGCCACTTGGGTGTGAAAACAAGATGTAATAGGATGCACTAGCATTTATGGATGAGAGAGATAGGGAGCGCATGGATGCACCATCCTCCATTAATTTCCAGTTTAGATGTTTTCCTAAATTAGCAGTTCAGTTCTAAGTCTGCATTCTTTGCTTTATTTAGTTTTGCATGCATAGTGAGAGAGTCTAGTTCCCTAGGCACTCATACGTGAGGATTATAGTCTAAGTTAAGGGGGTCAGATCTCTAGAAGGATACATGCTTGCATGCCTCAAATAATCCCAGTACAGGTGCACTTAGTTGGCCAATTTATCCATGCAAACAAGGCGCTCTAGAGATATAGTCTTAAACTCTTAGGATACCGAAACCCTAGCACTAAACCATCTTCTTCATCCTCACCATCACCATCACCATCACCATCAACGTCTTCATCATCACCACCATCTTCATCATCATCCATTATCTCTAACTTAACCCTAATTCAATTTCCTTCTAAAACTCTAGCCCTAACCCTCACCCAAACCCTAGCACCAAACCATCTTCTTCATCCTCACCATCACCATCATCATCAATGTCTTCATCATCACCACCATCTTCATCATCATCATTAACTTTAACTCTAAGCCTAATTCAATTTCCTTCTATAACTCTAGCCCTAACCCTCACCCAAACCCTAGCACCAAACCATCTTCTTCATCCTCACCATCACCATCATCATCAATGTCTTCATCATCACCACCATCTTCATCATCATCATTAACTCTAACTCTAAGCCTAATTCAATTTCCTTCTATAACTCTAGCCCTAGCCCTCACCCAAACCTTAGCACTAAACCATCTTCTTCATCCTCACCATCACCATCACCATCACCATCACCATCACCATCACCATCATCATCATGTCTTCATCATCATTTTTAACTCTAACTCTAACCCTAATTCAATTTCCTTCTATAACTCTAGCCCTAACCCTCACCCAAACCCTAGCACGAAAACATCTTCTTCATCCTCACCATCACCATCACCATCACCATCAACGTCTTTGTTAGCACTTAGATTTTATCCCGGTTGTAAAAGAAAAACACCTAAGGTAACTTATTTCAAACCAAACTTAGGTAGAAAACTTAGCCATTTTTTCCACCAGAGAGGGCTCTCTCACAAGATATATGTAAAGGCTAAAAATATGTAGAAATATGCTCAAAATTTCTCAAAAAAAATTACTTGGTTGAAAAGGAAACAAGAAACATTGGGCATGGAGTCAACTTTGAAATATTTAACGTGCCAGCAAGAGATTTATACCAAACAGATTTCCACAGAGGCAAGATAGCAACCATATCACAGTCAATTTGATTTTGCAGGTGGTATAGAAAGAAATAATGACAGTCCATCAGCAACAAGCATCTAACTAGGATGAATCCATTGTCAACTTTGGAGAAATAGTGGATACTTAAATGCGATAAAACGAGGCATAACCAGTATGAATCCCGATTTATTTCAAACTTTCATTTAAGTATAGAAGAATAACGTAATGGAAGATATAACAAAGAAAGTAGACATGCACATATAAAGATAAGGGAAAAACAGACTGTAAAAACGGTCAACACATGAATCTCTGGTCTCAAAAGATAGGTATTTCCACTGTACGACCTCTTATTTATCAAAAATTTGACTTCAAAACATCTCGTCTCTCAAAGAGATTCCAACCCTTTCAATAATGTCTCTCATTGTCTTTTATACAGAATTCGAAAGAAGGTTAACATAACTGCTTCTTTTAACTAGTAACTGAAAATGTCTTAACTCGAAAGATAACTGTCTTTAAACAATAGATAACTGTCTTCAAACAATATTACAAATTTAAAATAAAAGCATCATTTTGCCACTTGGAAAAAATTCTGAATGTATCTATGAATGGACAGAATATCTTGTCCTTCCATATTTGTCCACATAGTTCCATTGGTCGGTCATGGGTAAATCATAACTGGTCATTTCCTTCACCAGGACTCGCATTTCAAGGTGACCTGCATAAGAAACAAGAGGAAGATTCTCACAGGTTGAGATCGACATATTTAAAATTTCAAAGTCTTCCACAATTTTCTCCATTAAAATCTTTCCTGTAAGCATATGATCCAACTGCTAAAACTTTTTGTGATCCATTCTTATGTCAAACAATAACCTCTTATATTCATTTGGAGGAATCAATTCATTCTTTTCATCCCAAAAAGCAGGGAATCCTTTGTTTATTAATTTTTCAAATCGCTTTTTAAACTTTATTACTTTCTCTCATATATCTCCAGCTTTAGCTTCAATATTTTCAACATGTGAATATTTTCCCAAGATTCTTTTGGCCCATGTAATGACTGAAATTCTATTCATTATATTCATTGCTGTCAAGTCTACTTCAGTTAAACTATTTAAGAAAGTTATTTCCCTCTATGCTATTTCTTTTGGCTTTTTGTTTAAATTCTCTCTGACTGCTCTACAACTCTCAAAGGCGTCTTTGGCTACTTTTTCTTTGACTCTTATATAATCAAGATAAGGTCTTAATTTTTCAACTTCCTTTATAATTTGATCCCATACCATATGTTTGCAACCTTGCATTGCAGCCTATCCTGTCACATGAGCTGCTAAACCTTTATTATTACCAGTTAATTCTTGATTCCTTATTTGCAAAGTTTTAATTTCCTTATCTTTAGTCTCATTTTCTTCTTTGAGCTTCTGTATTCCCATCTTCAATTCTTTAATTTTGACCTCTTTCAAACTCACTTGGGACATGGCTTGTAAGAGACCATCTAATCCAGTTTTATCTTCATCTGTATCTGCATGCACCTGTTGTTGTCCTAATTCTGCTAACTTTTTATTTATTTACTCCAATTGCTCTTCCAAACCAATTTTCTCTTTTTCCCAATGAACTTTTTCCTCGGTGAGCTTCAACATTTTTGTAGTAATATCCTTTACTTCATTTGACAGCTCTTCTTTTTCTTTTTCCAGTACTGTTAGTTCGACGCCTTGGATAAGCACAGTGTCTGGGATTTTTAGCTTTCGCCTTAACATTAAAATTGTATCATCCTTTTCTTTGAGCAATTTTGCTGCTGCATCTCCCTCTTTGTTTATCAAATCTATTTGCAATCTTTTTATTTGTTGTTGTCGAGACTTATTTTCTGCTTTCTCTTGTCTCAACTGGTTATTCAATTTATCCAGTAAAATTTTCAATTTGTCTGCCTTTAATATTGCTCCCAAATAATTTGAATATATAACCTCTCCTGTTTGTCTGTGCAATAAAATTTTATCTGGGGCATTGATTTTTGTCAGATCCACCTTCATCTCTGAGATCTTATCTTTAGTAGCAACTGAAAATTTTAAAGAATTTTCTTTGACATTTCTACTAGTAAACAAATTGACTTCAGCGTTGGATATATTTCTAACCCTTGGAAATAATTGACTGGTTTGCTGAGAGGATTCCTATTTATTTTGACTGTGTTCATTAAATACATCCATCATACTGTGTGGTCTATTTACATCATCTTCCACTGAGGATTCTTTAATATTGTACTCCTTTACCATGACCTCTGATATTTTGACTTCAGTTCTTCCTTCCTCTTCTGAAACTGCCATTAACTCTTGTTTTTCATCCATTTTCAACTTTTTTCCTTTTTCTGCTCCTTCACCTTCAATGTTCACTACCTCCTGTATGGTTCTTTTAAACCCCACCATTGCAGTATTCATCATGGTTTCTGCCTCTGCTGTTGCATCTATCAATATCATTTCTTTATCATGTGAATCTGGAATGATTTCTTCCTTATACTCCAGCCAATTGGCTCTGTCAGACATTCCCTCAATCATCTGATGATTCAACACTTTGATGCGATGATTCGTTCTCCATTTTGATATTATGTTTAACGGATCATACTCAATATCCATGTCTGTCTCAAAACCCATATCTTTCAATAATTTCTCTATATAGATAGCAGCGTTTTTATTCTTCACTGTGAATGGGTCAAGTGTGAACGGATACTTGATATCCATTGCTTGTTTGAAAAGCAAGAAATTATTATTCTCAACAATTAACTTCTGTCTCAGGAACTCCAAAGCGAAAACCCTTAAGGTAGAAACGTTGGTAAAACATAGGGCTTATGTTTGAAACCATATAGTCTAATCACTGTACTATCCTTTGACAAGAACCAATCTCCTACAACGTATTCTGCACTTAATTGCATACATGCTTGCATTTCTGGTAATACTCTAGGCAATTTTTCACCAAAAATCATTCTGTAAATCTCAGAGAGCATATAATTTATGTAATTAAACATGTTATTTTCTAATAACTTTGTTAAAATGATCTCAAGGAATTGTAACTCTTCATGACTGGCCACCATGATCATTTTCATAAAAAAAGACTGAAATCTGAAATGCCTCAGAGTAGGGAAATTGACCATCTGGTCATGAATCTTCTCGATCAAGAATTCTTCAAAATTAAGTGGAGGAATTTGATTTTCATCAATCCCTGACTGAATTGTACTCATTTTATACAAAAGGCTTAACTGAAACTCAGTTAAATACATGTCTGTATCAAACCCTAGGATTAAAGCCAACAATGTCAGAACCGGCTGAGTTTTTTCATCAAATAAAGTGATATCTCTAGGGTACGGGATATCTGAAATGTTGGTTTCTGGTTTAAGACACGTAGACAAAAAATTTTCTCTATCATATTGAAGGGTTTGATGATAATATTCAATAACAGACGTTTCAGAAAAAAATTTCAGACTTGAGGGTTTGAGAAAATTCTATTTCTAGGGCTTTAATTATGACGGCAGGCTCTATTTTGCAAACGACTCTGGTTTTTCGACTATCTAAAATAGTTCTTTCTTCTCTGGAATAATTCTCAGCACAACACGACACAAATTATGGAAAAGATGGGATTTGGTCCGGGCAGAAGGCTAACAAGGACGACTGGTGGACTCTGTGTATGTCTATACCTTCTTCAAATAACTTAGACAAGTTAAGTTTAACTTCAGCGACTGGTAATCTGATTAGGGTATCATGAATGTCTCCATCTCTATCATCTAGGGCTTGTTTAGCTTTAAAAACATCTATATCATGTACAGTTTCCATTTAAATCATTTCTACAAACAAAATTCCGTTAAAAATGTGGGCCAAGTCACAAGACCCTACCTGTATAGACACGTATTTATCCTTATGATGCAACTGCTGAACTCCACCATTCTTCAGAGCTCCCAGGGATAGCAACACATAGACAAAATGTCATTATTTGAAACCCTTTTGTTTTATATAAGCCTTTTTGCTTAACTTTCTGGCAGCTTTCCGAATGTACTTTATATCCAACCGTTGATCACGAGCCTTTTGATTTGAGATGTTAGATCTTGCGTCCCTTTATTTCCCATGGTGGTATCCACGATCCCAATAACGGTTTTCTTCTCCATTTTTTACTGTGTGCGGATCAACCATTTTCTGACACCTGTTAGAGTGGTTTAATTGCCACAACCGTTCTTTCTTCCATTGAGTGCGCACTTCCCATGATGCGGATGTATCTTGGCCGTAGATTTTGTCCCAATGTATATCGTCCCTCCAATTAATATCAACATGTGGCGTATTCCCTTACGCCTTCTGCATCTGCCACGTGCTATGGCCCGCTTCGTATTATCCTTTGGTGGTTCTGCATTGCGTTGTAGTGGTTTGTGATACCACTATCACATTGATGCGGATCAATGAGAATGTGACACGTACCCGACGGTATTATATCCGCAACCACTCACCAACGTTTGCAAACAATCTTTTGGGTGGTGCGGGAAGCCATGACAGCCGTTGATCTCAATTATTGTCATCTCCGCTATTGAAACTACACTAAGAATTAACCTCTTCGATTATTACTTACGGACTTTGCATATGTAGGTTTTTCTTTGTTGTTTTTGTATTATGACCCTTTATTTCAACCCATCTATAGTAAATTCACTTCTTTTGGATATTTTTGACAATTTTTTTAGGATTTGAATATTTTCAAATATAGTGTCAACAACTGGCTCCAACTGGGGATGCTATCCTCCCTGTGAGGTAGCAAAGAACATCGTAGACCAAGTGCCTGATCCATTGGGCTGCATTCAAACTTTTCTGCAAATCAAGGTTCATATCATCATTTTTTATTTTTTATTTTTGATAAAAGAAAATATTTACACTATACAAAATTCTCTTTCACCTCTGTCCTTTTAAGAGAGATAATGTTTGAGGTGTCTACCATTTACTGGTCCTCCAGGAAAAAATTCTCCATTACAATTTTTTAGGATAAATGCATTTTCCCCTTGATATCCTGCAACAATATATGGACCTTTCGACAAATGTTCAAACTTCCCATGGTGATCTTCATTTCTAGAGTCCCACTTCAAAACTAAATCATTTATTTGAAAATTCTTTTCTTTAACCTTTCTGTCAAAAGTTTTCTTCATTTTTTCCTGATGCATTTGGGTTTTGTTGTATGCCTTTTATCTAACTTCATGTAATTCTATCATTTGATTTATTCTCCTCTGCATATGATTTGGTTCTTCTTCGATTTCTTGTAACAATTTCATAACGGGAAAACCCAAAGAAACGGGAAAAATTACCTCTGTGCCATACACCAACTAGAAAGGGGAAGTGCCAATTGCTCTTTTTGTACTGATTCTATCTGCCCACAGAGCATATTTTAATTTAGTGTGCCAAGCCCTCTTGTTATCTTCTAGCAACCTCTTTATGATCCTCACTAAACTTTTATTTGAAGATTCGGCCAACCCATTTCCTTGTGGATAATAAGCAGTGGAATGATTTAAATGTATGTGATATTTGTGACAAAAATTTATCGTCTTTTTTTATTTGAACACTGGAGCATTATCTGTCACTATCCTTTTAGGACAACCAAACCTGGATAAGATGTTTTCTTCTAAAAAGTTCATTATCACTGTTTCTGTGGCATTTCTTGTCGAAATGGCCTCAATCCATTTCGTGAAGTAATTTGTAGCAGTCAGAATCCACTTATGCTACCCTGAAGAATTTGGGTTACTTTCGCCAATAAAATCTAACCCCCACTGTTGAAAAGGTGCTTCAACTGAAATAGGTTTCAAAGGAAATGGTAATAATTCTCTTTTCCCATCAAAAATTTGACATTCATGACATTTGGTCACTTCTTTATATACATCTGAATACATGCCGGGCCAATAAAAGCCAGCGCTAAGAATCTTGTTCACTGTAGCTTTCCATGAATGATGTCCTCCACACATGCCTTTATGAAATTCCCCCATAATATGCTGCGCTTCATTTTCTAATAGACAATTCAATAGAATACCTCCTGGATCTTTCCAGAATAAATTCCCATCTAATATGCAGAACTTGGCTGCTTTCAACTTTATTGATCTTGCTGTGGTTTTTTCCATATTTGCAGGTGCTTGGAGATTTTGCAGAACATATACAATGTCCGCGTACCAGGGAGATAAAGAGAAATATTCAATTACTTGTAAATTTGGAACGTCTTCTTTTGAAATTTCGGAAAGAAAATTCATACGTAGAGAATCCCAATTTGTTTCTGTCATCATTTTAGCCAGACCTTGGCCTTTTATTAGCTTTGTAGGTTTAATGTCGAGATTATATTCCAATAATACTGCTATCCACTTTGCTCTTTTTCCTTCAGGATTTGGCTGGGTAAGAATATCCTTCACTGCTGCTGATGGAACATGTGCTATTATATGAGAATGCAATATGTATATCCTGAAATCCTTCAATGCTTTCACTAAAGCATAAGCTTGTTTCTCCATAATGTTATATTTTAATTCTGCATCCCTCAGAATCTTACTAAAAAATGCAATTGGCTATTCCACACCTTCTTGGTTCTTTTGTAACAATACTTCGGCTACTGTGTGTTCTGATGCATAAGTAAACATAATGAAATCCTTTGAATAATCTGGACTAATTAACACTGGTGCTTCAGTCAATGCCCTTTTAATATTATCAAAAGATTGTCTTGCTTCTTCAGTCCATTTAATTTCCTTGTCTTTCCTTAGCATTTTAGATATGTTTCTCAAAATCTCAACAAAACTAGGAATGAAACTTCTTAACCAATTTACCCTTCCAATAAATGACTGAATTTCCTTCTTACTCCTAGGGATCCCGATCTTCTGTATGGTAGATACTCTCTCCGGGTCAATCTTGATGCCTTCTTTTGATATGATGTGTCCCAACAATCTTCCTTCTTCCATGCAAAAATGAGATTTCTTTGGATTTAAGGAGATTCCAAATCTTCTACATTTTAGAAAAACTCTTTCTAGATGTTTCCAGTGATCAACAACATTCTTTGAATAAACAGTGATATCATCCATGTATACTAATACAAATTTGTCTCTTTCATCTGCAAATGCAATGTCCATGGCTCTCTGAAAAGTTGCCCTTGCGTTCATCAAACCAAATGGAATTTTGGCATACATAAACGTTCCCCATGGAGTTGTAAAAGCAGTTTTCTCCTGATCTTCTGGGTGAACTTTAATTTGATTGTAACCTGAGAAACCATCTAACATAGAAATTCTTTCGGCTCCCACAACTTTCTGCAAAATCTGATCCATTTTCAGGAGTGGATAATTATCTTTCAAAGAGACTTTGTTCAAATTTCTAAATTCTACGCACAACCTTATTTTGCCATTCTTTTTCCTTACTGGTACTAGGTTAGCCAACCACTTAGAAAATCTCAAGGACACAATTATCTTAGCATCAAACAACTTTCTCACTTCTTTTTCTATCACTGGAAGCAACTTGGGATTTATTCTTCTCAACTTCTATTTAAAAGGCTTTTCATCAGGTTTGATAGGAATTGTATGCTGTATAACAGAAACATCATATTCTTTCAGGTCTTCATAACTCCAGGTGAAAACATCTGAAAATCTTTTCATCACTTCCACACTTTTATTCTCTTCCTTTCTTGGTAATTTCTTTGAAAGCTTTACCAATTTGGGATCTTCTTCGGAACCTAAATTTTAATCTTGTACATCCTCAGGTTTAGGTTCTACTTTTGTATTTTTCACCACGTCATTTTTATCAAACAATTTTTCTAAAGGAATCAAGCCTCTAGGGATAACGCTATTCTTCAGCTGAATTATATCCTTACCTCCAATCCTTTGCTTGAATTTTTCTGTTTCTTCAGGGGAATCTTTGTCATCTAGACCAGCTCCAGCATCTTCTGCATCAATAGACCTGTAATTGAATTCATCTGTCATCTCTAAAAAGCGTTTAATCTGTTGATCATCTTCAAAAACCTGCCAGTGTTTGATATTGTCTGGGATAGATGGTATTTGTATGACATCAATATCATATTTCCTTTTAGAAAAGATAAGAGTTTTGAATGCAACTCCCGCAGTGGCCAAAGAATCTGCTACTGTGTTATTAACTCTGGGAATTGAAACAACATCATGTTCATCGAAAAAGTTTTCCAATAAATCCCACACTTCATTCCTATATGACCTCATTTTAGGATGTTTGGTCTGATAAATAGCTTTTACCTGATTTATTACCAATTCAGAATCTCCAAACACTTCAATTCTTTTTGCTTTTAAATCTCTCAATACATTCAACCCCAGAATCAAAGCTTCATATTCTGCAACATTGTTTGTACACTCAAAATTCAATTGATAAGAAAACATCAAGAATTCTCGATCAGGTGTGATTATCCATACAACCGCACCCGCTCCTTCTCTGCTCCTAGCTCCATCAAAATGCATTGTCCAGGTTCCTTCTTTTCTATTTTTTTCTCTTAACAGTCTTTCTTTTTCATTTTCTTTAGGTTCGATTAAATCCATCTTTTCTTTGGATTCAACATCATTGTACAGAATACATGACCCCAAATCTGTATCTACTACATATATAGCATGTTTTTCAGGTTCTTTTAAGTCACTTACCAAATAAGCATCCATTTTTTCAGCGTATAATCTTCTGTGTACCCCCAACACTGGAATAGTAGCAAAAGACATATCCATCTGCAAAGTTCCTTTTAATTTCGAGGCCCATGATCTAGACAATAGCATACCAAATTTTGCTGGAATATCAGCAACCACCACATCCATGAGAATACCTTTACCTGGTATTTTACTGAGATTAACTGTCAAATCTTTGATCAACCCTAAACATTTGACTTTCCTTGAATCAAAAGAGAATAGTTCATCATATGGTCTTGTGATTCTCAATCCCAAAGATTCAACTACAAGTTTCAGCATCAGATTATGAGAAGCTCCTAAGTCTAACATACAATTATGCACAACTTTATCATGAATGTTCAAATCTACATAGAAAGGAGAAATTTCCCCAAAAATATTATCTTCCATTCTTGAACCCAGGCAGATATTAGGAGTATCGTCATCTAATTCCAATGTATCTATTTGCACTCGATTTCTACTTGCATCATCTTAAAAATTTGTTCTTTGTATTCCTTATTCTTTAATATCTCATTGAAAGGTACATAAATCTTGATTTTGGACATTTCACTCTATATATTGAAAGGAACCAAATTTTTATCACCTTCTTTCATTGAATCTTTCTTGTTATCTAAAATCACTTTTGGTACATCTTCGTTTTCTTTTCTCCTCGTTTGTTGTTCATTCTGAATGGTGGAGGATTTATCTATAGATCCTTTTGATTTTCCCATTGAATCTTTTCCTTTGTCTATTATAACGTCCCTGTTTCTCAGATTTATCTTTCTTTGAAGATCGTTTATAGCACTTTGGTAACCAATCTGGTATTGATCAATTTTCGTCTCCAAATTACAACATTCTCCTTCTGCCATGAACATATCATGTTCATGTTTAGTCAGATACACTTCTGAATCAAAACTGCCACAATGGTGAATTCACTCTCAGCCATCTCAGTTTCAACTTCCCCAACGATATAATTTTTAGGGAAAGGAGGTCTGATTGGATCTTCTTCTGCATTCCTTGGGTTCCTTTGATCTCTAGGCCTTATGGGTGGGACAAAGGGTCTCCTAAAATTAGGGTTTCTGATTTGAGGTTCTGTTTGTTCTTTATTCGGAGCTTTGTTATCCACCACTAACCTGTCTAACAACTTCTCCATAGTTTTCACCATTGCTTCAAATTTTACATCTGTGGAAGAAGAAGAAGAAGCTGTATTTTGATTATCTTCTTTACTTTTATTTCGATCTATATCTCTATGCCTCATCTTTCCAGAAGCCATCATATTAGCTTCAACTTCTACTGCATCTTTCATCATTATTGCCAAAGTGGTAGATCTTCTTTCTCTTAATGTGCATGAAAAATAACCTTCAAAAGCATCTGCATAATGTAACTTGGCTGCTCCTACTAGAGGTTTTATGTATGTAGGGATAGAGTTATAAACTTTCATAAATCTGGCAGAGAATTCTTGAACTGACTCAAAACCTCCTTTTTTCAGATTGTTATACTGTGTCAACATCTGTGAAGGATTTTTCTGGTCTTCCCATCTTTCGATAAAAAGAGTTATGAAAGCATCATAATTAGCAATTGATCCTACAGCTAAAGCTCTGAACCATTTTTTGACTTCGCCTTGCAAGCTTTGGGAAAACAACCTCATTTTTGCATCATCATGATCCACTTCTTCTAAATCAATGAAATCACTAAAGTTATCAACATGTTGCTGTGCTGTATAATTACCCTCATTATCAAAAGTAATGATTCTCTGTCCATAATTTTGAGGCAAATCATGTAAAGCAGCAGGCAAAACCAATGGGGCAAATCTGACAGCCATGGGTGGTGGATTATAAGGTGAAACAATCACTACCTATTGTTTATGACTTTGCACAGGTATTCTTTGGGCCTTGGATATTCTGGACCAAGCCCTTTCAGATTTTTGTAAGTTTTCCCAAACAAATTTTAAAGAATAGTCCCACAAACTTTTTGGGTCAACTTTTGTTTCTTTCAAATCAGAATCTGATTTAGTTCTAAGCAAAACTTTTTCACTTGAACCAATATTTTCTTCCTCAAACAGATTTTCTTGAAAATAAGGGAATATATTCGAAAACTGAGGAATACCTTCTTTTGTCTTGCCTTTGCCTTTATCCGTCTTGAGGAGCTTTTCTGCATTATCCATGCCTGAGAAGAACTGTAAACCGGGATTTCTTTTTGTAGCCACAATGGAACTGTAAACCGGGATTTCTTTTTGTAGCCACAATGTCTATTTCTGAATACCTTCAAAAAATCTTAAAATTTTTTCACAAGTGAAGTCGCCAGGGCAATATATACAACCAACTTACTTCAAACTTCCTTGCCCAAGAAATTTGACCTTTCTCTGTCGTTTTCTCCCAGGGAAAATTTCACTTTCGTTCCTTGGCAACGGCGCCAAAATGTTAGCACTTAGATTTTATCCCGGTTGTAAAAGAATAACACCTAAGGTAACTTATTTCAAACCAAACTTTAGGTAGAAAACTAAGCCATTTTTTCCACCAGAGAGGGCTCTCTCACAAGATATATGTAAAGGCTAAAAATATGTAGAAATATGCTCAAAATTTCTCAAAAAAATTTACTTGGTTGAAAAGGAAACGGGAAACATTGGGCATGGCGTCAACTTTCAAATATTTAACGTGCCAGCAAGAGATTTATACCACACAGATTTCCACAGAGGCAAGATAGCAACCATATCACAGTCAATTTGATTTTGCAGGTGGTATAGAAAGAAATAATGACAGTCCATCAACAACAAGCATCTAACTAGGATGAATCCATTGTCAACTTTGGATAAATAGTGGATACTTAAATGCGATAAAACGAGGCATAACCAGTATGAATCCCAATTTATTTCAAACGTTCATTTAAGTATAGAAGAATAACATAATGGAAGATATAACAAAGAAATTAGACATGCACATATAAAGATAAGGGAAAAACAGACTGTAAAAACGGTCAACACATGAATCTCTGGTCTCAAAAGACAGGTATTTACACTGTACGGCCTCTTATTTATCAAAAATTTGACTTCAAAACATCTCGTCTCTCAAAGAGTTTCCAACCCTTTCAATAATGACTCTCATTGTCTTTTATACAGAATTCGAAAGAAGCTTAACATAACTATTTCTTTTAACTAGTAACTGAAAATGTCTTAACTCAAAAGATAACTGTCTTTAAACAATAGATAATTGTCTTCAAACAATATTACAAATTTAAAATAAAAGCATCATTTTGCCACTTGGCAAAAATTCTCAATGTATCTATGAATGGACAGAATATCTTGTCCTTCCATATTTGTCCACATAGTTCCATTGGTCAGCCGTGGGTAAATCATAACTGGTCATTTCCTTCACCAGGACTCGCATTTCAAGGTGACCTACATAAGAAACAAGAGGAAGATTCTCACAGGTTGAGATCAACATATTTAAAATTTCAAAGTCTTCCGCAATTTTCTCCATTAAAATCTTTCCTCTAAGCATATGATCCAACTGCTGAAACTTTTTGTGATCCATTCTTATGTCAAACAATAACCTCTTATATTCATTTGGAGGAATCAATTCATTCTTTTCATCCCAAAAAGCAAGAAATCCTTTGTTTATTAATTTTTCAAATCGCTTTTTAAACTTTATTACTTCCTCTCGTATATCTCCAGCTTTAGCTTCAATATTTTCAATATGTGAATATTTTCCCAAGATTCTTCTAGCCCATGTAATGACTGAAATTCTATTCATTGCTGTCAAGTTTGCTTCAGTTAAACTGTTTAAGAAAGTCATTTCCCTCTGTGCTATTTCTTTTGGCTTTTTGTTTAAATTCTCTCTAACTGCTCTACAACTCTCAAAGGCGTCTTTGGCTACTTTTTCTTTGACTCTTATATAATCAAGATAAGGTCTTAATTTTTCAACTTCCTTTATAATTTGATCCCATACCATATGTTTGCAACCTTGCATTGTAGCCTGTCCTCTCACATGAGCTGTTAAACCTTTATTATTATCAGTTAATTCCTGATTCCTTATTTGCAAAGTTTTAATTTCCTTATCTTTAGTCTAATTTTCTTCTTTGAGCTTCTGTATTCCCATCTTCAATTCTTTAATTTCGACCTCTTTCAAACTCACTTGGGACATGGCTTGTAAGAGACCATCTAATCTAGTTTTATCTTCATCTGTATCTGCATGCACCTGTTGCTGTCCTAATTCTGCTAAATTTTTCTTTATTTTCTCCAATTGCTCTTCCAAACCAATTTTCTCTTTTTCCCAATGAACTTTTTCTTCAGTGAGCTTCAACATTTTTGCAGTAATATCCTTTACTTCGTTTGACAGCTCTTCTTTTTCTTTTTCCAGTACTATTAGTTCGGCTCCTTGGATAAGCACAGTGTATGGGATTTTTAGCTTTCGCCTTAACATTAAAATTGTATCATCCTTTTCTTTGAGCAATTTTGCTGCTGCATCTCCCTCTTTGTTTATCAAATCTATTTTCAATCTTTTTATTTGTTGTTGTCGAGACTTATTTTCTACTTTCTCTTGTCTCAACTGGTTATTCAATTTATCCAGTAAATTTTTCAATTTTTTTGCCTTTAATATTGCTCCCAAATAATCTGAATATATAACCTCTCCTGTTTGTCTGTGCAATAAAATTTTATCTGGGGCATTGATTTTTGTCAGATCCACCTTCATCTCTGAGATCTTATCTTTAGTAACAACTGAAAATTTTAAAGAATTTTCTTTGACATTTCTACTAGTAAACAAATTGACTTCAATGTTGGATATATTTCTAACCCTTGGAAATAACTGACTGGTTTGCCGAGAGGATTCCTGTTTATTTTGACTGTGTTCATTAAATACATCCATCATACTATGTGGTCTATTTACATCATCTTCCATCAAGGATTCTTTAATACTGTACTCCTTTACCATGACCTATGGTATTTTGACTTCAGTTCTTCCTTCCTCTTCTGAAACTGCCATTAACTCTTGTTTTTCATCCATTTTCAACTTTTTTCATTTTTCTGCTCCTTCACCTTCAATGTTCACTACCTCCTGTATGGGTCTTTTAAACCCCACCATTGCAGTATTCATCATGGTTTCTGCCTCTGCTATTACATCTATCAATATCCTTTCTTTATCATGTGAATATGGAATGATTTCTTCCTTATACTCCAGCCAATTGGCTCTGTCAGACATTCCCTCAATCATCTAATGATTCAACGCTTTGATGCGATGGTCCGTTCTCCGTTTTGATATTATGTTTAATGGATCATACTCAATAGCCATGTTTGTCTCAAAACCCATATCTTTCAATAATTTCTCTATATAGATAGCAGCGTTTTTATTCTTCACTGTGAATGGGCCAAGTGTGAACGGATACTTGATATCTGTTGCTTGTTTGAAAAGCAAGAAATTATTATCCTCAACAATTAACTTCTATCTCAGGAACTCCAAAGCGAAAACCCTTAAGGTAAGAAACGCTGGTAAAACATAGGGCTTATGTTTGAAACCATATAGTCTGATCACTGTACTATCCTTTGATAAGAACCAATCTCCTACAGCGTATTCTGCACTTAATTGCATACATGCTTGCATTTTTGGTAATACTCTAGGCAATTTTTCACCAAAAATCATTATGTAAATCTCAGAGAGCATATAATTTATGTAATTAAACACGTTATTTTCTAATAAATTTGTGAAAATGATCTCAGGGAATTGTAACTCTGCATGACTGGCCACCATGATCATTTTCATCAAAAAAGATTGAAATCTGAAATGCCTCAGAGTAGGGAAATTGACCATCTGGTCATGAATCTTCTCGGTCAAGAATTCTTCAAAATTAAGTCAAGGAATTTGATTTTCATCAATCCCTGACTAAATTGTACTCATTTAATACAAAAGGATTAACTGAAACTCAGTTACATACATGTCTGTATCAAACCCTAGGATTAAAGACATCAATGTCAGAACCGGCTGAGTATTTTCATCAAATAAAGTGATATCTATATGGTACGGGATATCTGAAATGTTGGTTTTTGGTTTAAGACACGTAGACAAAATTTTTTCTCTATCATCTTGAAGGGTTTGATGATAATATTCAATAACAGACGTTTCAGAAAAAATTTCAGACTTGAGGGTTTGAGAAAATTCTATTTCTAGGGCTTTAATGATGACGACAGGCTCTATTTTGCAAATGACTCTGGTTTTTCGACTATCTAAAATAGTTCTTTCTTCTCTGGAATAATTCTCAGCACAGCACGACACAAATTCTGGAAAAGATGGGATTTGGTCCAGGCAGAAGGCTAACAAGGACGACTGGTGGACTCTGTGTATGTCTATACCTTCTTTTAATAACTTAGACAACTTAAGTTTAAATTCAGCGACTGGTAATCTGATTAGGGTATCATGAATGTCTCCATCTCTATCATCTAGGGCTTGTTTAGCTTTAAAAACATCTATATCATGTACAGTTTCCATTTAAATCGTTTCTACAAACAAAATTCCGTTAAAAATGTGGGCCAGGTCACCAGACCCTACCTGTATAGACACATCTTTATCCTTCTGTCGCAACTGCTGAACTCCACCAGTCTTCAGAGCTCCCAGGGATAGTGACACATAGACAAAATGTCGTTATTTGAAACCCTTTTGTTTTATATAAGCCTTTTTGCTTAACTTTCTGGCAGCTTTCCGAATGTACTTTATATACAACCATTGATCACGAGCCTTTTGATTTGAGCCATTAGATCTTGCGTTCCTTTATTTCCCATGGTGGTATCTGCGATCCCAATAACGATTTTCTTCTCCGGTTTTTACTGTGTACGGATCAACCATTTTCTTACACCTGTTAGAGTGGTTTAATTGCCGCAACCGCTCTTTCTTCTATTGAGTGCGCACTTCCCATGATGCGGATGTATCTTGGCCGTAGATTTTGTCCCAATGTATATCGTCCCTCAGATTAATATCAACATGTGGCGTATCCCCTTACGCCTTCTGCATCTGCCACGTGCTATGGACCGCCGCGTATTATCCTTTGGTGGTTCCGCACGACGTTGTAGTGGTTTGTGATACCACTATCACGTTGATGCGGATCAATGAGAATGTGACACGTACCCGAAGGTATTATATCCACAACCACTCACCAACGTTTTCAAATGATCTTTTGGGCGGTGCGGGAAGCCATGACAGCCGTTGATCTCAATTATTGTCATCTTCGCTGTTGAAACTGCACTAAGACTTAACCTCTTCAATAATTACTTTCGGACTTTACATATGTAGGTTTTTCTTTGTTGTTTTTGTATTATGACCCTTTATTTCAACCCATCTGTAGTAAATTCACTTCTTTTGGATATTTTTGACAATTTTTTTAGGATTTGAATATTTTCAAATATAGTGTCAACAGTCTTCATCATCACCACCATCTTCATCTTCATCATTAACTCTAACTCTAACCCTAATTCAATTTCCTTCTATAACTCTAGCGCTAACCCTCACCCAAACCCTAGCACTAATCCATCTTCTTCATCCTCACCATCACCATCACCATCACCATCACCATCACCATCATCATAATCATCATGTCTTCATCATCATCACCATCTTCATCATCATTGTTAACTCTAACTCTAACCCTAATTGAAGTTCCTTCTATAACTCTAGCCCTATACCTCAACCAAACCCTAGCACTAAACCATATTCTTCATTCTCACCATCACCATCACCATCACCATCAACGTCTTCATCATCACCACCATCTTCATCATCATCATTAACTCTAACTCTTACCCTAAGTCAATTTCCTTCTATAACTCTAGCCCTATCCCTCACCCAAACCCTAGCACTAAGCCATCTTCTTCATCCTCACCATCACCATCACCATCACCATCACCATCAACGTCTTCATTGTCACCACCATCTTTATCATAATCATTATCTCTAACTCTAACCTTAATTCAATTTCCTTCTAAAACTCTAGCCCTAACCCTCACCCAAACACTAGCACCAAACCATCTTCTTTATCCTCACCATCACCATCACCATCATCATCAATGTCTTCATCATCACCACCATCTTCATCATCATTATTAACTCTAACTCTAAACCTGATTCAATTTCCTTCTATAACTCTAGCCCTAACCCTCACCTAAACCCTAGCACTAAACCATCTTTTTCATCCTCACCATCACCATCACCATCACCATAACCATCACCATCATCATCATGTCTTCATCATCACCACAATCTTCATCATCATTATTAACTCTAACTCTAAACCTGATTCAATTTCCTTCTATAACTCTAGCCCTAACCCTCACCTAAACCCTAGCACTAAACCATCTTTTTCATCCTCACCATCACCATCACCATCACCATAACCATCACCATCATCATCATGTCTTCATCATCATCACAATCTTCATCATCATTGTTAACTCTAACTCTAACCCTAAGTCAATTTCCTTCTATAACTCTAGCCCTAACCCTCACCCAAACCCTAGCACTAAGCCATCTTATTCATCCTCACCATCACCATCACCATCACCATCACCATCACCATCATCATCATGTCTTCATCATCAGCACCATCTTCATCATCATTGGTAACTCTAACTCTAACCCTAATTCAAGTTCCTTCTATAACTCTAGCCCTAACCCTCACCCAAACCCTAGCACTAAACCATCTTCTTCATCCTCACCATCACCATCGCCATCGCCATCACCATCACCATCACCATCACCATCAAAGTCTTCATCATCACCACCATCTTCATCATCATCATTAACTCTAACTCTAACCCTAAGTCAATTTCATTTTATAACTCTATCCCTAACCCTCACCCAAACCCTAGCACTAAGCCATCTTCTTCATCCTCACCATCACCATCACCATCACCATCATCATCGTGTCTTCATCATCAACACCATCTTCATCATCATTGTTAACTCTAACTCTAACCCTAATTCAAGTTCCTTCTATAACTCTTTCCCTAACCCTCACCCAAACCCTAGCACTAAACCATCTTCTTCATCCTCACCATCACCATCAACATCTTCATCATCACCACCATCTTCATCATCATCATTAACTCTAACTCTAACCCTAAGTAAATTTCCTTCTATAACTCTAGCCGTAACCCTCACCCAAACCCTAGCATTAAGCCATCTTCTTCATCCTCACCATCACCATCACCATCACCATCACCATCACCATCATCATCATGTCTTCATCATCAACACCATCTTCATCATCATTGTTAACACTAACTCTAACCTTAATTCAAGTTCCTTCTATAACTCTAGCCCTAACCCTCACCCAAACCCTAGCACTAAACCATCTTCTTCATCATCACCATCACCATCACCATCAACGTCTTCATCATCACCACCATCTTCATCATCATCATTAACTCTAACTCTAACCCTAAGTCAATTTCCTTCTATAACTCTATCCCTAACCCTCACCCAAACCCTAGCACTAAGCCATCTTCTTCATCCTTAGCATCACCATAACCATCACCATCACCATCATCATCATCATCATGTCTTCATCATCAACACCATCTTCATCATCATTGTTAACTCTAACTCTAACCCTAATTGAAGTTCCTTCTATAACTCTAGCCCTATACCTCAACCAAACCCTAGCACTAAACCATATTCTTCATTCTCACCATCACCATCACCATCAACGTCTTCATCATCACCACCATCTTCATCATCATCATTAACTCTAACTCTTACCCTAAGTCAATTTCCTTCTATAACTCTAGCCCTAGCCCTCACCCAAACCCTAGCACTAAGCCATCTTCTTCATCCTCACCATCACCATCACCATCAACGTCTTCATTGTCACCACCATCTTTATCATAATCATTATCTCTAACTCTAACCTTAATTCAATTTCCTTCTAAAACTCTAGCCCTAACCCTCACCCAAACACTAGCACCAAACCATCTTCTTTATCCTCACCATCACCATCACCATCATCATCAATGTCTTCATCATCACCACCATCTTCATCATCATTATTAACTCTAACTCTAAACCTGATTCAATTTCCTTCTATAACTCTAGCCCTAACCCTCACCTAAACCCTAGCACTAAACCATCTTTTTCATCCTCACCATCACCATCACCATCACCATAACCATCACCATCATCATCATGTCTTCATCATCATCACAATCTTCATCATCATTGTTAACTCTAACTCTAACCCTAATTCAATTTCCTTCTATAAATCTAGCCCTAACCCTCACCCAAACCCTAGCACTAAACCATCTTCTTCATCATCACCATCACCATCACCATCAATGTCTTCATCATCACCACCATCTCCATCATCATCATTAACTCTAACTCTAACCCTAAGTCAATTTCCTTCTATAACTGTAACCCTAAACCTCACCAAAACCCTAGCACTAAGCCATCTTCTTCATCCTCACCATCACCATCACCATCACCATCACCATCACCATCATCATCATGTCTTCATCATCATCACCATCTTCATCATCATTGTCAACTCTAACTCTAACCCTAATTCAAGTTCCTTCTATAACTCTAGCGTAACCCTCACCCAAACCCTAGCACTAAACCATCTTCATCACCATCACCATCACCATCACCATCACCATCACCATCAACGTCTTCATCATCACACCATCTTCATCATCATCATTAACTGTAACTCTAACCCTAAGTCAATTTCCTTCTATAACTCTAGCCCTAACCCTCACCCAAACCCTAGCACTAAGCCATCTTATTCATCCTCACCATCACCATCACCATCACCATCACCATCACCATCACCATCATCATCATGTCTTCATCATCAGCACCATCTTCATCATCATTGGTAACTCTAACTCTAACCCTAATTCAAGTTCTTTCTATAACTCTAGCCCTAACCCTCACCCAAACCCTAGCACTAAACCATCTTCTTCATCCTCACCATCACCATCGCCATCGCCATCACCATCACCATCACCATCACCATCAAAGTCTTCATCATCACCACCATCTTCATCATCATCATTAACTCTAACTCTAACCCTAAGTCAATTTCCTTTTATAACTCTATCCCTAACCCTCACCCAAACCCTAGCACTAAGCCATCTTCTTCATCCTCACCATCACCATCACCATCACCATCACCATCACCATTATCATCGTGTCTTCATCATCAACACCATCTTCATCATCATTGTTAACTCTAACTCTAACCCTAATTCAAGTTCCTTCTATAACTCTAGCCCTAACCCTCACCCAAACCCTAGCACTAAAACATATTCTTCATCATCACCATCACCATCACCATCACCATCACCATCACCATCAACGTCTCCATCATCACCACCATCTTCATCATCATCATTAACTTTAACTCTAACCCTAACTCTAACTCTAACTCTAACTCTAAATCTAACTCTAGGTTCCTCATCAACATCTCCATCATCATCATCTTCTCCATCGTCATCATCTTCATCACCATCACCATCACATCACCATCATCATCAACATATTCATCATCATCACCATCATCATCATCATACGTGCCCGACATAGGATTTTGTAGAGTTGACCCCCATGTGCGAAAATTGCACACTCCCTCACTGAGAAAAACCCTAGTTTCCAAGATGGACATACAAGATGACACCCAGGCCATGGGACCAGAGTAGAGGGGCACCCCTGGCACTATCCCGAGATCCTCAATCCAATAGAGTCAATGGTTCATCGATCGGAGCCATGGTCGTCATTCTATGGCTCGTTCCGTCTCACATCCAAAAGGCCTTCAGGGACACCTGTTGGATACCTGTCGGGGGCATAGAAGTCCAGCTGTGCAGCAAAACCAGGTTCCGGATGGGAATGCTAGCCGTAAGTGCCCGATGGACGATTTTGCAGAGTTGATCCCCGTGTGCAAAAATTGCACACTCCCTCATTGAGCAAAACCCTAATTTCCAAGATGGACGTACAAGATGGCACCTGGGCCACGAGACGGGAGGAGAGGGGCACCCTTAGCACTATCCGGACGTCCTGAATCCAACAGAGTTGATGATTCATCGATCGGAACCAGGGTCGTCATTCTATGGCTCGTTCCGTCTCGCATCCAAAAGGGCCTCAGGGACACTTGCTGGATACCTGCTGGGGGCATAGAACTCCAACCGTGCAGCAAAACTTGGTTCCAGGGAGTCCTGCAGGTGTGTCTAGGCAGGTTCCTACTGGGAACGCTCTCCATTACTGCCTGGTCGATGATTTTTTCCAATCTTTTCATTTTGTTGAATTATTTTCATAATTTTGTTTTGTTTAGGTTTTCAACTTATTTTGTTTTAAATTTTTGATTTATTTTTATAAGTTTGATCTAGCTCCTATAGTTGAAGTTTCATTTCAAATTATGAGTGAGTGAGTTTGCTTATGAAATGACTGATGCGATGCTTTAAGGAATAATACAAGCTGGCAGTAGGTGTAATTTCTTGTATATGCATATGCGCTGCACTGACTAGAATGCCCGTAGCACCCGAACCGTGGCTTGGTTCGTGAGTCCGTTGGTTTTGGTGGGTCTGGGATGCCGTGTTGATGTATATGTAACTTCAGAATGTATTTTACCCATGTGTATTGTATTCCTATAGAGATTTTATTATTCCTCTATACAGAAGTGTTTGTATTCCTATAGAGATGTTATTATTCCTCTCTACGGAAGTGTCATCATTTATATTGTAAGTGTCGTAACTTATACTTGATGGGTTATTAGACCACCTTGTTGGGGTCGGCCCAGTATAAGTCATGTGGGTCAAAGGGTTATTCGACAACCCTATTGGGGGTTGGCCATGTGGGTCAAAGGGTTATTAGACCACCTTATTGGGGGTCGACCTAGTCAGCATTATGTTATGTGGTTAAGTTAAGGCCAACCTAGTAAAGGTTATTAGGCAAGTCAAGTCAAGTATAAATAGAGTGCGGGAGGCACTCTATTTGATCATTCTATTCTCTCACACACTCTTTGGAGAGTGGCACACTTGTGGAGGAGGAGAAGCTTCTGCTAGGAGATGTCTATCTCTTATGCTTGGGTTGTATCATTGCTCTATCTATCTCTGAGGAAGTTATTGGGGTTTTTCACCTTTATGGTTTTCCCCAAGTAAACTCTGTGTCTCTTGTGTGCTTGCATTATTGTGTCCATGATTGAGAGGCTATAGGTATGATATGCTGTACATGTTATTCTCTCAGTTAAGATCCTAGATCAGATTGAAATTCTGAAAAACTAACATGGTATCAGAGCTAGCCTGAAAGAAGGCATGGTATGGCATGTATGACACTTGTTGCACTTGCGAAGCTAGGGCTTGATATAGCAAAAACCAGTCATTGTAGAACTTTAGATATAAATACATTTAGGTAAGGTTTCAGGGTCTGAAAATAGTACAGGGAGAAGCTAATATCCCCATGTACCTTGTGTCCAAAGGAAAACTTCTAATTCGTTGTAATTTGTGTTTTATGATCTGTACAATCTAGGGTTTCTGCCTCTTCCAGATCTGAGTCGTAAACAGGTGACCTAGGAAAAAAGGTCATAACTTGGGCTAGGAAGCTCCAAATGAAATTTTGTAAAGAGTGACAGGTATTGCATGGACTGTACTTTCTCAGGTAATGTTTTTAGAGGCCGAAATGGATCCAGTGACACGTGGCACGCCGTACAAGTTCACTCTCCTGTTTGATCCCATAAACAGGTCACGTTGCGACACTTGGCATAACTCTCTTAGAGAATCCATTTGAGGTTAGACCTATGGGGTTGGAAATATGATAGGTCAAGCTATCAAAGGAAAATTTTTCAGACCTTGTGGATTGAAAAGTTAGGAGTTACACCAGAAACAATCAGTTACATATTTCTGTCAAAACATAATTATTTTTGAGCACCTTCATTCATGGCTTCCGGAATTTAGGGTTTCGAAGAAAGTTGGATTTTTTGTAATCGGAGACCATGGATGGATGCTACTCATAAAAATCGAAATTTAGAGACCAATATCATATTTTTTGGTTGGGAAGAAGGCCGAGCTTGATCAAACCCTAGTTCGGGACTTTGATCGGAAAAATGGAAAATTAGGGCTTCTGCAAAAATTGGAATTTTGGAAATCTGTGACCACGGCTGGAAGATCCTCAGAAAAATCGAAGCTTAGATATTTGAATCAAATCTTTTGGTTGGGTGAAGCTCCGAGAAACTCAAACCCTAATTTAGGGTCCTCCCGAGTGAATCCAGAAATCTAAAAGGCAATTTCGAGGGGTGAAACTTTGTAGTTTTCAAATTCTGAGTATACCAGCTCGACCAGCTCAGAAATGTGCATCTTTCTATCCTTTCGGAAGTTTGAAATTCAAAGTTTGAATTTTTAGGGTTTCTCTGACAAACCCTAATCCAACTCCAGATCCAATCTCTGCAAATCAAGTAGATTGGGTTAATCCTAGAAGAGAATGGATTGGTCACCTGCATAAGTAAAGAAGTTCCTGTTTTAGAGGGAGATGAGGCTAAGGCCTTACATAAGAAGATTACAAGCAATCTCAACAGGTATGGCTTACAGGTATGTTTCGAATTCTGTTCATAATGTGTTTGTCTTCATATCATTACGGTTAGTACAATCTTGATTAATTACTAGACTTGTCGTATCACCTTAATAGAAGATATTCATTGATTAAGGTTTTGACACTTATGATTGTACTAATGCATTGTGATGTTGTATGAGGTTTATGTTGTTCACTAACATAAAAGGTACACCAAGAAAGACAAATCATGTTCTACTTCAAGAACATATGATCATGGTGACATGAAGACAAAGATTCATCCATTGTCATGGATCACATAGAAGATCTACTTACGAGGTATGTATAACTTGGTTCTACAATGGTTAACTTATGAGACATGCAGGTTACTAACACAAGTCATTGAAGAGAACCAGAAGACATCATGAGGGTATGTTAGACATAACTAGCTAACATAGTAATCCAGGTATGTTTTTCCTATATCATGTTAGAATCTTACCTTGTGTTAGGATCCCTTATATAAGTATACTTGGTATGATTGGTTATGTTTATTTATAAAGTTAGAAATATAAGTAACCAATGGTTTATGCATATTATGTCTCTTATCTTGATTGATGATTTAGCTAACCAGAAGAGTCCTATGATCAAATAAGAATATGCATGAGTAAAAGAAGACTTCCCTGAAAACTTGAACACTAATGTTTATTATCTATGTTTGAAATGATCATGACTATACATGTTTAAGATTGTTGTGTTTTGATAGTATTAAGATTATATTAATGAATGTGTGATTATGTATGAGACCTAGAGGATAACACAATGATGATACTAATAAACATGCATAGTGATTAAGGATGGATATAAGTTCAAGGATAGGTAATCCAGGAAGCAAAGATCAAGAAGGAGCACACTTCAGTAGTTTCTGCAAGGATGCAGATATTCAGAGGGAGTTGACCACTTCTCACAATCCACATCAGAATGGAGTTGCAGAAAAGAAGCAAAGACTGAGAGGGAGTCAACCCAACAAACAAACAAAGATAAGTATTTGAATTATCATTCCTTGCATATTTTATTGTTTAAATAATACTGTTCAATAACGTATATACTGATGTTCCTAGAATTAGGTTGTGTATTATGCATATTAGAATAGTTGCATTGATGAACAGTACACTACTAATATACATGGGTAAGTGGCCTATTGCACTATACAACATTCCATTGCTACTTATCTAGAATGAAACCTCTTTGCTGACATGTTGGGAGTTGTGCACACTCTTAACAATGTTCTGGTAGGGATTGGAAGGAATCTAGAAAGTTACGGGATATGGATAAATGTTGTATTGAAGCATTGGCTAAGATAATTGCATGACTGTATGACACATTTCTTTATGTGTAAGAATTTGTTCTGAAAACTATGAGATGTTTTCTAATCATGCAATTTAACTTGTTGTGTAGGAAAGATCGTATACCATCACCTACAAAAGAAGGACTACAACATTTGTTCAGCAACAAAGTTATCTATTGAAAATATTGAAGATATTGAAGTTCCCAAGATTTGGGAAGAATGCCATGATCGAGGAGTACCAGTCGATCATGAAGATGTTTGGGATGCAGTCCCAAGACCTGAAGGGGAGTCTGTAGTGACTTCCAAGAGGATCTACAAGATCAAGCATGCTGTAGGTGGTAGCATAGAGACTTTTGCTCCTGTAGCCAGATACGCTTCCATTAGTTCAGTACTTGCTATGGCTATAGTGATGAAGTGGAAGATACACCAGATGGATTTCAAGACAGCTTTCTTGAATGGTGTAGTTGAAGAAGAAGTGTATGTGGAGTCGCCACTTGGTTCTGAGATACATGACATGGAGTCATATATGTGTAGAACATGGTATGGTAGGATAGACATCTTTCTATCCAGTTTGGGCTTTACCAAGAGTAAAGTAGATTCCAACCTTTACTACAAGGTTGAGGAAGGAAATCTAGTGATACTACTTTTGTATGTGGATGACTTGTTTATTACAAGTGAAGATAGATTGATTGCCGACATGCAGTGGAAGCTTGCTGCCAAGTTCAAGATGAAGAACTTGGGAATGATGCCCTCTTTGTTTTTGGCATGGAGGTGTGGCAGAGTGTAGATGGAATCTTCCTTGGACAAGGGAAGTATGCAGTAAAGATCCTGAAGAGTTTCGGGATGATGGACTGCAAGGACATGACCACACCTATGGCATCGAACCTGAAGCTTCTGTGTGATGCTTCATCTGAGCCAGTTGATGTCACTATGTATCGTTAGATGATTGGGTCCTTGATGTAACTGACAAACACAAGACCAAATATTTTCTTTGCGGTGAACACATTGAGCCAGTTCCTGACGGATCCGAGGAGTGTTCACCTGGTTGCTGTAAAGCATATTCTGAGGTACCTGAAGGGTATAGTTTATTATGGGCTCAAGTATGATGCGAATCAAAAGTTTAACCTGCAAGGGTATGTTGATTCAGATTGGGAAGGCAGTGCTGCAGATAAAAAGAGCACATCTGGGTGCTGCTTCAGTATGGGATCATGTGTGATCTCTTGGTTTAGCAGGAAGCAGTCCTACATAGCATTGAGTACAGCCGAGGAAGAATATGTTGCAGCCTGTTCAGCTAGTTGTGAGGTAGTATGGCTTCAGAAGCTACTGTATGAGTTATTTGATCTCCCACTAGAGGCTACTGGTATCTTTTGTGACAACCGGAGTTGTGTGAAGCTATCTACGAACCCGACGTTCCATGACAGGTCCAAGCACATAGAGATCAAATATCACTATATCAGGGATATGGTGTAGAGAGGAGCAGTGAAGCTCCTGTATGTTGCGACGGATAGTAGATTGCAGATGTGTTGATGAAACCACTAGCCAGAGTTAAGTTTGAGTACTTCAGAGAGAGGCTTGGTGTTCTTCAAATTGACGACACTTCGAGGAAGAAGTGATGGACATATTTGCTGGAATCCATTCCAAGCATGGTGAGAGAAGGATCCTTCCCATGGCTGTGGATGTAAGTGCTGGATGATGAGCATCAGGACGATGCTCCAGTTACTGCTCTATATATGCATCATGTTGGATGCTTGTTATGAACAGTTGGATCATGTATATGTATATGCATCATGTTGGATGCTTGGACCATGTATCTGTATATGTATCAGGTGGATACATTGTATGATCAGGTGGATCATGTATTTGTGTATGTATCAAGTGGATACATTGTATGATCAGGTGGATCATGTATGATGATATGTATCAGGTAGATACTTGGTATGCATTAGGTGGATGCATTGTATGATTAGGATGATCATAGATGATGAGCTTTAGGATGTTGCTCTAGATGACATGTATCAGGACGATGCAGTGACGATGATCAGGATGATCATGTGTGATGAGTATTAGGATGATGCTCTGGATTATATGCATCAAGATGATGCTATGATGATGATCAGGATGATCATATGTGATGACATGTATCAGGTGGATACATTACATAATCAGTTGGATTATGTGTGATGAGTTCCGAAGACACAGATGCACATGAGATTTTCGGACATGGTTGTAGATGTGTTCTTCCATGGTCGCGATGTAATTGTTGGGATTTTCCGACATGGTGGCAGATGTGTTCTCCCATGGTCGTGATGTAATTTCCAGGGCCATTCGAGCATGGTTGTGGATGTGTTCTCCCATGGATGTGATATAAGTGTTGGGTCCATTCGAGCATGGTTGTAGATGTTTTCTCCCATAGCTGCGATATAAGTGCTGGGGCCATTCGAGCATGGTTGTAGATGTGTTCTCCCATGGTTACGATATAAGTGCTGGGCCATTTGAGCATGGTTGTAGATGTGTTCTCCCATGGCTGCAATATAAGTGCTGTGCCATTCTCGCATGGTTGTAGATGTGTTCTCCCATGGCGTGTATGTAAGTGCTATGTGACATGCATCTGGGTTGTGCTTCGTGAATGATGATCATGAGTATCAAGATGATACTCTGTGGCCGTGGACAGGTTGTGGAGTAGCATGTAAAAGGTCCTGGGAGATTCGATAGGTTGAGCTGTGTGCTCGTAATCAGTCCTGGGATGCTCTTTTGAGGTTTTGTTGACACACGTAATAAGTCTTGAGGATTCCACAGTATGGCCAGTGATGATGAAGACCTGCAGGTGGTGGGCCTACATCCAGTATGAAAAAGGACTGGCTCTGTAGAACTTCCTATGACGAGTAGATTCAGAGATTGATTGAGATAGCAACAGAAGTGACGATGACGATTATTCGAGGATGATGATTCGCTGATGATGATCCAGAGAAGAAGACTTGTGCTAGCAGATCTGTGTCAAGAAATACCTTCCTAGTTAAGAGGGAGTGTTGATGTATATGTAACTTCGGAATGTATTTTACCCATGTGTATTGTATTCCTATAGAGATTTTATTATTCCTCTATACAGAAGTGTTTGTATTCCTATAGAGATGTTATTATTCCTCTCTACGGAAGTGTCGTCATTTATATTGTAAGTGTCGTAACTTATACTTGATGGTTTATTAGACCACCTTGTTGGGGTCGGCCCTGTATAAGTCATGTGGGTCAAAGGGTTATTAGACCACCCTATTGGGGGTCAGCCATGTGGGTCAAAGGGTTATTAGACCACCCTATTGGGGGTTGGCCTAGTCAGCATTATGTTATGTGGTTAAGTTAAGGCCGACCTAGTATAGGTTATTAGGCAAGTCAAGAAAAGTATAAATAGAGTGTGGGAGGCACTCTATTTGATCATTCTATTCTCTCACACATTCTTTGGAGAGTGGTGCACTTGTGGAGGAGGAGAACCTGTTGCTAGGAGATGTCTATCTCTTATGCTTGGGTTGTATCATTGCTCTATCTATCTCTGAGGAAGTTATTAGGGTTTTTCACCTTTATGGTTTTCCCCAAGTCAACTTTGTGTCTCTTGTGTGCTTGCATTATTGTGTCCATGATTGATATGCTGTAGATATGATATGCTGTACATGTTATTCTCTCAGTTAAGATCCTAGATCAGATTGAAATTCTGAAAAACTAACACACTAGGTGTCAGCTACGGGACCCCCCCACAACGTCCCTCGAAGACCCGGAAGCGATGCCAATGAGCCATTCCGGAGCTAGGGTTTTGCTCAGTGAGGGCCATCCAAATTTGCTGAAGGGGGCCATTTCTCGTCTGGAGGCCCCCTGGTGTGCGTGGCCACCATGGATAGATCCACAAATGGCTACATGGACCTATGGGAGGTGACGAAATCCAATTCCGCTCGCCGATTTTCCTTTCGTGGCCCCTGATCAAATCCTCCAAGTGTCCCTGAACGGCCCCGGGGTGCCCGACTAGAATTCCCATAGCACCCGAACCGTGGCTCAGTTCATGAATCCATCATTTTTAGTGGGTCAGGGACACCGAATTTTGGCTAGGGGACCCCCCATAGCGTCCCCCGAAGACCTGGAAGTTGTGCCAACAAGCCATCTTCGGAGCTAGGGTTTTGCTCAGTGAGGGCCATCCAAGTTTGCTCAAGGGGGCCATTTCTCTTCCGGAGGCCCTCGGGCATGCGTGGCCACCGTGGAAAGGTCCACAATGGCCATGTGGACCTATGGGAGGTGACGAAATCTAATTCCACTCGCCGGTTTGGGTTCCATGGCCCCTAGGAAAATCCTCCAAGTGTCCCTTAATGACCCTAGGGTGCCCGACTGGAATGCCCGTAGCACCCAAATCGTGGTTCGATTCATGAATCCGTCGGTTTCAGGACACCGGGTTTCATCTAGGGGACCCCCCACAGTGTCCCCCGAAGACCCGAAAGCGGTTCCAACAAGCCATCTCCGGAGCTAGGGTTTTGCTCAGTGAGGGCCATCCAAATTTACTGAAGGGGGCCATTTCTCATCCGGAGGCCCCCAGGCATGCGTGTCCACCATGGACAGGTCCATAATGGCCAAGTGGACCTATCAGAGGAGACATAATCTAATTCCGCCTGCCGGTTTGGGTTCCGTGGCCTTGGAGCAAATCCTCCAAGTGTCCTTGAACGACCCCGGGGTGCACGACTAGAATGCCCGTAGCACCCGAACAATGGCTCAGTTCATGGATCTGTCGGTTCTAGTGGGTCTGGGATGTCGGGTTTCAGCTAGGGGACCCCCCACAACGTCTCCAGAAGACTCGAAAGCAGTGCCAATGAGCCATCTCCGGAGCTAGGGTTTTGCTCAGTGATGTCCATTCAGGGACACTTGGAGGATTTGCCCCGAGGCCACGAAACCCAAACCAACGAGTGGAACTGGATTCCATCACCTCCCATGGGTCCATGTGGCCATTGTGGAATTTTCCACAGTGGCCACACACGTCGGGGGGCCTCCAGATGAGAAATGCCCCCCTTTAGTAAATTTGGAATGGCCCTCACTAAGCAAAACCCTAGCTCTAGAGGTGGCTCGTTGGCACTGCTACCAGGTCTTTGGGGGACGCTGTGGGGGGTCCCCTAGCTTAAAACTGGCATCTTGGACCCACCTGAATTGACAGATTCATGAATCAAGCAACAGTAAGGGTGCTACGGGCATTCTAGTCGGGCACCTTGGGGCCGTTCAGGGACACTTGGAGGATTTGCTGTACGGCCACGGAACCCAAACTGGCGAGCGAAATTGGATTCCGTCACCTCCGACAGGTGCAATTGGCCATTATGGACTTGTCCATGATGGCCATGCAGGCTCGGGCGCCTCCGGAAGAGAAATGGCTGCCTTCAACAAATTTGGATTGCCCTCACTGAGCAAAACCCTAGCTCCAGAGATGGTTCGTTGGCACCGCTTCTGGGTCTTCGTGGGATGCTATGGGGGGTCCCCTAGCTGAAAATCGATGTCCCAAACCCACCGAAACTGATAGATTCATGAACCAAGCCACGGTTTGGGTGCTATGGGCATTCCAGGCGGGCACCCCGGGGCCGTTTAGGGACACTTGGAGGATTTGCCCCAGGGCCACAGAACCCAAACAGGCGAGCAGAATTGGATTTCGTTGCATCCCACAAGTCCACGTGGCCATTGTGGACCTGTCCACGGTGGCCACGCACACCTGGGGGCCTCCGAATGAAAAATGGCCCCCTTCAACAAATTTGGATGGCCCTGACTAAGCAAAACCCTAGCTTTGGAGATGTTTCATTGGCACAGCTTTTGGGTCTTCAGGGGACGCTGTGGGGGGTCCTCTAGTGGAAACCCGACGTCTCGGACCCATCGAAACTGACGGATTCATGAACTGAGCCACGGTTCTGGTTCTACGGGCATTCTAGTCGTGCATCCTGGGGCCACGGAACCCAAACCCACGAGTAGAATTGGATTTCGTTGCCTCTGACATGTCCACAGGGCCATTGTGGACCTGGCCATGGTGGCCATGCACTCCTGGGGGCCTCTGAATGAGAAATGCCCCCCTTCAACAAATTTGGATGGCCCTCACTAAGCAAAACCCTAGCTCCGGAGATGGCTCATTGGCACCACTTCTGGGTCTTTGGGAGACGCTGTGGGGGGTCCCCTAGCTGAAACTCGGTGTCCTAGAACCAATGGGTTTCCGAACCGAGCCATGGTTTGGGTGCTATAGGAATTCCAGTCGGGTAGCCCGGGGCCATTCAGGGACACTTGGAGGATTTGCCCCGGAGCCACGGAACCCAAACCAGCAAGCATAATTAGATTCCATCGCCTCCCACAGGTCCATGTTGCCATTGTGGACCTGTCCACAGTGGCCATACATGCCCGGGGTTCTCTGGATGAGAAATTCCCCCCTTGAGCAAATTTGGATGGCTCTCACTGAGAAAATCCCTAACTTCAGAGATGAGTCGTTGGCACCGCTTCCGGGTCTTCGGGGGATGTTGTGGGGGGTCCCCTAGTTGAAACCTGGCGTCCCAGACCCACTGAAATTGATGGATTCATGAACCGAGCCAAGGTTTGGGTGGTACGAGCATTCTAGTCGGGCACCCGGGGCCGTTCAGGGACACTTGGAGGATTTGCCCCAGGGCCATGGAACCCAAACCGGTGAGCGGAATTGGATTCCGTCGCCTCCCACAGGTCCACGTGGCCATTGTGGACCTATCCATGGTGGCCACGCACACCCGGGGTCCTCCAGACGAGAAATTCCCCCCTTTAGCAAATTTGGTATGGCCCTCACTGAGCAAAACCCTAGCTCCAGAGATGGCTTGTTGGCACCGCTTTTGTGTCTTCAGGGGATGTTCTGGGGGGTCCCCTAGTTGAAACCCGACATCCTAGACCCACCGGAACCGAAGGATTGATGAACCAAGCCACGGTTCGTGTGCTATGGGCATTATAGTCAGACACCCCGGGGCGGTTTAGGGACACTTGGAGGATTTTCCTCGAGGCCACAGAACCCAAACCAACGAGCGAAATTGAATTATGTCACCTCTGTTAACACCCAAAAAGTGCTCACTAGCTCATTCCCTTATTCACATGACCCATTTGTCCACTTTTTCCACCATTTGAGCCTCTAAAACCATCAAAAGTCACCAAAAAGACCATAATACACCTTTTCCCCCTCAAAATATGTATTTTTCCTCAAAAAACAAAAAAAACCGTTAAAAAGGGTCCAAAATTCCCCAAAAATATTAAAAGGGAATAAAAATATAAAAAATATTCAAAAAAGGAAAAAGAGGAAAAAAGAGACCTAAACCATGTTGGTTAATACCATTGGTACCCTCAAAACCATAATGGTATTCCCCATCACCAAAAACTATAAAAAGGTGATAGGGGCTCCTCACTTTTCATCCATATTTCATCCTATCCTCATGCTGCCAAAATTCATCTTGAGCTTTGCCCAACCATTGAAGCATTGGAGAAGAAGAGACCATTGGATATTGGAGCTTCTCAACCTTGGAGCTGCTCAACATTCACCATCCTCACCATTTGAGGTAGTACGAAAGATTAAATTTCTCAATTTCTTGCTTTTGTCTTAGATCTTTTTGCTTATTGTTATTAATCTAGTTTTTTATTTATTTTCACATGCTTATGTTAGATCAGATTACATTAGTTTTTACATATCTGTATTGAGACTGTTGCTACTAGTTAGCAGGTGCATCCTTGCACATGCTTGGTTAAAAAACCAAGCAACAGTTTTTGGCGACTCCACTCTTTTTTCGAATTTTAAATTTTTTGCTTTAGATCTTTATTTTAGTTGTTTTTCCCATTTAAATTTGTAGATATGCCATACTAGTCAGCTTTTTGATAGCTGCCCTAGCCATTGGCCCTTTCCGTAGCTTGAAACAACCCCAAATTTCCATTTTCGGGTTCATTTTTCGCCGGCCATTTTTCCGTCCGTACATCGCGACTTTCGGCCCCACAGTCGTGCCGTCCATCATGATTGTGAGCCTTTTTTCCGCGTGGTCCATCACGACTTTTCACCTTTTTTCCTCGGAGTGCATCACGGCTGGGCAACTTTTTCCTGTGTTGCACATCGTGACTGGGAGAGCTTTTCCCGCGTGGTCCATCGTGACTATTTCGCATTTTCCCGCATGGTCCATCACGAATTTTTCCCATATCGCCGCGCGGCTCATTGTGGATTTTGACCAGAAAGCCACGATATTTCCTGTTTTGTTTCAGCCAATTTTTTCAATAAATTTTCACCCAATCAGCCCATTTTTTCTAGCATCAATTTCTGAACTTTTTTACAACCCACCGTGTCATTATTGCAGCCTTATTAAATTGATATTTGGTTAGATACTTCATTTATCCTTTTGAAAATTTTCAGTTAATTGAAAGAAAGTTTTTTTAAGTATTTCTCAGATTCTAGGTTTATACATTGCAAAGTTAGAACCATATTTCTAAAGTTGCTTCATATCCTGGATAGAAAAGACTCTAAAAATTCATTTATTTTTACATCTTTTATTTGCTTTGCTTTTTAAAGAATCCATATTTTTTGAAAAGGTCACCAAAAACATTTAATTTGAAATGTCTTTCATATTTTCGCAAATTGAATTCATCTTTTAGTTTGTGATTAAATCGCCCATGCAAGGCACATTGATTTATTATACACCCCACCATCACACAATCTGTCACACTAATTTCAAGTGAGCCTTAAAATTTATCTTAACTCAACCAATCTTCTAACCCCACTTGAGGAACACAAAATAATTTTGTAGTTAGGTAGGATTGAGGGGATAAGTATCCAAATAACACCCCTCACTCATTTTTCAAGTTGAGACATAGTGATTGACATTTAGGGTACCAAAATCTCTTATTATTTGTTGACACGGTTTAACACCAATTTATCAAGAAGGCCTCTCCCTTAGGAGGGTTGAAGTAGCCAGACTGGTTCCGGAAGTTTGAGTGGAATAACGCTATCCATTCAGTAACCGAAGGATACCTTTTGTAGTTCTCGTTGTACCACCCTTATGGGAGTACAACGATGATAGAACCAAACTGCAGATTCACCCAACCCAACGTGTCATGAATGGGGTATCTTAGTGGCCAAGATTCTAGGATTGTCTACTCGGTGTCCCTCCTGGTAGGGGGATATCTAGCCTTTGGTTCCTCAATTTATATTTTCTAACTTGGATTTCATCACCTTGCAGAGGATATACCTTGTCGAGTCATAATACTTTTTAGTTAGGTGTTTGCTTGCTCCGTTACCTCCCTTTAGTCATAGAGTACACCTTTTTTCTATTTTTAGGAGTTGTTTGCATGTTGGTTTTCTGAACGCATTTTTTATTACTCCACTTACTATAGCACAACTATTATAGTAAGTGTTTTGAGGTTGGTTTTTGGCCTGAGTGCCATTTACTTTTTTACGCTCCCCTCTTGCATGCACGGTTGCATTAGGGCTTTAGAGCTTTTTCAATCACCACAACCTAGTAATTTTTTCCATAAACTGCCACCATTGATTCCCCGAGACATTCTCGGCGCTTCCGGGGAGACCCCCTGCAATACGGTTCCCTTGACTCCACACATCACTGGAATAGAGTCCTGTCATCTGATTCTGATGCACCTTATTTCACATTTGATTCTGAGGCAGAATCCGAAAATCCCACATACGCCACACCCACTAGCCCTATGGTTGATTTTTCTTCCAACCCTTTTAACACAGGGACTGTTGGTGGAACACCTTCCACCATCCTAGCCACTACATTGGCCACCATTACCACAACCAATGTTGGTATGCCCAACCTGGGAACTGCTTCCACTCTAGGCATGCATAATATGGGAACCACATCTACTCTAGGGATGCCCAACACAGGACCTACACCTGCTATAGGTATACCTTCAACTAGAACCACTTCCATCATACCAAATCCTGGATCTACTTTACCAAATCTAAACCCATATGTAACTCAAGCTACACTTGGGCACACAATTCCCACCCATACCCCTTTGATTGGAGGACATATCCCTTTCACAAATCAGATACGTTTAGGGGGCAGTGGACCAATACATAACGCCACCACAAGCACTTATACCCCCATGACAACATCACACCCCTCCGCTAGTCTACCATATATGGCTAGCCTTAACCTACCAGACTTAGCTAGGCTAACAAATGATCCCATCCGACATTACCTTACTTGGCCACCCATTCCCACAAAACTTCCCTCAGATATCCCAAAATTTGAAGGAAAAGCTGGGGAAGATCCCCAAAACCATATCATGTCGTTTCACCTATGGTGTTCTTCAAACTCCATAGTAGATGATTCTATTCGACTGAGACTTTTACAAAGAATTTTCACCAGCTCTGCAGCCAAATGGTACATTGAGCAACCACATGGGACACAAAACACATTTACATCCCTCGCCTCAACTTTCCTTCAGTTCTTTCAACTATCTGTATGCTATAATGTAGGAGTGGAAATATTTTTGTCTTGTAGACAGAACACTACTACACACATTACCGATCATATCCATGAGTGGCGTAAGCATTGTAGTCTCTGCAAGATAAAGCTTGACGACCGTATATTCCTAGATTGGTTCCTCAAATCACTCCTCCACCTCTGGACCGATGACGCCCAACGACAATGACACGTTGCACAACCAGCACCTCCTCCTCAGCCACAACCCATGATATTACAAAATCCCCTACCAAACCAAGGCATGGTAAACACTCGTCCAAATGATCCCCCTCAAGGATCCGCTGCAACACAACAGCAAATTATGTATGTAGCAACCGACTACCAACATACAGAGTCCAACACTCACCATTTGCTAATGATGTCAATCTTCAAACCCGTCGAAACCAATATGGCTCAGCCCCTGAGGTCACCCCTACTGACCCATATTTGAGTACTCTCCCAATCGATCAACCTCTCCGCATACCCAATGTACCCATAGATGGAGAACCAAAAGCACCTCGTTTCCCTTTGAGACGAATTAACAATAACCCCAGTTCTCATGTAGCTTCCAACTATAACATTGTAGAAGATTTATCCTAGTCACCTGCCGCTATGTCTGCTCTTGAAATCTTAAAAACTTGTCCTGCACATAGAAAATTATTGTTATTTGCCACTGGTGCCATAGATCCTAACGACTCTAACATGATGGCTTTCGACTTAGAACAAGCTGAACCTCGCCTTCCTTCATCTCTAGCTTTTCAAGTTTCTGTCTCCATTCGCAACCTTGTCGTTCATCGATGCATAATCGATGAAGGGGCCTCTACCTGCGTTATGTCAACTTTCGTATGGCAAAAACTTGGATCCCCAACACTACAACCGTCAACTATCACATTACAAGCTTATGATGGTTGTGCAACTCAACCTCAAGGTTTGTTAGTGAATGTACCCATACAGCTTGGGGGCAAACTGGTTCTCATAGATATAGAGGTCATTAACGCCCAACTTGATTACAATCTCCTTCTAGGACGAAGCTACATGTATAAAATGAAAGCTGTCGCTTCTTCAGTTTTCTGCCTCATGATGTTCCCCCATGAAGGACGCGTAGTCAAAATCGACTAGATTACATACTATGATCCCAATGCCCCTGCAGCACCTGAGAACGTTCTTCCCATGATCGAACAACCCGTTCTAAGTGCACCCACATCATTTGTCTCCCCAGTCAGACCCGGGATATATTTGGATACCCCCATGACCACCACTTTCCCTTCTATCCCACCCCCTCCCCGGGTAACTGAAGTATATGATTTATGCACCCTATCACAAAACAAACAACAACATACTCAACCACTGCCACAACCAACCACCATGCCTAGTCATATCGGAACGACACCGATTCACACTATTCCCTTCTTGTTTCCATATTCAAGAGTTGTCAGTACGCCAGTAATGGCTACACTCAACCTTCTAGGTTTAACATTAGGATTACCTGTATGGTACTTACTTTCCCCAACCCCCCCACAGGCTCCGACCGTTGTTTTACAACCAGTACAACCCATGAATATGTTGAACCATCCACCACTTGGCATACCCAACACCCAAAACCGTCCCTCGCCTGGTGTTTTGAACCCCCAAAACCGACCATCTACAACAGGGGGCACTACATTGACATCTATTTATGCCCCCCCTCAATCCCGCCACACTGGGGGCAGAGGTCCACAAACCTACACCACTGGACCCACAACTTGCACCCCCCCAGTGACGCCCAAATTAGCTAAGAATCCCCCAACAATCCGTATTCCCCCTAAGTGCTCCTTGTGCGACGATATAGACCAGGAAACACATCTATGTCCACATCTACCGACACTTCAAGAACATATGAATATGTTAGATGATGACACCAACGTTCCAGTTGTCAAGCTAGAACTACCCCCTCAGCCTCGCGATAAATCATTGCACACAAACCACCCTTGTGCAATATGTGACATCTACGATCATTATTCACATCACTGCCCTGACCTCCTAGATTACAGAGCAGCACTATATGAGATGAATAATGCCAACCTAGAGATATTCCCCCCACTTATTGGGGAAATATTCCCTCCAGAATCTTCCCATTCAGAAGAAATCAATACCATTTATATGATTTCAACTACCTATAAACCGGAACCAATTAACTTAATGACACACTACTTTTGTACTGATGAGGAAATTCTAGAAACACTCACTACACTGGACTACCCTTGGGATGATATGCACCATCGATCATACTTCATCCCCGAGGCATCTACGTCCACTATAGCAAACCAACTATCCCTTGAATCCAAGGACTTCTTACCAACCAAGGTCGATTGGTTCAAAGATCCAATCCCAGCCCTAGAAGCTTTTGAAGAAGGAAACATGGCTAACATCTCACCCATTATACAGATCGACATCTCCAAAACACCTGAAAAACCTGAGCTTATCTCTTTAGGCGCATCATGCACTGAAAAAGAAACCCAAGCTTATAAGAAACTCTTCTAGGAATTTCGAAATGTCTTTGCCTGGTCTTATATCGAGATGCCTGGTCTTGATCCTACCATTGTAGAACATCACGTAGACACGTGGCCCAACATATCACTGGTCCACTAGAAACAACGTCCCATTCATCCATCCAAGCTTCCAGTTGTCAAAGCAGAAATTGAGAAGCTTCGAGCAGCAGGTTTCATATATCCTATTCCATACACCACCTGGGTTTCAAACCCAGTACCAGTTAATAAGAAAGTCGGCACCATCCGTGTCTATACCAACTTCCGTGACCTCAACCTAGCTTGTCCCAAAGACAACTTCCCCACACCATTTATTGACCAACTAATCGATGAGTTTGTGGGGCATGAGGTACTTTCTTTTATGGAAAGTTTCTACGGATACAACCAAATCAAAATCCGTAAAGAAGATAAATACAAGACTGCTTTCACTACCCCATGGGGCACCTTCACCTATCGCGTCATGCCCTTCGGCCTCAAGAACGTAGGAGCCACTTTCCAACGAGCCATGACTTATTGTTTTCATGATCTCCATAAAATTATATTAGTTTATCTAGATGAACTCACCGCTCAATCTAAGAAACGATCTGACCATTTAGATGATCTTCGACAAGTTTTCTTGCGTTATCGAAAATACAACATCCGCTTGAGCCCACTCAAGTGTGTTTTTTGCGTTCCAGTGGGTTGCCTACTTGGGTTTGTCATTTCAGAAAAAGGGATCACCATCGACCCTCTAAAATTCCAAGCCATAGTAGACCTACCGTCACCATGTACATTAAGACAACTACAAAGCCTCCAAGGGAAGTCCAACTTCCTTCGTCGCTTTGTCCCAGACTATGCCACCACAGTACATGGTTTCCTCCATTTGCTACATCTTCATACCCGCTTCGTATGGGATGACCAAGCAGAAGGAGCTTTCACAGACTTGAAGAAAGAACTTACAAGTGCCCCGTTGATTTCTCCACCAGATTTCACAAGATACTTTACCCTTTACATTTCGGCATCAGATTATGCCGTCTCTGGAGTACTTGTCCAAGAAGACTCCGCTCGCCAAGAGCATGTCATTTACTATGTGAGCCAAACTTTATCAGGCCCACCACTACGCTAACCACATGAAGAGAAAATGGCCCTCGCCGTCATCTTTTCTGTACAAAAGCTATGACATTATATTCTCCTTAGCCATGCCACAGTTGTGGCAAATTCCAACCCAATGGTCTATCTCTTGAATCGTTGCCTTCTACAAGGCCATGTTTCCAAATGGGTGATTATCTTACAAGAATATGACCTAACTTTTAAAACCCCGAAGAGCACCAAAGCATTAGCACTCGCTCAACTCATTACAAACCTACCATATTCGTCCTCATCACCAGCCATCCATACTGATATAATCGACGAACATTTATTCATCATCTCCTCTGACGACCCTTGGTACGGTGACATTTTGGTATACCTCCGCACACAAAAGTTTCGACCCAATATCGACTGTGATGGACTCCATCGCATTCGTCACCATGCCCCCCATTATCTTCTCTTGGGGGATGTCCTCTATCGATGTGGCGTCGACACAATCCTACGACGATGCCTTTCCCAAGACAAAGAAGAACAAGTCCTTAACGACTGTCATAGCGGTGCCTGCGACGGTCATTTCTCTGGAATGGCCACCGTCCAAAAGGTAATTCACGTGGGTTATTTTTGGCCATCATTATTCACTGATTGTATCACAGCAGTCAAACATTTCCAAAATTGCCAACTCTTTTCCCCCAAAGCAAGAACCCCCCTCGCACCCATTCATCCAGTCGTCACCGTTGGACCATTTTGAAAATGGGCCATCGATTTCATGGATTGCAATCCCACATCAGCTGGTGGCCACAAACACATTATTGTGGCCATTGATTACTTTACCAAATGGGCAGAAGCTATGCCTACAAACAATTGCAAAGCCAACACCGTAGCCTGTTTTTTCCTCAACCATGTTATTGCTCATTTCAAAGTACCAAAGCAACTCGTCTCAGACCACAGGTTTCACTTCAAGGACTCCATTTGGAGAGAATTGTGAATACTCCTTAAGTTTGAACATCACTTCTCCTCCACCTACTACCCTCGAGGGAATGGCCAAGTCGAAGCTGTTAACAAAATCTTGAAGACCATCCTACAACGCACTGTCCACAAACATAAATCCAATTGGCATCATATGATTTTTCCTGCATTATGGGCTTACTGCACGTCGACTAAAACCGCCACTGGATTTACCCCATTCCATTTAGTTCATGGCGTGGAATCTGTCCTCCCCATTGAATGCCAGATACCAACATTACAAATTTCCGTAGAAATTCTCCCCGATACTTCACTAATTGAAGAACGCTTACTTCTTTTAGAGAAGGCCGATGAAGATCGCCGCGCAGCTCTCCAAACAATCAAAGCCACAAAGAACAGATCTAAAATCCATTACGATAAACATGTTTACCCACGAGCATTTAGTGAAGGAGACTTGGTACTCGTTTATGACGAAGCCCATGTCAAAATTGGCTAAGGAAAGTTCCAATCTATGTGGCAAGGCCCATATATCATACAGAATTGCCTTGGACATGGAGCATACATTTTGACCGACTCGGAAGGCAATCCCATACGCAACCCCCGTAACGGGTTGTACCTCAAAAGATTCTACCCATAAAAAATTCCTGGACACCATAGTCCATATTGTACAGTTTTTTAATTTATTTTTCCACTGTAAATTTTCAAAACCTTACATTTTCAATTTTTTCTTGCATAAACACAGATGGATCCTGTCCCACTCTACCACATCGGTTTTTCCGATGTTGCAAGTCGTTGGTCTCCAAATCTCACTTCAGCAGCTTGGGTAATTTATTCCCCTTCACATGAGTTGATCCACCTTGACATAGTGTGTATAGGTTCTACCACCAACAACCAAGCTGAGTACAATGCCGTGACCGGTCTCCTGGCCGCTGCTCTCCAAATGTGCATAAGTCACCTTAGTGTTTTCCTGGACTCCTAGCTCCTTGTTTCCCAACTCAACAACTGTTACCAGGTGCGCGATCCCTGTCTATTTAGAAAATTTCTGTGCACTAAACAAATGATTCGACACTTTGAATCCATTTCATTCACTCATGTCCTAAGAAATCAAAACACTGTAGCAGACCAAATGGCTAACAACATTCTAGATTGGCACGTCAACCAACACATGTAGGACATCACAACATGCATCACATAGGTATCAAAAAATCAAAATAAAACAAAATAAATAGATCATCACAATTTTGCATCCACGTGCATAACATGTGCCTCCATAGGCATACAAAAATCATAACTTTGCATCCACGTGCATCAAACATGCCTCCACGGGCAAACAACCAAACTACAATTGCATCCATGTACAACAGAACATAAATGAAAAGACAAGATGTGCATCCGCGTGCATACACGACTATATACCAAAACCCATAAATATACATATATATATCATCATAAGAGTCATAATGTCAGGAGTGCACTCATGTTACACATAAATCTTCCACCCTGTGAGCATCAGCATTCTTTGGCCTGTAGGATCCATTCCAGTGACTCAGATCCATTTTTATCCTTTAGTGATACCAGTTTTCCCTATTTTTGTTCCAACCTGCATGTTGCATCACTATAGCATGCATACCCTCGAGTTGTAGCACTATAGCCCGCGGGTATCAAGTAAAATGGTAAAAACCACTATTAATTACTTTTTACTCCCAAAAAGCAGTCATTGGGTGACCTTTGGCTCTCCATCTACCCAAGTAACGTATCGATGAGTCCTTTCACCTACCTTTGAGAGGACTATATATTGAGCACATATGGCTTATGGACGGGAGGAAGAGGAGAATAGTAAAGGCACTCTAGTGGATTTTTGCCCTATCTTGAGTCTGCACTCATTGATCCTTGTAGTTGTGAACCATTTATGTTCACCTTCCAAACTCCTCTCTAGTTTGAGTTTTCCATTCATGGAGGATTGAAGTGGTGGAGGCACAAGTGGATTGATCTAGATCTTGGTTCAGATTGGTTGCCGGCAAGAGGTCGTATCACTTTGTACTTCTTCTTGTTCATTAATAGAAATACTCATATTCTCGTCCATTCGTGGTGTGAATGTTGTTTATTATACATTGGGTTACATTTGCTTATGATATTATGGACCATTGTTATTGATAATGTTAATTTCATTTATATATCACATGTACTTGTTAGATATTGGTTGTCAAGACTAATTTGCAGATTACAAGTGCTTGGATGTGCACGGATTGAAAGCTCCAACGGGGATCTACATCAAACGTTGGATCGAGGTTGGTTAAATTTCTCCATTATTTTAACATTGTCATTTATAATAGCATTGCTTTGAGGATTGAGTAGATTTATGGTAGTCATTTGTCTGTTTTGGTATTCCCAAGCCATAGGGAGTTTTCTCCAATACAGAAATGGCGACTCCGCTGGGGAAAACATCCATATTTGGGAATTTTTTTGAGGATTAGTCCATAGTTAGAGTTGCTGTTTATCGAAGCTCTGTGTCACTGATTGGCCATTAAGATACACTGTAGAAAACTTGCTTTTTCTGAGCCTCTGGAATCTTTATTTGACCATTTGCTTTTCCTCACCCGTGGGCTAGCTTAGCTCTGCCCGCGTATACCCGCCTCTGTTTACTCTACTGCTCGCGGGTACCCACAGGTATTCCTTCGACAGTAGTGTGTAACTCCGATTTTGTTGGTTTATGGCTATTGGTTGTTGCTGGGTGAGTTTGGTTGGTTCCTGAGTCTTTGTTGGCCTCTTTCTTGACTGTTTCATACCTTGGTTGTGACCGGATCTCTTCGTTTCTCTTGGTTGAGCCTTCTTGGTTTTTTACCAATATTTGGTTTTAACCTCATGGTTTTTCCTTTGGAGCTCTTTCCTTTGGAGCTCTTTCCTTTGGCTAAGTCTTGCTGTTTAGGATCTGCTGGGTTGTCTTAGTGATCTTCTCGGCACTTCAGTGACTGAATAGTAGGATTTTTCTTTCATTTTTTCATTTCATTTATATTGAAAAAATACAAAAATATTCATCTAGTTTTTGCATTTCCTTTCTGTTTATAAAAGAAAAAACAAAAATATTTTATTTCCATGTACTGCATTTTGCATTGAGTGCTTGTTGCCTTCATTTTAGGTTCTGCTTGTGCATTGAAAAGATAAAAGATTACATCTTTATTTCGGAATTGTTGGTTGATTTTGCATATTAGTGACATTGTTTTATTGGATAGATGAGTCTAGGATTGGACGATGTTGCATACTATTGAGTCTACACATCACTAGTTTCATGACCATATCCCTTGAGTAATCACAGCCACTAAAATTAATGCTTAATCATAAAATTGATTAGACTGATTTTATTTTATAGGGTACACCAACTAGCATAGGTTTAGAGTCTTGGAATAGATCATTGTGAGTTAACAATCCAATACTACTGAACGAAACATTAGGTGTCTGACCAGGGAGTGGAGGAATCCATGGTATAGATTGGTGTTCTCAGGAAGCTCTACTCGATCCAGAGTTAAGCACGAGGTCATGAGAGGTTGGTTGAGGAGATATCCCTCTGATACCGGCTGAACGCGGGAGATATATCTAGGATTTGTTCGTATCTGGGGGTACCGGAGGTTCGTCCTCTTGTGCTTCGGGCTTAGCTACCCTTCCCATACAACGGGTCCCACCTGTGACTGTCCCCCTGAGCATTGGTTATATTGCGGTGAACATAGTTGCCTTACCTAGGTACCGCACAGGGTACTTGCAGTGGTTATGTTGTTTGTGTCCTGAGTCAGATAGGGATTGGACAACACAGTTGTGTTCGTGCAGTGGACTTGACCCTGTCGACATAGTGAATCCTGGGTGTCTCTATAACTGATTCTGTTACCTTTGGCTATAGTTTGGGAGTCTCAAGCCTCTCCTAGGCAAGACATACCAGCTCTAGTGTCGGGAGCTCATTTAGCCACTCTGTTTGTCTGCTTTTGGCTGTATTTTCTCTAGGTGTGTGCTTTTGATTTGCTGTTTTTTGATCGATAGTTGGCATTTAGGAGACACTGTGTCTCTCTCCGGAGAGAATGTGGAACGGAGCCCTACTCTCTGCCGGTCTCGTTGTTTGGCTGGTTTAAAGCCACTTGAGGTTACACGCCGTATTGCCAGGGGACGCCAGAGGGCTCCCTCTGAGTCTTCGGATTCATACGAGACTTACGTTGAAGATTACATGGCTGCACATCCCAATATTGGGAAAGACATTTATACTGCTTCAGGTAGAGTTGAACATACTTCTGATCCCCATACTCCTCGCGAGGATTGGGGAGGTGATCCACCTGAGACTCAACCTGGTTCTATTTGGCCTAATCCACTTGACTGGGATCCGTTTGATCCTTCGAATCCTGATAATTATCTTTATGGGATGCCTGACCTACCCAAGGATGTAGAACAAGACGAGCCTTTCGTTCCTTCGTTTCCACGGAATTATAGATATGGGAGACCTGAGACTGATGATGATACTAGCCCTATGGTCAACCCCACCACACTCTCTTTTGGTATGCCTAGTCACAATACTGTCGAACCCTCCACTATGGTTGGTACTCATGCTGGCACTAGTCAAAGTGTTAGCCATACTATACCCACTGGGGGCACTACCCTAGCTGGGGGCACCACGTTGTCCACCCACTCACATAGTATGGGGACTGGTCAGATTCCTAACCATGCCAATGTTGGAACATGACCACCTCCTAGGAATACCCAACCTAGTCGGAATGTTGTTCGAAACACGACTCGCTATCCACCACCTAATACACATGTCACTACTCGTCAACCCAAGACTACTTCTGCACATGATACCGTTCCTCCCAACCACGGGGGTGGACACATACCACATACTTTTGCATCCATTTCCGCCACTAGTAATGCTAATGTAGGGGGTGGGAATATTTCCTATCCACATGGACATCACACCACCAACCCTGCTACTAGTCACGCCCATATTGGAGCTGGGAGTACTTCTCATGCTTATGGCCATCACACAACTACTCAAACTAATCCTAATATTGGGGGTGGGAACATACCATACCATTACAGTCAATACAACACAGTTCCCACCATGAATATTACATACATGCCCCATACTCATGGGGGCAACCCTTACTACAACATAGTTGGTGCTGGCCACCTGTATCACCCACCACTCCAATATGGTGCTCAAAATGCGCATATACCTGCTTACTCTCAAATGGGTCAGCCAGGGGGAGGTTACCAATCTTATGGCCACGGGAAAGCTTATGGGCCGTCAGATCCTCAGTATCAACAATTTAATCCTCATGGTCAAGCTTTTGGTCCATCTTACAACACAGTTCCGTTTAACCAACCTTTTATGGGAGCTTATAATCAAGCTTTCCAGCTGCAGCTCCCGTTCCTTGCACGCTTGAATCTCCCAGATCTTTCGAAGTTCATGAATGATCTGGTGTGTCACGACCCTACTTGGCCCCCATTCCCTACCAAGCTCCCTTCAAACATTCCAAAGTTTGAAGGGAAAGGTGGTGAGGACCCGGGAGATCATGTCACGACGTTTCACCTTTGGTGCTCCTCTAACTCTTTGAATCATGATTCCATTCGATTACGACTATTTCAATGCACCCTCACGGGGGCAGCCACGAAGTGGTATGTGGAGTTTCCTGGAAACACCTATAGGGGATTCAACGAGATTGCTTTGGTTTTCTTAGACCATTTCCAGTTGCCGGTTCATTATGATACTGGTACTGAGTTATTGTCCACCTTCCGTCAGAATAAGGCCACACATATTTCTGACCACGTTCAAGAGTGGCATCGGTGGAAGATATTAGTGAAAGCCAACATTCCTCCAGAGTTCCTGTTGGAATGGTTCCTTAAGTCTTTACTCCCATACATTGCTAAGGATGTTTCGATGTTCGACATTGTGACTGAGGAACAAGCTATCTTGAAAGTCCAGCAGTTAGATCTACTTTATTCTCAGTCTGGCATTTTGTATGACATTTATCCTGATGCACCGAGAACAAGACATGAGCCTATGTTAGTTCCTGGACCACATGCCGATGGCATCGTGGGATCCGCATGCACTCACCCTATAGACTTGGTAGCTAATCAAATGCAAAAATTGTCGCTAAACGAGTCTGCTCCTGGACAGGTTCACACCTTGTCCACTTCCACTCTGTCATCTGATGTACACAATGTGCAATCAACAAAATCGTCAGGTAACCAGTAACCTAGTGGTAAGAAAAAGGGGAGAAACAATTGTAGGGGTGGAAACAATGGAAGTAACAACAATAGCAATCGTAATACTCCTCGTAAAGAGAATGCCAACCCTCCTTGTGAAGGTGGTAATGCTGGTGAGGATCGTAAACCTAGGGGTAAGGTGAAATTCCCTTGCAAGCTTTGTGGGGAGGATCATCTTTCTCACTTATGTCCTCGTATTGAAGAAGCATCGAAGCATTTGGCACAGAGCCCAGTTGTGTTGAAGGATCCCCTTCCTCATCATCAAAATATGGCTTCGCATGCTCCCACCACTAGTTATGGTACTAATGAAATGACAACGTCTTCTTCCAATACTAGTGGTTATGGATGTGTGAATATGGTTCAGTTGGAGGTTTGTGTTGCTACTCATAAACGTGATTATGGTGCACCACAACCGAATTTGGGGAATGAGCCTCCTCCTCCTCCTGATAATTCCTTGCATATCGAGAAGCCTTCTATTATGCCGCGGATACCAAAAGGTGTTCTCAAGTGCTCCATGCATAATCCTAATGCTCGAGCCGCCCATAACTACTCCATCGTAGAAGATTTGGGCCAAACCCCGTGTGCCATGTTGGCTCTTGAAGTTTTGCAAGCTTGTACTTCTCAGAAGCATGCCCTTTTGAGTGCGTTAGGAGTTCAAGATGGGGGAAGTCCTAGTGTTATCAAGTTCGATACTACTAATGTCCAACCTTGCTTGCCTTACCACGTGGCTTTTCAAATCCAGGTGGTTTTCCTTAAGAGCTTTGTCAAACATACTATGGTTGATGAAGGTGCTTCCGCGTCAGTAATGTTGTTAACTTGTTGGAAAGCTCTTGACTCTCCTCCTCTACTCGCGTCTAGAACTACACTTACTGCATTCAATGGTAGGTCTTTTACGCCGCATGGAATTATCCCTTCCCTTGTTGTCTCCTTGGGAGGTAAGTCCATGTCTATTGAAGTCGAAGTGGTTGATGCGCCCATCGACTACAACCTTTTACTGGGTCGAAACTGGATGTATGCTATGAAGGCTGTCGCGTCTACTTTATTTCGAGTTATTTAATTTCCCCATGAAGGCAAGATTGTGATGATCGATCAGCTAGATTATGTTGGCACTCCATCCACAACATCCATGGGATCTGTAGTCCCGCAAGTTTCTGATTCTTAGTCGGAAAATGGGAACATAGGTGTCAGGATGTACCCCTCATTAATGGGAACTTTTAACCATTCTGCACCTGTTAATTTTATTGGAACCATTTCTGACAATGCGCCTCCTCCTTTGAATAGTATGCCATTCTGGACTTCCTATTGTGGTGATCCATGGATTTTGCCATCCGTGGATTCTATGTCTGGAGACATTGCGCACGTCGAGATTTCTATGCCTTTATCTATAGCGGAGCTCACTTACGATCACATCCAACAAACCATTGCAGATCCAGATCTCTCTTCTTCCTAGACAGTTGAAAAAGATCTCGTTACACTACCAGTTTGGGCAGCCAACTGATCTTGCTCTCACGATTGCCTCGATGATACTTTGCCATCCGATGAAGCTATCCTCGAAGCCATGTGTGGTAGTGAGAGGCCTTGGGAAGATATGCACCATCTCTCTTATTTCCTTTCCAACCTCGAGCTCATTGAGCAGGAGGAGTTTAGGATGACTCTAGCTGAGATGGTTGGTCACCCTGTGGCTCTTTTGCAGTCGCATGATGTTTTCTTGGAGGGGAATATGGCCAATATTTCCCCAACCACTTTGATCAACATCTCCCACACTCCCGGAAAGATTGAGAATGTTTACGTCGGTGCTGATTGCACTCCTGAGGAGGTTGCTATTTACACTGATTTGTTTACTGAACTCTGGGAGGCTTTCGCCTGGTCATATGAGGAGATGCCAGGAATAGACCCCTGCATTGTTGAACATGAGATTAGAACATATCCCGATGCTAAACCGGTTCGAAAATGCTTACGTGCTATGAACCCTAGGAAGGTAGTTGCTATTAAGGCAGAGGTGGAGAAACTGCTCAAAGCTGGTTTCATCTACCCCGTTCCCCTTACCGAATGGGTGTCAAACCTTGTTCCTATGGATAAGAAGCAGTGAATGATCCATGTATGCACTGATTTCATAGATTTGAACCGTGCATGTCCGAAAGACAACTTCCCCATGCCATTCATTGATCAAATATTGAATGCTTGTGCAACGAGTGAGATTTTTTCATTCATGGACGGCTTCTTAGGTTATAATCAGATTCAAATCAAACCTACGGACCAACATAAAATGAAATTGATTTGTCCATGGGGAACCTTTGCGTATCGGAAAATGCCCTTCGGCCTCAAAAACATCGGAGCCACTTTTCAGCGAGCCATGACCTATGCCTTTCATGATCTTAAGATGATTATGGAAGTTTTCTTGGATGATCTTGCTGGCCATTCTCGCAAGAGAGTGGACCACCCCAAGCACCTCTGTATGATTCTCGAACGATGTATCCACTACAAAATTCGATTGAATCCGAACAAATGCATCTTCGCTGTTAGGACTGGTCACCTTCTAGGATTCATAGTTTCGAAGGAGGGTATTAGAGTCGATCCTCTCAATGTTGAAACAATACTTCAGTTGCCTCCTCCGTGTAATCTGTTTCAACTTCAGAGCCTCCAAGGGAGAGCTACTTTTCTACGTCGGTTTATAGCTAACTATGCCAGTATTACTAAAGGTTTCGCATGCCTATTGAAGAAAGACACACCTTTTATCTGGGATGAGCGAGCCCAGCAGTCTTTCGATGCCATTAAGAAAGCTTTGGTATCGGCCCCTGTGCTTAGTCCGCCGTACTTTACACAAGATTTCATTCTTTATGTGGCCGTGTCTCTAGAGACTATTGGCATGGTCTTGGTTCAGATAGATGATGCACTTGTCGAGCATGTTATCTATTATCTTAGTCGAAACTTAGTAGACACTGAACTAAGGTACACCCATGTAGAAAAGTTGGCACTTGCGACTGTTCATGCAGTCCAGTGGTTACGGCATTACATTTTGCTTCTAACAACCACTATTGTAGCTCATATCAATCCGTTTCAGTTCATGCTATCACGATGCCTTATCGGGGGTAAATATAATAAATGGATTGTGATCCTTTAGGAATTTGATCTCGATTTTGCTTCTGCAAAATCGGTGAAATCATTAGTGTTCGCTGAACTTATGTCGGACCTTCCATGGCTTGATGAGGATGTCATTCATGAAGATTCCTTTGTGGATGAACACTTATTTCTTATCTCTACTGAGGACCCTTGGTATGGGGATGTCATTAGATATCTCCAAACTTTGAAGTTTCCTCCGCATTATTCATGAGACGAGCGACGGCGTGTGAGACATCACGCAAAAGATTATACTATCATCGGTGACACTTTGTATCATCAAGGAAAGGATTCCATTCTGCGTCGTTGCTTGATTCACGAAGAAGCAGAATGGGTACTTAATGATTTCCACGCGGGGGCGTGTGGTGGTCACTTATCCGAGCTTGCTACAGCCCAGCATATTATGCGAGCGGGTTATTTTTGGCCTACTATATTTAAAGATTGTATTAACATTGTGAAGAGATGTCACCCTTGCTAGGTGTTTTCTTGGAACATACACTCGCATCCAGCGCCCCTCCATCCGGTCATCACTGTCGGTCCCTTCACTAAGTGGGGGGTAGATTTCATGGATTGCAAACCAGCTTCGGCTAGGGGGCATCATCATATTATTGTGGCCGTGGATTATTTTTCCAAATGGGCTGAGGCCATGCCTACCATTAAAGTCGATGGTGTTATTGCAACCCATTTCATGTTCAACAAGATTATCACTCGATTCGGTATCCCGAAAGAGATTGTCACTGACCATGGCAGTCACTTTCAAAATAAGATGATGGAGGATTTGTCTCTCAAGCTTGGGTTTCGTCAAGAACACTCGTCTTCCTACTATCCTCAAGCAAATGGTCAGGTTGAAGCAGTAAATAAGTCTTTGAAGACCATTCTCCAACATACCATCCAACAAAGCAAGACCAATTGGCATATCATGTTGTATCTTGCTTTGTGGGCATATCGAACCGTAGTTAAGACTACCACCGGGTTCTCACCATTCCAGTTAGTTCATGGTGTAGAGTCACTTTTACCAATTGAATGCGAAATCCCTTCGCTCAAGCTAGCCATAGAGCTCCTCCCTGATACAACGGAGATTGAGCAACATTTAGTACACCTCGAGCAACTTGACGAGCACCGTCGAGATGCCGCTGTGGCCATTGATGTTAACAAGCGTTGTGTCAAGGTTCAATATGATAGATCTGTCCGTCCCTGGCAATATGCTGAAGGTGACTTGGTACTCTTGTATGACCAAGCTAAAGAACCCCTGGGGGTAGGCAAGTTATATCCCATGTGAAACGGTCCTTACATTGTGAGGCGTGTCTTGGAAAAAGGAGCTTATGAGTTAGAAGATTACGAGGGAGTTGTCTTGAAGGAGCCTAGAAATGGGCTCTACCTCAAGTGGTATTACGCTCGAACCTTTGGTTCAGGCTGATATTTTTGTACACTATTGTATAGTTTTTCTGTACATAGTCTAGGTTTCCTTTTTGGTTGTCAGGTCTGCTGATTAGCCTCTGTTTGATTGACAGATGTCAGCGGGATGTCCTACGTTCTTAGGTTTAGCGGATGGTGCTAGCTGACATACGCAGCAGCTTGCTTCTGCTGCCTGGGTTATCTTTTCACCTGACCATCTAGTTGTGTCCTCAGGAGGTGCTTGTCTTGGTCCTATATCTAACAATTTGGCTGAGTATAGTGCCATTGTTGAGCTACTTCAGGATGCCATTTCACATGACATCCAGTCTTTAGAAGTCTGCCTGGATTCACAACTAGTTGTGTCTTAGCTGAATGGGAAGTACCGTGTACGAGACCCTACATTACTACGGATTTTTCTTAAGGTACGACTCTTGGAGAGACATTTTGTTTCAATTACATATATGCACATTCCAAGAAGCCATAATTATATATCTGATGCATACGCTAACTATGTATTAGATTGGCATTTGTCACATTCATCATGAGCACATAAATACAAAGACATTCATACATTTGTACATACACACGTATAGTACAACCGAGAACCAAAGTTGTATATATATATAAATATGTCCAAAAATGGTAGTGTCATACAAGATTGGATCCCATAGCCCTCAAAAATATACATATCGATACAAAACATGATGAGACCCTGGGATATCTATTCCCTTCGAGGAGGTCTAGCTGCCGCCTCGATGGGATGTGTCTCATAGTAGTACTGTGTTGTGTTGGCCATCCGCTGCAGCAACCGCACCCACTCCCCGGGAACACCCACTACCTGGCACTGCATGGCCTCAGGTAGTCGGGCCACCTCTATCAGTGGAACTTGAGAAAACATCCGTGATACATTGCACCGCAACGTCTGGAGTGTGCATCCTGCTGTGGCATCTGCTGCCACCTCATCTCTACCCCGATGACCATGTCTCGGGAAGCCCTCTGGTCTCATTGGGCCTTTGTCTGTGAGCAAACAGTCACCCATTAGCACATGACATTACCACCAAAAATATTTTTTGCATTTCAACTATAATAAAAAAAAACCATAAAAATTTAAAAAACACCAAACCAAAAGAGTACTCACCTATGTCTCCAAAAGTTGCGCCTGGTGGTAGCGGCATGTCACGATCCTGTTTGAAGTCGATCCCCGCATAGGGATAGTCCTCTATAGTGATCACCTGCCAGTTCCACCAGTGGAAGAAATCCTCAGTATATGGTGAAGCCAGCCGGCCACCACCCTGTCGTGTCAGTATCTCAGCCCACCGGGTCAGGGCTGGATCTCGAAGACTGTGAGGAGAGACATCCACCCTCGGGCTAAGTCCCAGAACCCTCTCAAAGAAGAAGCTGCATAGGATGCTACCATACCCAAATTTTTTGGCCTTCCCCTCTTTGCATTCCGTCAGTTGTGTATTCATAGACACCAGTAGAGTAGTACACCAGTCGAATATAGTAGGCTACAAGCATTGTGATGCATAGAACATCACCGGTCTGGATGCCTGATGCAGTGCTTTGGATCCTATGATCCGCACTAGGGTAGCCACAATGATCTTTGTACTCAGATCCGTTATGAGGTTGATTGGCACTTGACTTCCCACTAGTCGTGTGTTGGCAGGACAATACCATACTATGTAGTCTTGCACTGTGATCCCACTGCCCACGGTCCGTGACCGAAGAATAGCCACTTCCCCTCTATGGGACAAACCGGCAATAAAATAGATATCCTCCACTTCCAGTGTCAGTGTTTGCATGTTGAGGATGAAGTGTTGAGCATCCACATCCCAGTAGTTGATCAAATGATGGAGTAGTAGGTTTTGGTCCCTTAAGCCCCTGAGACTCCAGTATTTATATAAGCCACATGCTTGCAACGCTTGTTGCTCTTGTAAATCATTCTGCACAGCCTCATCTACCTGGTCATGCTCTTGTTCTCTCCACTCTAGAACCATCCTGGAGTGCAAAGAAAGAAATTTTTAGTCAATTTCATGTTTAAAAACTTCTTCACAACCGTACCCGCGGGCTAGATTGTAGACAATTGTGGGTAGATGTAGGCAGTCAGTTTTTTGACTGCACGTTTGATTCCCTACCCGCGACCCGCACACTTACAGCCCATAGGTAGTGCCGAATCCATTTAGGGCTTGGCCAAACAAAAAATCCCACCGACCAAAATTGAAATTAAAGCACTTAAATGAAAGGTATGGCAGCGACCACTAACCTGCTCCAGAAGGTTCGCTGAATGGTTGCTCGTAGCTCCCACGATCGACGCTTGAAGTTTCAGGTGAAAACTTACCACAAAAATCCAAATGGTGAATAGTGCAAATGAATTGAAAATTATTAAATTTTATTACTATTTATAATTTTCTGGACCCACTTTTCTATAGTTTTTGCCATTTTGAGTCGTTATGAACTAATATCATGTCATGGAGTAGTGTTTTTTCAACATATTTCCTCGGCGAGAATTGTTCTGAACCATTTCACACCTATGGCAGGTACGTTTCACACCTGGCATATAGGTTAGATGCCATTTTCACATGCATTGTGCATTTGACCTGTTGACCATTTTTCATAAACCCTAGGTGCGACCCCGCTTTGTGACTGACACGGAACCTTCACACTGTTATAGAAGTGTCGTCATGTGGCGGTAGGGCTCTCCCGAACATGGGTACCCTAGTTAGAACCCCATTATGATTTTGGTGCCCATGCCGTTGTTTGTCCTCAGGATTGGGAGTCTTTTGTAGTCACGCCATGACGTTGCGATGAAGACTCATACTCTACTTTGTATTATGCTGGCCATCTCCCTTAAGGACTCCCCTTAGTTATATCATGTTGTGATTGCATTGCATCATCCTGCTTGCCGCTTGAGCCTTATGCTGGCTCCCGCTTACTCAATTGATAGCCTGGTGCCTAAGCACTTTCCCCTGTCGAGCCCCGCAACGCTTATATTTTCCCTTCACAATTTGATGACCCTTTGACCCTGAGGGAACACACCCCCGAGTGTCCACATCCTGCATGCACTTCCTTGCATTGAGCATAGGTATGTTCCACTGCTTGGGACTAGTCTGCTAGCTATTTGACACTTGTTCCCTCACTTGTTGTACTATAAGCAATTTTATTCTTTTTCAAGCTTTTCCCAAATATGAAAAAGACCAAAAAAACAAATATTCCAAAAAGCTGGACGGGATTATGGTCACTATTTCTTGTTGGCAGCTGTTGTGTCGCATTTGAACAGAGCATTCATTCCACTCCGTATATTATGAGTCGGGACTATAGTTGGGCCTTAGGAGCTGTACTTGTTTCTTAGTTTTCTCCATTGATTGGTTAAGCTTCCAGTCATTATGGAGCCCTTTGTAATGCCTCTTGCATTGCACAGTTTATGTCAAGTCTACACTGCCTGAGTCTATCCATCTGCTCATGCTCTTGTTCAAAGGAAGTCCTGAAACTAGTGTCGGCCACTCCTCAGATCTTTTGACTATTGCATGTCGGCCATCCTTATTGAGTCAGTCCGTTTCACCTGAGATCTTCCAAATCTTTCAGCATTGCTGGTACCTCGTGCTGGTTGATGGGGGATGCCTTAATGCCCTCCTTCCAGCGAGTCTCATTCCGTCGACTTCAACTCATTTATTGCGGGACTTGAGGCTTAGAGTTCCTTTGAGTACCTTGAGGCTTGCAATCATTAGTGGCAAGTTCTCTCACCATAGACAGTTTTGGGAATACATCAATGTCCCCTATCGATGGATTCATCCTAGTGTTCAACTTCAACCCATTTATTCACACTCTGATGATTGTGCTCTGTGCCTTGATGCCCATTTTCATTATTGGTGGGTCATCTCGCATCTGTTAATGGTATGCATCATTGACCGGTAATCAGACGATGTCTCATCAGGTTCGACCCCAACTCCTTTATTCACTTGATGGGACTTGCACTATCGAAGACTTGTGTAGAAGACCCTAGGCGATTGTGGCATTTAGTATGCTACATATGACTTTGAATTTACATCTGAGATATCACCTCTCAGATTTCAGCATTTTTGTACCTCCAGTTTTGCACCAGTTGTCTTCTTTTCAGTAGAATACCATATCTTATTGTAGAGGGATCATGGCTATGATCACTTATGACATGTATTTACTTATGTACTGCCTATTCATGGCCATTGTATCAAATTGTTGTACTATACCGACATGTATTTAGAGATATTATTGTATTATGACGAGTGAACCGTTCTTTCCGCTTGTGTCTCCATCACTCCACTTCTGAGTTTTATAATGTATTTCGGCCATTGTAGCACTTTCAGTCTTTGACCTCACACATTAGGGGGCGTCTGTTACAAAATCTTCCACCCTGTGAGCATCAACATTCTTTGGCCTATAGGATCCATTCCAGTGACTCAGATCCATTTTTATCCTTTAGTGATACCAGTTTGCCCTATTTTTGTTCCTACCCGCATGTTGCATCACTATAGCATGTGTACCCGCGAGTTGCAGCGCTATAGCCCGCGGGTATCAAGTAAAATTGTAAAAACTACTATTAATTACTTTTTACTCCCAAAAAGCGGTCATTGGGTGACCTTTGGCTCTCCATCTGCCCAAGTAACGTCTCGATGAGTCCTTTCACCTACCTTTGAGAGGACTATATATTGAGCACATATGGCTTATGGACGGGAGGAAGAGGAGAATAGTAAAGGCACTCTAGTGGATTTTTTCCCTATCTTGAGTTTGCACTCATTGATCCTTGTAGTTGTGAACCATTTATGTTCACCTTCCAAACTCCTCTCTAGTTTGAGTTTGCCATTCATGGAGGATTGAAGTGGTGGAGGCACAAGTGGATTGATCTAGATCTTTGTTCAGATTGGTTGCTGGCAAGATGTCGTATCACTTTGTACTTCTTGTTCATTAAAAGAAATACTCATATTCTTGTCCATTCATGGTGTGAATGTTGTTTATTATACATTGGGTTACATTTGCTTATGATATTGTGGACCATTGTTATTGATAATGTTAATGTCATTTATATATCACATGTACTTGTTAGATATTGGTTGTCAAGACTAATTTGCTGATTACAAGTGCTTGGATGTGCACGGATTGAAAGCTCCAACGGGGATCTACATCAAACGTTGGATCGAGGTTGGTTGCATTTCTCCATTATTTTAACATTTTCATTTACAATATCATTGCTTTGAGGATTGAGTAGATTTCTGGTAGTCATCTGTCTGTTGTGGTATTCCCAAGCCATAGTGAGTTTTCTCCAATACAACTCAGAACCCAAATATACAAAACGTACACCAGTCATACAAAATGTGTATCAACAAAATACGTCCCCATATGCTCATCAGCATTTGGGGTCAGGTATAAGATCACCTAATTATCATGATCACCAGGATCCTCTGTCTCCTCCTCCTCTGGATCCTCTGGATCATACTGATCCCGAGCCCTCCTCTCGGCCATCACCACAGCTACTCTCAGCAGGATTGACTGCCACTCACGGGGAGCATCGAAACAATGCTCGATAGTAGGCCGGTCTAGACCCCTCCAACCATCCTCTAGTGCACCCACTAGAAGCCCCTCTAAAGTCTCATGTATTCCCTCTAGGGGATCATCTCGCAGACGCATAACTCCTTGTACACGAGGCGGCGGTGCCACTACCGGTGAAGGTACCACCACCATCATCCATCCCCGACGGCCTATATGGTCCACTGGCGGCCTTGGACCAACATTTGCAATGACACACACTGAACCAAGTCAGTATCATATAAACATCTCTAGCTATACTCATAACAAAAAATCTAAACGTGATATAATAGAAAAACAAAAACAAAGACGTACCGTCTAAATCCCAATCCTATCCCTGAGCTCAAGGCATCTTAGGGTCTCCCCAGAAGTCCATACCTGCATATGGATAATCATCAATCATAAGGGGCACCTGCTCCCACTGGTCATACATCTCCATCGAAAAGAACCGTCGGATGCCACCACCACCCTGGGGCATCATCTCCCCCCACTGCACCATCTGCGGCTCACTCCTTAGCCCCTCCCGAACTGGCACACGTGGCTGCAAGGTAGGTACCCGCTCAAAAAAGAAACAACAAAGGAAATAAGTATAGCTGAACTCTCCTCCCTCCCGTCTAACCTTGTTCATCTCCCGCCGAACACAGGCCAAGATATCTTCCCCTAGGAAAAATAGGTACCTCTCAAAACAGTGTCTACCATCATCATGTTAGTTTTTCAGAATTTCAATATGATCTAGGATCTTAACTGAGATAATAACATGTACAACATATCATATCTACAGCATATCAATCATGGAAACAATAATGCAAGCACACAAGAGACACAAAGTTTACTTGGGGAAAACCATAAAGGTGAAAAACCCCAATAACTTCCTCAAAGATAGATAGAGCAATGATACAACCCAAGCATAAGAGATAGACATCTCCTAGCAGCAGCTTCTCCTCCTCCACAAGTGCGCCACTCTCCAAAGAGTGAGAGAGAATAGAATGATCAAATAGAGTGCCTCCCGCACTCTATTTATACTTGACTTGACTTGCCTAATAACCTTTACTAGGTTATCCTTAACTTAACCACATAACATAATGCTGACTGGGCCAACCCCTAATAGGGTGGTCTAATAAACCTTCGACCCACATGAATTATACATGGCTGACCCCAACAAGGTGGTCTAATAACCCATCAAGTATAAGCTACGGTACTTACAATATAAATGACGACACTTCCATATAGAGGAATAATAACATCTCTATAGGAATACAAACACTTTCGTATAGAAGAATAATAACATCTATATAGGAATACATATATGAAATACATTCTGAAGTTACATATACATCAACAAATCGTCTTCCCCCCAGACAAACGATGGAGCGCCTGTGCACCAAGCACCTGAAAACACAAGCCACCACTTCCTGCATCTCTGGCTCCCGCAGATCAGAGACACTCAATGCACTGTTCTGTGTACGGGCCCTTGGAACATAGAATCTCTCCAGTAGATCCTCAATATCCATGCCAGCCGGAATCCTCGGCTGGATGTCCCCTATCTCACCCAAACAGGGCAAGCCAGTCAGAAAGTACACATCGGTCAAGGTGATCTCCAGTCACTCACCTTGAACCATAAAAGCCACCTCCTCCGGGTCCCAAAAGTCAACCAACTTGTTCAGCAGATCTCTAACTGAACGCATAATAGGAATCTGAGCAAAATTTTGCAGTCCGCCCAAAGCCAAGGCCGCTTGCACATTTGGGTCATCTCGAATCCTGCCATGACACCAGCGGCCTCCTCAGCATCCTGCCAAGACACCACAAAATGTTTTAGAAAAAAATAAAGCAAATTTTTTTTTGACCCAAGCGATCCCCATCGTGACTTTCGGGCCTTTACCTGTGATGAACATCATGAATTTTAGCCTAACAGCCACGATCTGCATCGTGGCTGTAAGCCCTCACAGCCGCGATGAGCATCGTGACTGTCGGCCCCACAGTCGCGATGGACATCGCGGCTGTAAGCCCTCACAGCTGCTATGAGCATCGCGACTGTCGGCCCCACAGTCACGATGGACATCGCGGCTGTGGGTGCGCGACTATCAAGCCCATACCCACGATGCGCATCGTGGAAAAAGAGTTGAAACCCGCAATATTCCGCATTGGGAAGCCAACGTGGAATTACATACCCTTCGGGGCCCTGACGCTAACCAGAAAAGAAATAATTTAAAAGGATAAGGCACATAGGCTTACCTGAAACTTGCAGAATGAAAAACCAACGGTCGAATCTCCCACAAATCGAGAAAATGCTCTAACCCAACTCAATTACTCTGTGAAACTCAACGGTGAAAATGACACTTGTCACATTGGGCCCACTTGCTATTTATAGAAATTTGACCATTTTTCAATCAATGATTTCGGTATCAGACAACGTCCGTTTTTCAAACCGTTGGAATCATCGCAACGAGAAATTCACGATAGTCCACTCCTTTTTCCGTTCCACCAAGTCCCATTTTCGGGCATTTTTTACATGCCCCTCGTCGCCTCGATTTGCATGACACATTGGTCGAGGTCCATTTTTTACGAGTCTTATATCGCTGCGTTCAATTTTTCGCACTCGTGATGATGCTTGAGATCATTTCTCGCTCTCACCCCCATAATGTTCAGGCATTTTCTCCAAAATGCCCCTTGTTACCTCGATTTGCGTGCCACATCAGCCATTATCCGTTTTGAACAATTTTATATCACCAGATTTAGTTTTCCATGCTCGTGATGATGCTTGAGATCATTTCTCGCTCTCACCTCCATAATTTTTGGGTATTTTCTCAAAATACCACTCATTGCCTCGATTTGCATGCCACATCAGTCGTTGCCCATTTTTGACTATTTTTATGTCGCTGGATTTAGTTTTCCGTACTCGTGATGATGCTCGAGATCATTCCTTTCTCTCACCAATACCTTTTTGTTCGGTATAATTTTACCCCTTTTTCGGGCCGAGCAATTCCTTTACGAAAAAGGCACTTACAGAGTTTCTGTTAAGCTCTTTTCTGACTCCTAAAATAATGAAAAGATCGTCGAGCAACCTTGCTTCCTTTCATGCTCGCTAAAAGCATCTGAAAGGGCATCTACCTAGTATACGTTTACCCCTTTTTGGGACCTTGTAGACTAATTACGAAAAAGGAATACTCTAGTCACATCAGCTAGAAGAGTTCTCCATTTGCATCATTTTATGCTTTTTCGGGCCTTGGAGACTAACTTACGAAAAAGAACACCAATGGAGTCTACTTATCACTTTCAGGCTCTCTAAAAATGAAAGCAACCACGAGCAATCACCGTCTTGGGCTCGTATAAATCCACAGGATGGTACTCCTCCACCAATTTAGAGTCTCCTTATCGTTTTTAGACTCCTTAAAAATGAAAGCACTCATGAGCATGAACAGTCCTGGGCTTGAACAAATCCATAGGATAGTACCATTTCAGAGCACACTTTTATCATTTTTTGGAGCTCATTAAAACTACGAAGAAGGACCCAATGGTGCTTTTTAGGCACCACAACGGATCATGTCTACTCATATGGCAGCTTCCCCATTTTGGTCACCTTTGCTCAGAGTATTTTGAAGTATGTCACCCTGAGAGTCCCCCTACAACATCCATCAGCTTGTCCCCCCCAGAGTCACTCCAGTCTGCAATACACACCCCTAATCCCTTAAGTTATGATCCTCACACGTAAAAGTCAGTTTCCCATGCTTTTCGGTCAACTATGTCATCATGCTTTGAACAAAGGAAGTTTGAATCCACCCACTCTATGACCCCATATTAGGGGAATTTGAGGTCTAAAATGGGCCTCATAAAAGATATAATAAAATAATATGAGTTTGTCATTTTGTGGGGAAGGTATATTTACAACTCACCTCTTGCACTACAATCTATATAACTATGGTTGAGTTAATTTCAAAATATGTCTAGAAATAAAAATAATAAAAACACCTCATGATGTGACTAAAAATAGAGTACTTTTAGTACCTAAATGTACTAAAGTACTAATAAATAAAATAAAGTAAAATACTTTAGTTTTTATTTATAAGCTTAAGTTAAACTTATATGAAGAAGTTCACATTAGTAATTATATATATATATAATTAATTTTAATTTATATTAATTAAACTCAATATAAATATATTTTCTAAATAATTTTTAAATGTATTTCTATAAGTTAAAATTTAATCAAATAAATTAGATATCACGAATATTAGTTTAGCTTAATTTAGTTAAATCTATATACATTATAAGTATTAGAAGTACTATGAATATGAATATTATATTAAAGTTACTTTGTGATTGTTTTTTCCATTATGAGTATGGTTAACTATGGGTTTGCATCCACCATTTAGAATTTGACAAATAAGTATTCTTAACTCAAGTAATGCCACATCAACTATAATAGATGATGTCATTCTCTAGAATATGATTGGTTCTTGTAAAGTTGATGTTCATAGTACTTTTTTTGTTTTGAGGCCCAATTTAGACCTCAAAATTTCCCTAATGGTCATTCCCCATCCCCACAATATGTCAGTCCTACCATCAGTACTATCACATATCAGTTGTGTACCTCGCGCTCCTATCAAGGAAACATCATTGCCTTGGTAGTTGCTGGTCTCCCTCTGTCGACTCCAACCAAATCTATTCCATAGGATAGACCCAGGGGTCCCTATGCCTTGGACTCATCACCATTTGTGTTGAGTGCCTACAGATCATTTCGAAAGGAGCCCTCACTGCCTCTCCAAATGATTGCTTCTCACATGCTTGAATTCAACACCTTGATCGCATCGTTGAGACTCGTACAGGGTATCGGTCCTTTCAGTTATTTGTTGAAGACCCCGGATATCACCTAACTCTACCACATTTGAGAGTCTAATTGACGAAACAACCAGTTACATTTTCCTATGGATATCCAGGTTGCACTTGGCGACAGTATTTAGATGTACCCCAGTTTTATACTCCCTTGAGTATACAGTTACATATACTCCTCAGAGTTGACTCACAGTTATTGAGTTCCTACGGATGTTGGACACCTTTATTTTCAGCAGTTCATCAACCCTTCTGATACCTTATTCAGAACAGTTGTTGCTTTTTTCCAGTGTATCAGTTATTGAGATCAGTCATAGAATGATAATGAGTACGTCCCAACTTTGTGTCCCCTCTGGACCATTATGATGTACCAATAGATTTTTATGTATTATTCTGGTCCCCTTCTTGGGCCCCTAACTGTTATCTATATGTCTTGATACGAGCATGGGTATGCCCACCTCGTCCATTATCAAGAGATTATTCCTCATTCATTTTGAGGCCATGCATTTTCTCAGTTTTTGCAGCTTTCAAGGGGCCATTGTTCAAGTCTCCAATCGGTCTCTTTTCTTCTCCAAGCCCCAGGAAAAAGACAAAATAACTATGATGTCTATTGGCCATACGATGAGCTCCTGCCATCACACATCAGGGGGCAATCTGTTAACACCCAAAAAGTGCTCACTAGCTCATTCCCTTATTCACATGACCCATTTGTCCATTTTTTCCACCATTTGAGCCTCTAAAACCATTAAAAGGTCACCAAAAAGACCATAATACACATTTTTCCTCTCCAAATATGTATTTTTCCTCAAAAAACACAAAAAACCCTAAAAAAGGGTCCAAAATTCCGCAAAAATATTAAAAGGGAATAAAAGTATAAAAAATATTCAAAAAGGGAAAAAGAGGAAAAAAGAGACCTAAACCATGTTGGTTAATACCATTGGTTTCCTCAAAACCATAATGGTATTCCCCATAACCAAAAACTATAAAAAGGTGATAGGGCTCCTCACTTTTCATCCATATTTCATCCTATCCTCATGCTGCCAAAATTCATCTTGAGTTTTGCCCATCTTTTAAGCTTTGCACAACCATTGAAGCATTGGAGAAGAAGAGACCATTGGATATTGGAGCTTCTCAACATTCACCATCCTCACCATTTGAGGTAATACGAAAGATTAAATTTCTCAATTTCTTTCTTTTGTCTTAGATATTTTTGCTTATTGTTATTAATTTAGTTTTTTATTTATTTTCACATGCTTATGTTAGATCATATTACATTAGTTTTTACATATCTGTATTGAGACTCCTGCTAGTAGTTAGCAGGTGCATCCTTGCACTTGCTTGGCTAAAAAACCAAGCAATAGCCTCCCACAGGTCCATGTGGCCATTGTGGACCTATCCATGGTGGCGACGCATGCTCGGGGGCCTTCAGACAAGAAATGGCCCCCTTCAGCAAATTTGGATGGCTCTCACTGAGCAAAACCCTAGCTCCAGAGATGGCTTGTTGGTACCTCTTCCGTGTCTTTGGGGGACACTGTGGGGGGTCCCCTAGCTGAAACCCGGTGTCCCGGACCCATCGAAACTTACCTATTTGCGAACCGAGCCACGGTTCGGGTGCTATGGGCATTCTAGTAGGGCACCCCGGGGCCATTCAGGAACACCTTGGCCCAATTACTCGTGGATGCAGGCTGGAGAAACTTCAGAGAGCCTCGTACCCTAATGATGTTTCCACCTTCATCTCCTAGGGGAATATTCTTGCAAAGAATGGTAAGCTCTTCGGGCCAGATGTAGTTATTTGTGTTAACACCGAAAAAGTGCTCACCATCTCATCTTCCTCATTACATGACTCATTTGTCCATATTTCCTATCATATTTGCCTCCAAAACCTTAAAAAACCATTAAATGGCCACCAAAAGGCCAAAAACCCCCTTTTTCCCTCTCCAAATAGTTAGATTTCCTCAAAAATAGTACAAACCCTAAAAAAGGACCCTAAATTCCCAAAAATCAAATAAAATGGAATAAAAAATATTAAAAAAGAGGAAAAAGAGAGAAAACAGGAAGCAAAAACCCTATACAATTGACCTAAACCATATGGTACCAAAAACCATGGGTCAATACTTCACCACTAAAAACCTATAAATAGGTGATGGAGGCTCCCCATTTCACATCCACAATTTCTTCCATCCTTACGCTGCCAAAATTACTCTTGAAACCCTAGCTTACCACTTGAGCTAGCTTTTCCCCTTTGAGTGCCCCTTTTGGCTCATCATCCAAACACATTGGAGAAGGAGAAGGAACCCATTGGAACACGGAAGCAGCCCTCCTGGACTACTAAAAGATCTCCACCAACCTCAACACTTGAGGTAAATTTAATACAAAAGAAAATTTTCTACCATCTTGTCAATGTTTTTTATTTCTGTTAATGCTCATGCTAAGTTAAATTTCATATTGTTTTACTGCTTTAATTTACTGTTTATTGAACTACTACTAAGGAGGCCCTTCTCCTTAGCAAGTGCTCATTTGCACAAGTTAGGGTGAAAACCCTAGCTACAATTTGAAAATGAATAGTGCTGCCTCCATCTTTCCACAGGAAACTGCTGCCTCCACATGTAATAATTGCATTGTTTTGTCGAAAATTGATCTTCTTCTGCTAACAAATGCAAAATGAAGGATTCATTGTCATTGCTACGAGAAGTTCTAAGGTCAGTTTCTCGTAAAATAGAGATTGTATAAATCCTGTTAAGATCGATATGTTCTAGCTCATGAACTAAGAGCTTCTTTATCTTAGACATGAACAAAAGAGCTTCAGGATGAATACTAGAGACCTGTTGCTTTACAGCTTCAACCTTCCTAGGACGTAGGGATATAAAACGAGCCATATAATGATGACCATGGCTCAGATCGATGAACCGTAGACTCCGTTGGATTCAAGATGTTCGGATAGTGCTAGGGGTGGCCCTCCCCTCCGGTCCAATGGCCTCAGTGTCAGTTTGTATGTCCATATTGGAAACTAGGGTTTTGCTCAGTAAGGGAGTGTGCAATTTTTTCACATGAGGGTCAACTTTGGAAAATCATCCACTAGGCACTTATGGCTAGCATTTCCAGCCGGAAACTTCCTAGACACACCTGCAGGACTCCCCGGAACCCGGTTTTGCTGCACAGTTGGACTTCCATGCCCCCGGTAGGTATCCAGCACGTGTCCCTGTAGGCCTTTTGGATGCGAGACAGAACGAACCATCTCACATGATGATGATGATGAAGACGTTGATGGTGATGGCGATGGTAATGGTGATTGTGATGAAGATGATGATGATGGAGATGTTGATGAGGAACCTAGAGTTAGAGTTAGAGTTAGAGTTAGAGTTAGGGTTTGGGTGAGGGTTGGGGCTAGAGTTATAGAAGGAAATTGAATTAGGATTAGAGTTAGAGTTAATGATGATGATGAAGATGGTAGTGATGATGAAGACGTTGACAATGATGGTGATGGTGATGGTGATGGTGATGATGAAGAAGATGGTTTAGTGCCAAGGTTTGGGCGAGGGTTAGGGATAGAGTTATAGAAGGAAATTGAATTAGGGTTAGAGTTAGAGTTAATGATGATGATGAAGATGGTGGTGATGATGAAGACGTTGATGGTGATGGTGATGGTGAAGAAGATGGTTTAGTGCTAGGGTTTCGGTGAGGGTTATGGCCAGAGTTATAGAAGGAACTTGAATTAGGGTTAGAGTCAGAGTTAACAATGATGATGGAGACGTTGATGGTGATGGTGATGGTGATGAAGATGATGATGATGATGATGGACATGCGGGGTGGGAGGTCGACCTCCAAAAATGCAAGCACTAACATGGGTGAGGTAGGTCTAAAGCCTCCCTCAAGTACATTTCCAACCATTAGGTGACAATGATGAACATGTTAGTGCTACTCAATTAGATGATGAAGATGGTGATGATGATGAAGACGTTGATGATGATGGTGATGAAGATGATGATGACGACGACGAAGAAGATGTGATGATGATGGTGATGGTGATGGTGATGGTGATGAAGATGAAGATGATGATGAAGATGATGATGATGGAGATGTTGATGAGGAGCCTAGAGATGATGTTGTTGATGATGATGATAAGTCCCTCTAAGTGGTTATCTATAGGAATAAAGCATCAATATCCAACCATAAATGAGCATGTTTTAAAATATATTAGTGGAAACCCTAGGTTGATGACACGATGCTTGGGTGGACAAAAAACTAAAGAGAGAAAAACTAAAGATATATTTGATCGATAAGGAAATTCACAGTTCCCCAATGCTTTTCTCAAGTATAGATATAAAAAATACCACCCTTGAAACTTTATGAGAACTCCCTACCCCAAGTGGAAGACCCTTCTATCCATACATGGATTCCTAGAAGGTTTCATCTACCAAGTTAAATTTTCAAGACCATTGTATTAGATTATGTACTTCAAAAAATTTCCTAAAACCTAGGTAATTCTAATCTTGAAAACCTATCAAAACCGCTATCTTCAAATGCTACAAACATAAATAGATATATTTAAGAAAATACTAACTCAAATTACTCAAATCTGATCCAAATCACATCACCATTTTATTCAACATAAAAGAGAAGCATGGAACAGTTTAATACATATAGGAAAAATAAAAAACATAGGCAAAGACATGTATGTATGTATGTATCAACAAAAAATGCATGTACCAACGAAATAACATAAAACTACACATACCTCGATGTAGAACATAACATTATTTGATGTAATTCTTTCTCTTATGTAAAGTTAACTGGCCTCATTCAATAAATCCATTTGGATCCTCTCTGTTGCTAATTGTATCCATCAATCTCTCATGCTCTGAATGAGGTAGGTAGTAGCGTACCTTGGTTGAGCTCTTGCTTGACATTGTCTGAAGATGGATGTTTGTGCCAATGATCAAGTTTGTGAAGTGATACACCACTGAACCTGGTCTGTAATCCATGAATACATGCCCACTAGTCTTCCTTGAATTCCCATCTAGTGTAAGATATCCCCCCTTAACCACCATTGAGCCAGTAGGAAATTAAATGCCTTCATCGTCGATTAATGATCCGTAGAGGGTTTGCTTACCTTGGATGCACCATGCCAACCAATAATCCATGCCCCATTCATTGCCTTTCGGGGAAACAACTGCATATATGTGTCCTGGTTGTACAAGATCTGAGATATGGTCGTAGTCTGTCGAAATCGCTGACTGACCATCCTCTAATTGGGTTGTTTCAACAACTTCACGTTGGTCTACTGCAAGTGACACACGATCCCATTCATCGACTCAGTCCATGAATTCGCATTCATCCCATTCGCCATTGCTGCAAGCGCTGCAAAAGCATACAATCTTTCGCGTCCATATTTCAAATAGGGGGTTGTTTGAGCTTCGAATTGAATGAAATCCATGTGTTCCTTGTACTGTGCCACAACTATAGGAATGTGATCGATCTATGTCAACCACTAGCCAAAAATTTCTCACCACACGTCCTGCCACTGATGATTGTGATGAACCTGCAATAATTAATTAATGAAAACACAAGATAGCAGAAATGACAGAACTCAGAATCACTTTTATATTGATCGCAGACCACTTCGAGGGGGAAACCTCCTTTGAGCAAGCTCAATACAAATAACTTAACGGTGCCTTCATAGGCCTCAACACACACTTATATACTAATTCTAGGTCCCAATACTATGAGTAAAAACCATGGGCCAATACAAACTATGGATCAACAAAACTATGGGAGACTTACAAAGCATATGCGCCAACAACAATAAAAAAAACTATGGATCAACAAATACTATGGGACAACTTACAAAGCATATGCGTCGAAAAACAATATACTAACAAGGTAAAGACATGGGTTCCTAACATCCCTTCCCCCTTAGAAAAAGCTTTGTCCTCAAAGCTTTAGATGTGGAAATTATTGCTGAATCCAAAGGAGTGGTTCCCATGTAGCAACCTCTGGTTGCATGTCGTGCCAGTGAATTAAGACCTTGGTGATAGAGCAAGAACGAAGCTGACGAGTGTGCCTGTTGAGGACGGCCTCCGGCTCCAAAAGGATGGATCCTTCAATATCCAGTTCTAGTAAAATAGTTTGTCCTCTGATGTTGGTGCCAAGAACTTTCTTCAGACAAGAGACATGAAATATTGGATGAATGTGGGAAGAAGGAAGAAGTTCCAATTTATAAGCAACGGACCCAATCTTCTGAAGAATCCGATATGGCCCATAGAACTTTGGAGCGAGCTTTTGATGCCCTTTGAGTTTCAGGGAGGATTTCTTGTACAACTAGAGATGAAGAAAAACCATATCACCTACTTGAATAGTGTGCTCAGAACGGTGTTGATCAGCTTGTTGCTTCCTGCGATTTCTTGCCATGTGCAGATTGTCCCGCAAAATGCGAAGAACCTGATCGTGGTTTTGAAGGACCGTGTCAACTGCTTGAACTGGCGAACTACTCGGGGTGTATGGAAGAAGAACTGGAGGTACCTGACCATAGACTACTTCATATGGGGTCATTTTAGAGGTAGTGTGGTAAGAGGTATTGTACCACCATTCAGCAAGAGGGAGCCACTTTTCCCATTGATGTTGTTGTTCAGAGGTGAAGCAACGAAGATACATTTCCAAGCATTTATTGATAATTTCAGTCTGACCATCTGTTTGTGGGTGATACCCTAAACTCATATTCAGTTTGGTGCAAGTGTGGCGAAATAGTTCTATCCAAAAATGACTGGTGAAAGTCACATCACGATCTGAGACAATGGAAGAAGAGATGCCATGAAGATGAAAGATCTGGTCCAGGAAAATTTGAGCGACCGAGGAGGCTGTAGAGGGATGGGTGAGAGCACAAAAATGACTATATTTGGAGAGACGATCAACCACAACTAGAATCACTGTCTTCCCTCCAAATTTAGGGAGCCCTTCAATAAAATCCATAGAAATATCTGTCCAAATCCATGTAGGTATGGGCAAGGGTTCGAGCAATCCCGGAAGGAGGGTCGTTTCACCCTTATTGTGCTGGCAAGTATCACATTCAGCCACCATCTGTTGAATTGTCGTTTCCATGCCCTGCCAAAAGAAGTTACACCATGCCCATTCATACGTTTTGAGGAACCTAGAGTGCCCTGCCGATCGAGAAGCATGGAGTTCATAGAAGACAGCCCATTGAAGATCTGTGCTCTAGGGAAGCACCATACAACCCTTGTATCTCAGGGAAGTACCATCCCAAGAGTAATGTGGTATAGTAGAAGGGTTGTTGGTCAAGCGTTGGATGATTTGAGATAAGGAAGAGTCATTGACATATCCCTATTGAACAGATTGCAACCAATTTGGAATAGGCATAGAAATAGATGAAAGAGAACCTTGGGCATCAAATGTTCGAGAAAGAGCATCTGCCACAATATTATCCTTACCCTTATTGTAAGTGATCTCATAGTCATAACCCATGAGTTTGCTAACCCATTTATGTTGGGTTGGGGAAAAGATACGCTGTTCCAAGAAATATTTCAGACTCTGGTGATCAGTCTTGATGCAAAAATGATTCCCTAATAGGTATGGTCGCCACTTCTGTACTGCATGCAAAATAGCCATCATTTCCTTCTCATATGTAGAGGCAGCTAAATTCTTACCTGAAAGGGATTTTCCGGTGAACGCAATGGGGTGGTCATCTTGAAGAAGAAAAACACCAAATCCATTGCCGCAAGCATCACTCTCAATAGTGAAGGGCTTGGAAAAATCGGGCATAGCTAGAACAGGTGTAGTACACATAGCTTGTTTCAGTTTGTCAAATGCACACTGAGTAGTAGGTGTCCATGTAAAATCATCCTTTTTCAATAGAGCAGTTAATGGAGCTGCAATCTTCCCATAATCCTTGACAAACTTGCGGTAGTATCCAGTCAACCCCAAAAAACCACGAAGGCTCTTGAGTGTCTGAGGTGCGGCCAATTGTTCATGGAAGTGATTTTGGCAGGATCCACGCGAACCCCTTGTGCTGAGATAATGTGCCTGAGATACTCAACTTCCTTCTGTCCAAAAACACATTTAGACTGTTTGGCGTGGAGATGATGGTCAGAGAAAAGTTGCATGACAAGATCCAGATGTTGGAGATGTTCAGCCCATGTTTTACTGTAGATGAGGATATCATCAAAGAATACCAGAATGAATTTCTGCAAGTAGGGCTGAAATATTTTAGTCATTAAGGCCTGGAATGTGGAAGGAGCATTAGTGAGGCCAAAGGGCATGACCAAAAACTCATAGTGGCCATCATGTCTGCGGAATGCTGTTTTAGGGATATCATCCTCATAAACCCGGATTTGATGATACCTAGAACGAAGATCCAACTTGGAGAAAAATTGAGCCCCATGAAGCTCATCAACAATAGGAATTGGAAACTTATCCTTGATGGTGAGGTGATTAAGTGCTCGGAAGTCAATGCAGAGGCGCCATGACCCATCTTTTTTGTGGACAAGAAGAATTGGAGAAGAAAAGGAACTAGTGCTTGGGCGAATAATACCTTGCTTTAGTAAGTCCCGCACGAGCATTTCAATCTCTATTTTTTGGTGAAATGGGTAGCGATAGGGCCTGATGTTGGAAGGAATGCTGCCAGGAAGGAGCAGAATATGATGGTCCTCTGGTATTGAAGGTGGAAATCCCACTGGTTCAGCAAAGACAATTGTATATCGGTCTAGAATTTGTTGTAGATCCAAAGAAGTAGTGGAGACCGCTGATGGTTGCATCTGAATCGAATGGATCTGAGCGATGACACCATGTGTATTCTTCTTAAGGAGTTTTTCCATGCGATGTGAACTGATGATGCTGAGAGACCCTGGTTGTAAGCCTGTCAATTCGTGTTTGTGTCCATTGGGGAAAAACTGCATCCAAAGTTCAACAAAATCCCATAAGATGGGGCCCAGTGTGTGGAGCCATTGAGTGCCCAAAACCACATCACATCCACCTAAGGTCAAGGAAAACATGTCAGAGCACATTGTATAATCTCCCATAGAGATGTGCACATTATGACACTTCCCTTTGCAAGGTAAGGTGCCCCCATTGGCAACCATGACTTTAAAGTTGGAGCAAGGATGGATAAAACAATCAGCTTGTTTGACGATCCGAGGGTCAATGAAGTTACGAGTGCTACCAGAATCAATGAGTATTGTAAGAGGAAGCTTCTTGAAGTAACCCCTGACCCACATTGTTTGGGGGGGTGGTGATTCCAGCTAAAGCATGGAGAGATATCTCTGGCTAGTCGTCCTGAGACAGAGGGTCAATAGATGGTTCCAGAATGTCGACTTGAGCATCCATTGTATCTGGATCTTCATCACCAATTTCAGAGGTAGGCGGAGAATCCACATCCAAGAGATAGAGATTTTGTTGAACACATCTATGTCCCCGAGTGAATTTCTCATCACAATTATAACAAAGCCCCTTTTCTCTGCGTGCCTGCATCTTTGTTTCAGACTGTTAGGAACCCGTGTCAACCCTTCTCTTTACTTTGTTAGTATATTGTTGTTGGACGCATATGCTTTGTAATTCGTCCCGTAGTATTTGTTGATCCATAGTTTATATTATCCCATGGTATTGACCCATAGTATTGGACGCATATGCTTTGTAAGTCGTCCCGTAGTATTATATGTCCCATGGTTTTGACTCATAGTATTGGGCATAGACTTAGTATATAAGTGTGTGTTGAGGTCATTGAAGGCACCGTGAAGTTAATTGTATTGAGCTTGCTCAAAGGAGGTTGCCCCCTCAAAGTGGCCCGTGATCAATATAAAAGTGATTCTGAGTTCTATTATTTCTGATATCTCATGCATTTGCATTAATTAATTATTGCAGGTTCTTCACATCTAGTATCAGAGCACTTTCTTGGGCTCGTTGGGTGGAATTTCTGCCAAATTTTTTTCACATCTGTTGCAAGTTTGGATCTGGGAATAATCCCTATCTGCTTAAATGTGGGAAGTACTTGGGAATAAGCCCTAAAACCCATTGTGAGGAGTACCACAAGAACCCCAAAGTAGTTGGCCCATTGAGAGGACTTGCCAGCGAAAAGGGCAATGACCCCTACCTGATTGATTAGTTCCCACCCATGACTAGTTTGTGGCAAAGCGGTTATCAGTTTTCCCTGAGACGTGGAGTGAGGAGTACTGCCCCAATACACAAGCCGTCAGACAGCATTGGTGGCCGAGTGAATCCCCTGAACCGATAGGAAGCCGCACATACCTGGGGTCCATATCTATTTTTAGCTGAATTTTTGCCGATCACTTCCGCTCCAGATCCATCCATTTCAGATCTATTCTGAAAGTCGTTTCAGATCCAGTTGTCATTTCAGATCCAACCATTTTCGATCCCTTCCCATTCTGCATATTTCATTCCTGAAGACCCTATCCCAAATTCCACTTCCCAAGACTAGAAATCCCACATTTGTCTATTTTTAGGGTTTGCCATAACTCCTTTGATTTTCACCTAAACGCCTTCAAATTTTGCCACCATGTTCCTTTCCTAATTTTGCTTCTTTGTCCCTCTCTACCAAATTTTCTCATTCTTTCACCCCGCTTTCGAAATCCCCATTTTTTTCTCCCTATCCATCAGAAAGTGTCTAAATCCTAGTCAAACCTCAATTACCAATCCGAGTTTTTCCCAAATCCAAATTTTTCTTTACTAAATAAGCTTTTGTTTGTGTTTTTTTATCCATTTCAAAAAAAAAAACTCCCGGTTGTGGTTGTCACCCACGTAGGAGCAAAAACCATGGAGGAAGCTCTTGCAGGCATCCAAACCAAACTCCAAGATCTAGATGAAAATTTTCTCAGCCTCCATCTTCAGCATTCAACCATGAACAATAACTGACAGCCAGAATCTTTTGCAGCCACCAGGTTCTCTTCTTCTCGCAATTTTTGTGGGCCGGAGCTTGATTTTCCTCGCTTCAATGGCACTGACCCGACTGGATGGATATACCGAGCAGAACAATATTTTAGTCTGCATAATACTTTTGATGTCCAAAAAGTTCCACTTGCATCCTTTCATTTGGAACAGGAAGCCCTTCAATGGTACCGTTGGTACATCAAAGCTCATCCCGAGCCAAATTGGACAGATTTTTACCAACTCCTTTTGCCACGATTTGGTCCTAGTGCTTTTGATGACTTCACAGGAGCACTCACAAAACTTCACCAAACTGGCACAGTGAGAGAGTATCAGATGGAATTTGAGAAACTAGGCAATCACACATAAGGATTGTCTGATGAATTCTATAGGAGTTGTTTTATCAGTGGTCTCAAGGATGAAATCCGCTCAGAGGTCAAAATGTTCAGTCCCAACATAATGATGGAAGTACTAGGGTTGGCTAAGCTGGCTGAGGACAAGATCGCAGCTCAACAATGCTCCAAACCCACCTTTTTTCCCTTCAGAAATATGGGTTCCCAACGACCTCCCATCACGCCTGCTCCTCGACCAACTCCTATCAAGCATTTGTCTGAAACAGAGATGCAGGCATGCCGAGAAAAAGGGCTTTGTTATAATTGTGATGAGAAATTCACTCGGGGACATAGATGTGTTTAACAAAATCTCTATCTCTTGGATGTGGATTCTCTGCTTGCCTCTGAACTTGGTGAAGAAGCTCTAGATACAGTAGATGACCAGGTTGACATTCAACACCCACTTGTTGACACTCCATCTTAGGACGACCCACCCAAGATCTCTCTCCATGCTGTAACTGGTGTCACCACCCCACAAACAATGCGGGTCAGGGGATACTTCAAGAAGCTCCCTCTTACCATACTCATTGATTTTGGTAGCACTCATAACTTCATTGACCCTCGGATTGCCAAACAGGATGATTGTTTTGTCCATCCTTGCTCCCACTTTGAAGTCATGGTTGCCAATGGGGGTACCTTACCTTGCAAGGAGAAGTGTCACAATGTGCGTATCTCTATGGAAGATTATGACCTGTGCTCTGACATGTTTACCTTGTCCTTAGGTGGATGTGATGTGGTTTTGGGCATTCAATGGTTACGCACACTTGGCCCCATCTTATGGGATTTTGTTGAACTTTGGATGTAGTTTTCAATCAATGGGGCACAACAAAAATTTATGGACTTACAAGTAGGGTCTCTTTGCCTCATCAGTTCACATCGCCTGGAAAAAATCCTTAAGAAGAATTCACATGGTGTCATCGCTCAGCTCCATTCCATTCAGATGCACCCATCAACAGTCTCCACTACTTCCTTGGATAGATATGCAGATGTCTTTGATGAACCAATGAGCTTGCTACCTTCAAGAGACCTTTCCGATAAGAATTTAGCTGCATCTACCTCTCAGCAGGAAATGATGGCTATTTTGCATGCAGTACAGAAGTGGAAGCCATACCTATTAGGGAATTATTTCTGCATCAAGACTGATTTCCAGGGTCTGGAAAATTTCCTGGAACAATGGGTCTCCTCCCCAACACACCTAAAATGGGTTATCCCTATGCGATCACTTACAATAAGTGTAAGGACAATATGGTGGCATATGCTCCTTCTTGCACAATTGATGACCCAGTTTCTCTTACAACTATTTCTCTGCTTGTTCCAAATTGGTTGCAATATGTTCAACAGGGCTATCTCTTCTATGAACTCCATGCCTCTTCATCAGCAGGGCACTCTAGGTTCTTCAAAATGTATGACCGGGAACAATGTAACTTCTTTTGGCAGGGACTGAAAATGACAATTCAACAGATGGTGGCTGACTGTGATACTTTCCAGGTCAACAAGGGTGAAAAGACACTCCTTTCGGGACTGCTCAAACCCTTGCGCATCCCTACACAGATTTGGCCAACTATTTCTATGGATTTCATAGAAGCACTCTGGTGGTACAATACCACATCTAAAAGGACACCATATGAAGCAGTCTATGGACAGACACCGCCAGTTCTTCTTCCATACACTCTTAGCAGCTCCTCAGTTCAGGCAATTAACTCGGTTCTTCGAAACCGCGATCAGATTCTTCTCATTCTACAGGACAATCTACACATGGCCAGAATTCAACTGCAACAACAAGCCGATCAACACCATTATGAGTGCACTTTTCACATAGCTGATATGGTTCTTCTTCGTCTACAGCCTTCCAAGGAATCCTCCCTGAAACTCCAAAGGCATCAGTGGCCCGAAATGCAACCCGAGGATGCTACCAGGGAACCACTCATTCAGATTCTGCATCAATTTCCCCAACCAAAGCTTTGAGGACAAAGCTTTTTCTAAGGGAGAGGGGATGTTAGGAACCCGTGTCAACCCTTCTCTTTACTTTGTTAGTATATTGTTGTTGGATGCATATGCTTTGTAAGTCATCCCGTAGTATTTGTTGATCCATAGTTTATATTAGCCCATGGTATTGACCCATAGTATTGGACGCATATGCTTTGTAAGTCGTCCCATAGTATTATATGTCCCATGGTTTTGACTCATAGTATTGGGCATAGACTTAGTATATAAGTGTGTGTTGAGGTCATTGAAGGAACCGTGAAGTTAATTGTATTGAGCTTGCTCAGAGGAGGTTGCCCCCTCGAAGTGGCCCGTGATCAATATAAAAGTGATTCTGAGTTCTATTATTTCTGATATCTCATGTATTTGCATTAATTAATTATTGTAGTTTATTCACATAGACAAATGCTTGATAGGAGTTGGTCGAGGAGCTGGTGGTATGGGTGGTCATTGAGAACCCATATTTCGGAAGGGAACAAAAGTGGGTTATGGACCCCATGTATGTGTGGCTTCCTATCGGTTCAAGGGATTCACTCGGCCACCAATGCTATCTGACGGCTTGCGTATTGGGGCAGTACCCCTCACTCCACGGCTTAGGTAAAACTGATAACCACTTTGCCACAAACGACAACTCTTGGTTTACCTCATGGGTGGGAACTAGTCAATTAGGTAGGGGTCGTTTCCCTTTTCACTGGCAGGTCCTCTCAATGGGCCAGCTACTTCGGGGTTCCTGTGGTACTCCTCACAATGAGTTTTAGGGATTATGCCCAAGTACTTCCCACAGTTAAGCGGATAGGGATTATTCCCAGATCCGAAGCTACGATAGATGCAAAAAAAATTTTGATAGAAATTTCACCCAGTGAGCCCAAGAAAGTGCTCTAATACCAGATGTGATGAACCTGCAATAATTAATTAATGAAAACATGAGATAGCAGAAATGACAGAACTCAGAATCACTTTTATATTGATCACAGGCCACTTCGAGGGGGCAACCTCTTTTGAGAAAGCTCAATACAAATAACTTCACGGTGCCTTCATAGGCCTCAACACACACTTATATACTAATTCTAGGCACCAATACTATGAGTCAAAACCATGGGCGAATACAAACTATGGATCAACAAAACTACGGGTGACTTACAAAGCATATGCGCCAATAACAATAACACAAACTATGGATCAACAAATACTACGGGACGACTTACAAAGCATATGCGTCCAACAACAATATTCTAACAAGGTAAAGACATGGGTTCCTAACAATGATGTTTGTTGATCTCTTGCTCGTTCTGACATTATTGTGGAGCACCATTGAACTATGGACCATGCATCTCGGATATGAGGTACCTTGTCAAACCTCATCTCTTCACTTCATAGTGCAGTCTTGATGCATGCACTGGCCCCATTGTGCTCGCCTTTGCTGTGCCCGGTCTCAAAATAGTTCCAGATATGCAGCACATTATAAGTCTTATGCAAAGTACTCATCCATTGGAATACTCGGGCATTTTTGAACTGGCCCACACAACCATCCGACCATATCCAATGCTGATCCATTTGTATATCTCTATCCTTCAACTGATCATAGAAAATTTGAAAACAATGTTGCACATAATCATTAGAGGAATTTTGGGTAAAAAATGGGCCTCCTAAGGAAAATAATAAGAAAATAATAAAATAATAGTAGAGAGAGAGTAAAAAAACTACTTTTTTGGATCGTATTTTTAACTTATCTCCTTGCGGGTTTACTCAAATTTCAAGCGGGAGGACTCGTTGGATGCGTAATTAAATTATGCATCCAACGAGTATCCATGTTTCATACTTTTAACAACATCCACACCATCAAAAATTGAAAATACATTTAAAAACGTGTTTCTAGTGAGAGAAAACACGTTTTTTAATGTATTTTTGTTTTTTCATGGTGTGGATGTTGTTAAAAGTATGCAAAATGGGTACTTGTTGGATGCATAATTTAATTATACATCCAACGAGTCCTCCCGCTTGAAATTTGAGTAAACCTAAAAGGAGATAAGTTGAAAATATGATCCAAAAAAGTAGTTTTTATGTTTTCCCTCCAATTTTTTTAGGTGCTCCCTTGTTGAATTTTAAAGCATTTTGATTGGATAATACATGATGACATGGAATTTGTATTATTTTTGGAAGGCCCATTTTAAATTGAAATTTCCTCTAATGGCAGATCATGGGTTCTATCATCACTTATGTAAAAGTTTGTCTCCTTCAGTATTATCCTCTTGTCATTACTTCTCTCTGGCCCATGCCTATACATAATATGTACCATGATGCTGACTTGGTCCAAATGGTAGTATTGACTCTGGATTTCATTTTGTGGCTGAAGGGTATAATTTTCTACAAAATCCACAATTGACACTATGGTTCCAACGGGAAATGTGTCCCTGCATTTTCTTTACTACTTATCTTGCCATCGTGCTACATGCAAATGTTGAACATATTGCTTAGTTTTCTCGTAAAATTCTGTCAAGAAGTCACATATCGGTACCTGTTACCATGGAAACAAGGGAAATATTACAATGTGGCCTTTGGAAAAATGTATATGCCATAAATTGCACGTGTAATATGAAAAATATGCAATATTCATTTGTACCTGTGACTTCTCCAACGCAATCTTTTTACTTTCTCTGACACTATTTAATTGATAGGTCATGTACTTGAAGCTCTGCATCTCCATGCCCATCATGCCAAATTTGTGCTCCTTTCTTTCATGACTGCAACGGTTCAAAAGAGAAAACCAACTGCACCTAGAACATGTCCCATATAGACACGATTTTCCATAATACTTTTGTCCTTCGGGCCTTGGACACATGATGTTGTGGATAAAGTCTCTTGATGCATTCAGTGGTAGTATGGATTCATTGTAGCCCTGCACAATGTTAGTATGCAAATCACAAAATATATGTTTATATGTGTCATAATAATATTCATATTCTACATGGTATCTACAACAACAAGTGTTCCGATCAATGCATATATGAACGTACCATGGTTTGCATTTCTCAAAGGACCTTTGGCCCAGGTTCAATTGTGTGCGTTCGTTCCTAAATCTCTCATAGAGTTCAGTCTGTGGTGTCAAGGAAGTGTTTAACATGGGGCTCATGTTCAGTAGAACCTTTTCTTAGTTTTAACATGTCTCTTTGGTTTGATGAAGGTTTAGTATGATCATGCCAAAACTTTTGTACTAACTCCTTAATAGAATCAATTAGCTTCCTATTTGCACGAGGCAACCTACCAACAAAAGCCCAACAATTGTTTCCACCTTGAGTGTCAATATTTTCTCTTATATGAGTACTATCATAGACCCTTCGTTGATGAATTGGCATTCCAAGAACAATAGCGATGATACTACAAATTTTTGGAAAAGATTATCAGTTTTTTTGTGACGATAGGTTGAAGACTTATTATTTCTCTTTAAAAGTTTCTTGTTGGTAAATCAGGAGGCTCGGGGAGCCCCCAGGTATAAATTTTTTTTTTTTTTTTGTGGCCTTATATTTGGTGATGATGAACACACCTGACTAATGTACTGAAGATCCTACTCTTTATAGTACTGATTGTCCTTAAATGGATACCCACATGCATATTTGCATATACAGAATGTAATTTTGTTCACCTCTGTTGAAATAAAATTACGCTTTTTTTCTTGGGAAAAAAAAAACAGAGTACTTTTTAATAGTTTTTCTATTTAATTTGAGTATGTGATAAGTGTGTGATATCAGGCAATGTTGCCTTGTGGACTTGCTTACAACTGATTTTGCTAAAACATGATGAGCTGCACAAAGATATTTTGTACGAGACGTCTTCCCAATCGCATTCAATGCAGATTGAAGATTTCTAACAATATGATTGTTGGCTCTGAACTTTTAACCATCTTTATACCCAAAATTTTCCTAGCAACTGGTAAAGAACGTGACTTTAACAAACATAGCAATAATTGACATTTACCTGCATCACCTTTGGATTCAAAATATTCTTTGACAATTTTGTTGCATTGCCATTCGATAGTGCGCTTTGGCAACTTGCCTTCAAGCCCTGACACAACACTCTCATACACATGAATATGTCTAGGAGTTCTTCTTCTTGCATTGGACAGTCGAGGTAGGGAGGGTGGACATGAGACATGAATACTAGAGCTTGTTTGTTGTGGTGCTTCGTTCATAGATTGGGCCATAATGGGAGTGTGGTCGACAGGGTTGTGGTCTTCTTGGGGAGATTGCAAATTAAGCAAGGCTTGTATGTCCATCTCTACACATGCAGCATATCCCAAAATTCTAGTGTCGTGAGGAACTTTAGAATGACTTGTTGATGGATTGCTGGTTGGAGATTGTGTTGATGTTGGAATTTGAGTTGGGTCCGTTGGACGAGACTGCTTTACCCATGGTTCTGAACAAGAGGTTGTTGTGTCAACAACTGTGTTAGGATCACTGGAAGGATCCGGGGCAATGATAGGACCATGTCTCAATCTTTCCATTCCCAACCTGGCCTTTTCTCTTAAGTCATTGACCTTTTCAATGGGCAGATTCCTTCTATTTGTTTTTTTTTTTTGTGTTTCGTGGGTTTCCCATCTCCAAAAGTCTCTTTAACACAACTATCAGGCCTACCCCTACAAAAGAAACAACAAATAAAATATTAGTGCCATTATACAATGAACCTGACACATTCCAACATAGCTTACCACTTTACAAATTAACATATACAACTACAGACTATGTTGGTTTATTTGTGTTCGAATAAACATCATTATCCCTTACAATTCCAATCAATATAGATGATGGTTGGTCAAGTGTAGAGAGGAGAAACTAGTGTCTTTCCTAGCCATGAATTCATAAAAATTATGGTAGTAACACCCTACAACAGAGATGGCTAGAGATTCCTTGGGAATAGTTTGATAGTTTTTCTACATCAAATAAGGTAACCTTAATTAGTTGCATTTTTTGCTTTCTCCCTTAATGTTATCAATTCTAATTTTTGCAACTAGTTTGATTGCTTTGTCTTCATAGTGGAATGGTATATCCTTCCATTTGAGGCAATTTCCTTTACCATCGTAAATTACTAGGTTTTATAACACCTTAAGGAGTTGAAGAAACAACAACAAACTATTTGCCTATCTATAAACCTTGAGATGATAGAATGTGATTTTGAGTTTATAATACCCATGGTTGAATTCAACAATGCATCACAATAGAATGAATGTATACCTTGTTTTGTGCAAAACCTTAAGGAGGATGCAAAGGTTTCTAAAAAGGATCATGGTCTTGAGAAGGGTGATTAGGGGGAATATAATTTGACCTTTCAATGTGCAATATCTAGGGTGGGGAGGTGTTGGAGAGTGGGGAACTAGGGACTATACCAACAATCATCATGTTGAATAGAGCATGAAGTGGGAAAGTCTTGGTTTTTGGAAAAAAAATCATTATTAAAGGTGAGGGGATATTGTAAGGATGGTAAATATGGATGAACATTATCATATTTGGATTCATAGAGAAAGGAAAGGTTCATATACTTACATATATCCTCATTCCATACAATGGTATTGAATAAGAGATGAGAGAGTTGAGGTTTTGTGGATGAGTTGAAGTGATATTTTTAGTTATGTTTAGTGAGTGTAGAGTATTTTTTGCTAGCATAATATGAGGTGAAAACAACAAAATTAACTTGGGAACTAATTACACAATGAGGAAGTTGCATATTTCATCTTGTCTAGTGTTCATATGAGTTTTTTTAGATGTGAACTTGGGAAATCTTCTTGTCAAATTCATTATTGTCTATGCATGGATATTGTTGTGGGCATATGATAAAAACAAAAAGGCATGGGCTCATCTCAAATCTTGTGAATGAAAAGACTTATTTACAATTCACCATACCTCTATAGAAATGATCTCCACTAGCAATGGAAAGTGGTAGCTTGAATGAATCCAATAGATTCCAAGACCATTGAAGATGTTTTGTTAGATTCCAAGGGTGATTTTGTGTCCAATAGATCAAAGAGTGTCCAAAATATCAATGAGTGTGAGCCAATAAGAAACCTGTGAGAGCTTGAAACCCGTAGAAGAAGTGAAACCCGTGTTTTTGGTAGAATTCCTGGGAAACAGAGAACTCTATTTTTTTTAACTAGTAACAGGGTCGCGCACGCGTGCTTAAATGCGTGCACGCGTGTACACGTCAGGAGCGCACACGCGCCCAAACCCACGCACGCGCCCCTGTATAACGTTTACACCATTTAATGCCAAACCTTCCCCCACTTCGAAAATATTTGCATAAATTGGACTCGGTGATGAAGTTTGAAGGGTGGGTCTTAACTTTTATTGGAAAGGCTTACTCTTTGACACATTTGATAATTTATGGTTGTCTATGCGCCTTGACCCAAATGACATTGTAAAATGAGGATGTGCATGCATAATAATCCTTATTTATGACTATGCGATGGGATTTAAATGGAAGAGGATGTAAAGACATGTTATTTTTATAGGTATTTTGATGGTGAGTGTCGAAGAGAAACATGGTGATAAACCACAATTCCTGAGCAAAAAATTGTTTTTTTAAATTTTATTAATAAGCATTGTGGTACTTTGGTCCAAATGTTTTTTCTAATTCATTGTTTCTCCATATTGTGTGCCTACTGCCACCTCTCTATATCAATGCATAAAATCAACCTCTGCTTGGTTTGTGGTTATAGTTGCATGCCATTGAGTGTTGTTTAGATTTTTCATGAGTCTGTGACATTCATGGAATAAATGAAGTCTTGTAGAGGAGGATTCATCAAAGAGGCATTTGAATTTCATTTTGACAAAAAACATATTTTGTAAAGATCAAATGCCATGAATGCATCCTCAGCCTACCATGTAAGATCGTGGATATGTTGAAAAGCATTGAACATCATTGAAGAATTAAAACAGGTTCCTCGAGATCTTATTAAAGCATATTGAGCTCAATTGAATTCCACCTAGGCCTTAATTGAAAATTCTAGACCTCACGCGTCATCAATAACACATAGAATCCATGACACTATCCCTCTACAAGGATCCTCCTCCTCCTGCTCATCATAATCATCTTCAACATCGTCAGCATCATCATCATGATCCTCATCATCATCATCCTCGTCATTGTCATCATCCTTGTCATCGGCATCATCCTCGTCATCATCATCATCTCCATCATCATCATCATCGTTATCACCCACTTCGTCATCCTCCTCCTCCTCCTCCTCCTCCTCCTCCTCATCATCTTGGTCATCATCTTCATCATCATCTTCATCATCAACATCGTCATCATCAGCATCATCATCATCCATCATCTTCATCATCATTTTGTTAGGAACCCATGTCTTTACTTTGTTAGTATGTTGTTGTTGGACGCATATGCTTTGTAAGTCGTCCTGTAGTATTTGTTGATCAATAGTTTGTGTTATTGTTGTTGGCGCATATGCTTTGTAAGTCGCCCGTAGTATTGTTGATCCATAGTTTGTAACGGCCCATGGTTTCGACCCATAGTATTGGCGCCTAGAATTAGTATATAAGTGTGTGTTGAGACCTATGAAGGCACCGTGAAGTTATTTGTATTGAGCTTGCTCATAGGAGGTTTCCCCCTCGAAGTGGCCTATGATCAATATAAAAGTGATTCTGAGTTCTGTCATTTCTGCTATTTCGCATATTTTTATTAAGTAATTGTTGCAGGTGCATCACATCTGGTATCAGAGCACTTTCTTGGGCTCGCCGGGTGAAATTTTTGCCAAATTTTTTTTTGCATTTGTTGCAGGTTCAGATTTGGGAATAATCCCTATCCGCTTAACTGTGGGAAGTACTTGGGCATAATCCCTAAAACTCATTGCGAGGAGTACCACAAGAACCCCGAAGTAGCTGGCCCATTGAGAGGCCCTGCCAGGGAAAATGGCAACGACCCCTATCTGATTGACTAGTTCCCACCCATGAGGTAAACCAAGAGATGTCATTTGTGGCAAAGAGGTTATCAGTTTTACCTGAGCCGTGGAGTGAGGGGTACTTCCCCAATACGCAAGCCGTCAGACAGCATTGGTGGCTGAGTGAAAACCGTGAACTGTTAGGAAGCCGCACATACTTGGGGTCCATATCTACTTTCAGCTGAACTATTGTCGATCACTGCTGCGCCGTTTCAGATCCATTTTGCAAGCCATTCCAGATCCAGTCGTTCGGCATTGTTCCCGATTCCTTCCGAGTTGTAGCCGCTCCAGTCTGTTAAAAAAAAAATAAAAAAAAAATCCGAGCCGTAGCCGCTCCAGTCTGAATGAAAAAAAAAAAATTCATTTTTTTCTCCATATCTCCCTTGTTTTACCTCTGTTTCCCTAGAAATTTTCAGGGAACCCCTGTCATTCCATTTTGCATATTTCATTCCTGAGGACCCTATCCTCAATCCCCCTTCCTACAGCCCGAAATCCCACATTTGTCTATTTTTAGGGTTTGTCATAACTTCCTCAGATTTCACCCAATCACCTTCAAATTTTACCACAGAGTTCCTTTCTGAATTCTGCTTCTTTGTTCTCCTCTGCCAAATTTTCCCATTCTTTCACCCCACTTCTGAAATCCTCATTTTTGCTTCCCTGTCTATCCAACAATGTCCAAAACCTAGTCAAACCCCAATTACCATTCTGATTTTTTCCCAAATCCAAATTTTCCCTTACTGAAGTAGTTCCTGTTTTTGTTTTCCTACCCAGTCAACAAAAAAAATAAAAATCCCTGGTTATGGTTGTCACCCATGCAGGAGCAAAAATCATGGAGGAAGCACTTACAGCCATCCAAGCCAAACTCCAGGATCTGGATGAAAAATTTCTCAGTCTCCATCTTGAACATTCAGCCATGAACAACAAATGGCAGTCCGAGTCTTCAACAGACAATGGGTTCTCTTCTTCCAGCAATTTCCGTGGTCCGAAGCTTGATTTTCCTTGCTTCAATGGTACCGATCCAACTGGATGGATCTATCGTGTAGAACAGTATTTCAGTCTGCATAATATTTTTGATGTCAACAAAGTTCCATTGGCATCCTTTTATTTGGAACAGGAAGCTCTTCAATGGTACCGTTGGTACATCAAGGCTCATCCAGAGCCCAACTGGCCAGACTTTTGCCAGCTCCTTTAGCAACGATTTGGTCCTAGTGCTTTTGATGACTTCACAGGAGCCCTCACTAAAATTCACCAAACTGGCATTGTGAGAGAGTATCAAACCAAATTTGGGAATCTAGCCAACCACACCGAAGGATTGTCTGATGAATTTTACCGGAGTTGTTTTATCAGTGGTCTAAAGGATGCCATCCGCTCTGAAGTCAAAATGTTCTGTCCCAACACAATGATGGAAGCACTAGGGTTGGCTAAGTTGGCAGAAGACAAGATTGCAGCCCAACAACGCTCCAAGCCCACTTTTGTTCCCTTCTGAAATATGGGTTTTCAGCGACCACCTATACCGCAGGCTCCTCGACCGACTCCTATCAAGCGTTTGTCTGAAATAGAGATGCAAGCACGCAGAGAAAAGGGGCTTTGCTATAATTGTGATGAGAAATTCACTCGGGGACATAGATGTGTTCAGCAAAAGCTCTATCTCCTGGATGTGGAGTCTCTACCTGCCTCTGAAATGGGTGACGAAGATCCAGAAACACTGGATGCTCTGGTCGACATTCAAGAACAGCCTATTGACCCTCCATCTCAGGATGACCAGCCAGAGATATCTCTCCATGATTTAGTTGGAATCACCACCCCCCAAACAATGCGGGTCAGGGGTTACTTCAAGAAGCTTCCTCTTACAATCCTCATTGATTCTCGTAGCACTCATAATTTCATTGACCCTCGGATCGCCAAACAAGCTGATTGTTTTATCCATCCTTGCTCCAACTTTGAAGTCATGGTTGCCAATGGGGTCACCTTACCTTGCAAAGGGAAGTGTCGAAATGTGCGTATCTCTATGGGAGATTATACCTTGCGCTCTGACATGTTTTCCTTTCCCTTAGGTGGATGTGATGTGGTTTTGGGCGCTCAATGGCTATGCACACTCGGCCCTATCTTATGGGATTTTGCCGAACTTTGGATGCAGTTTTCCCTCAATGGACACAAACACACATTGACAGGACTACAACCAGGTTCTCTAAGCATCATCAGTTCACATCGCATGGAAAAACTCCTCAAGAAGAATTCACATGGTGTCATCGCTCAGATCCATTCCATCCAGATGCAACCATCAGCGGTCTCCACTACTCCTTTGGATCTACAACAAATTCTGGATCGATATACAGGTGTCTTTGCTGAACCAGTGGGATTACCACCTTCCAGGCCAGAAGACCATCGTATTCAGCTCCTTCCTGGTAGCATTCCTCCCAACATCAGGCCCTATCGCTACCCATTTCACCAAAAAACGGAGATTGAAATGCTCGTTCGGGACTTATTGAAGCAAGGTATTATTCGCCCAAGCACTAGTTCCTTTTCTTCTCTAGTTATTCTTGTCCGCAAAAAATATGGGTCATGGCGCCTCTGCATTGACTTCCGAGCACCTAATCACCTCACCATCAAGGATAAGTTTCCAATTCCTGTTGTTGATGAGCTTCTTGATGAGCTTCATGGGGCTCACTTTTTCTCCAAGTTGGATCTTCGTTCTGGGTATCATCAAATTCGGGTTCATGAGGATGATATTCCTAAAACAGCTCTCCGCACACATGATGGCCATTATGAGTTTTTGGTCATGCCCTTTGGCCTCACTAATGCTCCTTCCACATTCCAGGCCTTAATGAATAAAATATTTCGACCCTACTTGCGAAAATTCATTCTGGTATTCTTTGATGATATCATCATCTACAGTAAAACATGGGATGAACATCTCCAGCATCTGGATCTTATCATGCAACTTTTCTCTGACCATCATCTCCATGCCAAGAAGTCTAAATGTGTTTTTGGACAAAAGGAAGTTGAGTATCTCGGGCACATTATCTCAGCGCAAGGGGTTCGCGTGGATCCTGCCAAAATCGATGCCATGAACAATTGGCCACATCCTCAGACACTCAAGAGCCTTCGTGGTTTTTTGGGGTTGATTGGCTACTACCACAAGTTTGTCAAGGATTATGGGAAGATTGCAGCTCCATTAACTGCTCTATTGAAAAAGGATGCTTTTACATGGACACCTGCTGCTAAGTGTGCATTTGACAAACTAAAACAAGCTATGTGTACTATACCTGTGCTAGCTATGCCCGATTTTTCCAAGCCCTTCACTATTGAGAGTGATTCTTGCGGCAATGGACTTGGTGCTGTTCTCCTTCAAGATGAACACCCCATTGCGTTCACCAGCAAAGCCCTTTCAGGTAAGAATTTAGCTGCCTCTACCTATGAGAAGGAAATGATGGCTATTTTGCATGCAGTACAGAAGTGGCGTCCATACCTATTAGGGAATCATTTCTGCATCAAGACTGATCACCAGAGTCTGAAATATTTCTTGGACCAGCGTGTCTCCTCCCTGGCACAATAGAAATGGATTAGCAAACTCATGGGTTATGACTATGAGATCACTTACAAGAAGGGTAAAGAAAATATTGTGGCAGATGCTCTTTCTCGCACATTTGATGCCCAAGGTTCTCTTTCAGCTATTTCTATGCCTGTTTCAAATTGGTTGCAATCTATTCAACAGGGTTATGTCAATGACTCTTCCTTATCTTAGATCATCCAACGCTTGACCAACAACCCTTCTGCTGTACCACATTACTCTTGGGATGGTGCTTCTTTGCGATACAAGGGTCATCTGGTGCTTCCCCAGAGCACAGATCGTCAACAGGCTGTCTTCTATGAACTCCATGCTTCTCCATCGGCCGGGCACTCTAGGTTCCTCAAAACATATGAACGAGCACGGCGTAACTTCTTTTGGCAGGGCATGAAAAGGACAATTCAACAGATGGTGGCCGAATGTGATACCTGCCAGCGCAATAAGGGTGAAACAACACTCCTTCCAGGATTGCTTGAACCCTTGCCCATACCTACACGGATTTGGACAAATATTTCTATGGATTTCATTGAAGGGCTCCCTAAATCTGGCGGGAAGACAGTGATTCTTGTTGTGGTTGATTGCCTCTCCAAATATAGTCCTTTTTGTGCTCTCAGCCATCCCTATACATCCTCCTCTGTCGCTCAAATTTTTATGGACCAGATCTTTCGTCTTCATGGCATCCCTTCTTCCATTGTCTCGGATTGTGATGCGACTTTCACCAGTCATTTTTGGACAGAACTATTTCGCCACATTGGCACCAAACTGAAGATGAGTTCAGGGTATCACCCACAAACAGATGGTCAGACTGAAATTGTCAATAAATGCTTGGAAACTTATCTTTGTTGCTTCACCTCGGAACAACAACATCAGTGGGAAAAGTGGCTCCCTCTCGCTGAATGGTGGTACAATACCTCTTACCACACTACCTCTAAAATGACCCCATATGAAGCAGTCTATGGTCAGGCACCTCCATCTCTTCTTCCATACACCCCCACCAGTTCACCAGTTCAGGAAGTTGACACGATCCTTCGCAACTGCGATCAGATTCTTTGCATTTTGCAGGACAATCTTCACATGGCAAGAAATCGCATGAAGCAACAAGCTGGTCAGCACCGTTTCGGAGTGCACTTTTCAAGTCGACGATATGGTTTTTCTTCGTCTCCAGCCGTACAAACAATCCTCCTTGAAACTCAAAAGGTGCCATAAGCTCACTCTGAAGTTCTATGGGCCATATCGGATTCTTCAGAAGATTGGGTCCGTTGCTTATAAATTGGAACTTCCTCCTTCTTCCCGCATTCATCCAGTCTTTCATGTCTCTTGTCTGAAGAAAGTTCTTGGCACCAACATCAGCGGCCAAACGATTTTACCCGAACTGGATAATGAAGGATCCATCCTTTTGGAGCCAGAGGCCATCCTCAATCGGCGCATGCGTCAGCTTCGCTCTCGCTCTATCACAGAGGTCTTAATTCAGTGGCACGGCATGCAACCAGAGGATGCTACATGGGAACCACTCCTTCAGATTCAACAACAATTTCCACATCTAAAGCTTTGAGGACAAAGCTTTTTTTAAGGGGGAGGGGATGTTAGGAATCCATGTCTTTACTTTGTTAGTATGTTGTTGTTGGACGCAAATGCTTTGTAAGTCGTCCCGTAGTATTTGTTGATCAATAGTTTGTGTTCTTGTTGTTGGCGCATATGCTTTGTAAGCTGCCCATAGTATCGTTGATCCATAGTTTGTAATGGCCCATGGTTTTGACCCATAGTATTGGAGCCTAGAATTAGTATATAAGTGTGTGTTGAGACCTATGAAGGCACCGTGAAGTTATTTGTATTGAGCTTGCTCATAGGAGGTTGCCCCCTCGAAGTGGCCTGTGATCAATATAAAAGTGATTCTGAGTTCTGTATTTCTGCTATTTCGCATATTTTTATTAAGTAATTGTTGCAGGTGCATCACACATCTTCATCATCATCATCATATTCATCATCATCATCATCATCATTGATAATGATGATGAT